>OX456984.1:250323529-250720180 GCA_949752695.1 Melanostoma scalare | reverse complement strand
AGTCAGCATTGTTACTCCTGCTGTCATACGGAGCATCTTCGTCACAGTTGCCGTCAACTTAATCTTCTACTTTTTGTACATTTTCAAACATTCTGAACCGTATGTTAGTGCCTAACGCGCGTATAGAGTCTTTTTTCTGTCAAAGAAGTGGTTTATCCGCTACTTCGTTCACCCTACGCCGACTCGATGATTGATGTCATCTTCAAAAAATGTTGCACTATTGATCCCATATTTCACTATTCGAAAGCACATTTTCGTTCAAATCAGTGATCGGAAGAGGCATGTTTTGATTTACACATGACGGTATTTTTCGCAACTACCCTGGTAGAAAAGAGTGAAGACACACTTTGCCATCGCATTGGCAGACCTCTATAAGCTTGAAAATGAAAATAGCGTTGTCCTGTTACCCAATTGATTGTTACTTTACTAGTACTTCCGAGTTTATTGAGCTTGTCAAGGCATTCGGTGGAAAGTTTTTAGATGAATAGGTATGTAGAACTTTTAGACCTCGATTGCAGTTTGATTGCCTGTATGTTTTACAGTTGCCCGGTGTTTTTCGATGTTTTTAGACCTTCTCTGTACTATTTGATTGCTTAGCTTAATTATTAAGTAAGTATTGTCCCCGAGAAATATCAGAGAGCCTCAATTCCTTTGACAGTGAGTTTTCAGTGGTGTCTCTAAAAAACTCACCAACTGGTTTTCCTTTTCCAACACCAACAACTTAGCTTTGTCTCTCGTTGTGAGCGAAAACGGTGTTTCCGTATGTAAACCGAAAAGTCTAGCTAGCTTACGTCTTTTGGCGCATTTCTAAACTCAAAGCTTTGTTTCCAATTTGCCATGGATTTGTTTGGTGAAAGCACAACAGCCGAATCGCAATCTGAAAGCCGAACAATGGAAATCATTTATTGAGAGACGGCGAATGACATAAGTCGAGTCTTAGGCTACATCATCCCTGATTTACGACAGGATACACGACGCAACAGACGTTCTGTAAAAAGAAGAATTAGAATGCTTAGTCTTCAAGTTGCTCCAGACAAAATTGGAAAAAAAAAACCTTAAAGCATTGTAAAAAAAACTTTTTCTTCCAAAATCCTGCTGCTTTTCTCCTTAAAACTCTATTTTAAAATAATTTTAGTTTCCTTTTAAGTTGCTATTTCAGTCGGGCACTCAGAAAACGGAAGAGATTAGCTGGTGCAGACACGGACACTCAAACGGATGTTACTACCATCAATTTTCAGTTCAATTAGAAGCTGAATTAAGGAATGATCGTCTGAAGAGGTCTTTGCCAAATATCCAACACATTGAGGTGTGATTTCCCATTAACGAATTTTCACAGGAAACCACAATGGGCAAATACACCCATAGTACTTCGAGCATTCTTTCATATCTTAGAACTATGCCTATTAAAATTATAAAGCGTTACTTAAGTACCGGATGCTACTTAACAAGTCTGTGAATACAGTGACAATATATAACACAAAAGCACCCCGATAAAATATAACCAACCTGAATATAGATCACAAGAAGAAACAAAATTAAACCACCAATGAGTATTCATTCAAATTTTAATGTAAACCGTATGGAATGCTAAGAGAACCTTCCTACAACAATTTATTCTTCTTAGAAGTTCCTTACATTATACAAGAAACAGCTTCAGAGGGAATTAAGTAATCTGGAGGAGTGAAATTCGGCTTCAAGGTATAATTTAGGTTTCCATAACAACACAACAACGACAAAAAAAGGAGGAAGTAGAAAAAAAAAATTAATAATGCGCCTGGGACACATTGGCGGTACATGAAGATAACATCAATCTCCTTGCTCTCCCCTTGACTTTTTTTTGAAGTTCGCTTTAAAAATTTTACAGCGTTAATTTGACGGAAAATCTGAACATACATTTTTAATGCGAAGTGTTGTGTACTTTGTTACATCTCCTTCTTCTGTTTTCTTTTTTTTCCAACGCAGAGAATTTAACACAGATACCTGGAAGATGGGAGGTGTTGCAGGCATGCTGAACTTAGCCTCGTGCAAATTAAGATAAAACATTCATGAGTTTTACTCTCTAAATTGCAACATTTTAGGGTAAGGCTTAGACTAAAAATTCATGTATTACAACACTGCACGGGAATTGTGGAAGACAATTTGTGGAATTAAATAGCGAAGTGCCTAGTTTAACCTTAACTTAGGGTTCCTAAATGTAACATTTTTTGCGGAATGGTCTACAAAATGTGGTTCAGAAGCTAACAGTAGTAAATTCTGATTCTGATATCCATTTTCTTATTTGAAGCGAAATTTGGTGAGCTTGACTTTTAACTGCAAAAGAAGTAGAAGAAGAAGGTGTTCTGGCTCGCAACTCAGGCAAAATAAAAAGGGACCTAAAGTCCCGTTTATATACTTCACTCAAAACAATAAAAAACGGTGAGAAAGGTGGGGAAAAATTATCAGGTCCGGTGAATCGAACATATTTAAAGCTAAGTTCTTCTAAGTTCTTCATCTACTAACAGAAAACGACTGACTTTTTGTCACTTCAGAGAGTAAAATGGAAAAGGCATTCAATTAACATTCTTTGTGTTAAGCGTAGGTTCGAATCCACAGCCGTGCATCTACTTTTCTTTAAAGATACCAGTTCTTCTAGTTTTCTTCTTCATTTGTGAAGTTGCAAGCCATTTGCACTTAAAAGCCCAAAAACTGTGGGGTAGGTCGTTGTCGTTGTCGTTGTCGTTGTCGTTGTCGTGTCGTTGTCGTTGTCGTTGTCGTTTGTCGTTGTCGTTGTCGTTGTCGTTGTCGTTGTCGTTGTCGTTGTCGTTGTCGTTGTCGTTGTCGTTGTCGTTGTCGTTGTCGTTTCGTTGTCGTTGTCGTTGTCGTTGTCGTTGTCGTTGTCGTTGTCGTTGTCGTTGTCGTTGTCGTTGTCGTTGTCGTTGTCGTTGTCGTTGTCGTTGTCGTGTCGTTGTCGTTGTCGTTGTCGTTGTCGTTGTCGTTGTCGTTGTCGTTGTCGTTGTCGTTGTCGTTGTCGTTGTCGTTGTCGTTGTCGTTGTCGTTGTCGTTGTCGTGTCGTTGTCGTTGTCGTTGTCGTTGTCGTTGTCGTTGTCGTTGTCGTTGTCGTTGTCGTTGTCGTTGTCGTTGTCGTTGTCGTTGTCGTTGTCGTTGTCGTTGTCGTTGTCGTTGTCGTTGTCGTTGTCGTTGTCGTTGTCGTTGTCGTTGTCGTTGTCGTTGTCGTTGTCGTTGTCGTTGTCGTTGTCGTTGTCGTTGTCGTTGTCGTTGTCGTTGTCGTTGTCGTTGTCGTTGTCGTTGTCGTTGTCGTTGTCGTTGTCGTTGTCGTTGTCGTTGTCGTTGTCGTTGTCGTCGTTGTCGTTGTCGTTGTCGTTGTCGTTGTCGTTGTCGTTGTCGTTGTCGTTGTCGTTGTCGTTGTCGTTGTCGTTGTCGTTGTCGTTGTCGTTGTCGTTGTCGTTGTCGTTGTCGTTGTCGTTGTCGTTGTCGTTGTCGTTGTCGTTGTCGTTGTCGTTGTCGTTGTCGTTGTCGTTGTCGTTGTCGTTGTCGTTGTCGTTGTCGTTGTCGTTGTCGTTGTCGTTGTCGTTGTCGTTGTCGTTGTCGTTGTCGTTGTCGTTGTCGTTGTCGTTGTCGTTGTCGTTGTCGTTGTTCGTTGTCGTTGTTCGTTGTCGTTGTCGTTGTTCGTTGTCGTTGTTGTTGTCGTTGTCGTTGTTGTTGTCGTTGTCGTTGTCGTTGTCGTTGTCGTTGTCGTTGTCGTTGTCGTTGTCGTTGTCGTTGTCGTTGTCGTTGTCGTTGTGTCGTTGTCGTTGTCGTTGTCGTTGTCGTGTCGTTGTCGTTGTCGTTGTCGTTGTCGTTGTCGTTGTCGTTGTCGTTGTCGTGTCGTTGTCGTTGTCGTTGTCGTTGTCGTTGTCGTTGTCGTTGTCGTTGTCGTTGTCGTTGTCGTTGTCGTTGTCGTTGTCGTTGTCGTTGTCGTTGTCGTTGTCGTTGTCGTTGTCGTTGTCGTTGTCGTTGTCGTTGTCGTTGTCGTTGTCGTTGTCGTTGTCGTTGTCGTTGTCGTTGTCGTTGTCGTTGTCGTTGTCGTTGTCGTTGTCGTTGTCGTTGTCGTTGTCGTTGTCGTTGTCGTTGTCGTTGTCGTTGTCGTTGTCGTTGTCGTTGTCGTTGTCGTTGTCGTTGTCGTTGTCGTTGTCGTTGTCGTTGTCGTTGTCGTTGTCGTTGTCGTTGTCGTTGTCGTTGTCGTTGTCGTTGTCGTTGTCGTTGTCGTTGTCGTTGTCGTTGTCGTTGTCGTTGTCGTTGTCGTTGTCGTTGTCGTTGTCGTTGTCGTTGTCGTTGTCGTTGTCGTTGTCGTTGTCGTTGTCGTTGTCGTTGTCGTTGTCGTTGTCGTTGTCGTTGTCGTTGTCGTTGTCGTTGTCGTTGTCGTTGTCGTTGTCGTTGTCGTTGTCGTTGTCGTTGTCGTTGTCGTTGTCGTTGTCGTTGTCGTTGTCGTTGTCGTTGTCGTTGTCGTTGTCGTTGTCGTTGTCGTTGTCGTTGTCGTTGTCGTTGTCGTTGTCGTTGTCGTTGTCGTTGTCGTTGTCGTTGTCGTTGTCGTTGTCGTTGTCGTTGTCGTTGTCGTTGTCGTTGTCGTTGTCGTTGTCGTTGTCGTTGTCGTTGTCGTTGTCGTTGTCGTTGTCGTTGTCGTTGTCGTTGTCGTTGTCGTTGTCGTTGTCGTTGTCGTTGTCGTTGTCGTTGTCGTTGTCGTTGTCGTTGTCGTTGTCGTTGTCGTTGTCGTTGTCGTTGTCGTTGTCGTTGTCGTTGTCGTTGTCGTTGTCGTTGTCGTTGTCGTTGTCGTTGTCGTTGTCGTTGTCGTTGTCGTTGTCGTTGTCGTTGTCGTTGTCGTTGTCGTTGTCGTTGTCGTTGTCGTTGTCGTTGTCGTTGTCGTTGTCGTTGTCGTTGTCGTTGTCGTTGTCGTTGTCGTTGTCGTTGTCGTTGTCGTTGTCGTTGTCGTTGTCGTTGTCGTTGTCGTTGTCGTTGTCGTTGTCGTTGTCGTTGTCGTTGTCGTTGTCGTTGTCGTTGTCGTTGTCGTTGTCGTTGTCGTTGTCGTTGTCGTTGTCGTTGTCGTTGTCGTTGTCGTTGTCGTTGTCGTTGTCGTTGTCGTTGTCGTTGTCGTTGTCGTTGTCGTTGTCGTTGTCGTTGTCGTTGTCGTTGTCGTTGTCGTTGTCGTTGTCGTTGTCGTTGTCGTTGTCGTTGTCGTTGTCGTTGTCGTTGTCGTTGTCGTTGTCGTTGTCGTTGTCGTTGTCGTTGTCGTTGTCGTTGTCGTTGTCGTTGTCGTTGTCGTTGTCGTTGTCGTTGTCGTTGTCGTTGTCGTTGTCGTTGTCGTTGTCGTTGTCGTTGTCGTTGTCGTTGTCGTTGTCGTTGTCGTTGTCGTTGTCGTTGTCGTTGTCGTTGTCGTTGTCGTTGTCGTTGTCGTTGTCGTTGTCGTTGTCGTTGTCGTTGTCGTTGTCGTTGTCGTTGTCGTTGTCGTTGTCGTTGTCGTTGTCGTTGTCGTTGTCGTTGTCGTTGTCGTTGTCGTTGTCGTTGTCGTTGTCGTTGTCGTTGTCGTTGTCGTTGTCGTTGTCGTTGTCGTTGTCGTTGTCGTTGTCGTTGTCGTTGTCGTTGTCGTTGTCGTTGTCGTTGTCGTTGTCGTTGTCGTTGTCGTTGTCGTTGTCGTTGTCGTTGTCGTTGTCGTTGTCGTTGTCGTTGTCGTTGTCGTTGTCGTTGTCGTTGTCGTTGTCGTTGTCGTTGTCGTTGTCGTTGTCGTTGTCGTTGTCGTTGTCGTTACAAGCTCTCTAAAATATAAAAAAAACAATATATTTCAAAAGAATGACCGGTGATTGATTCCAGAGTGCTCGAAAGTACATTTTCCTTTCCACATCCATCGGATCAAATCGCTCCAAGTATCGAAGCACAATGCTTCGATGCCCCCTGAGTCTTATTTAACATTCCACCTCAATACCACCGACCGATGGATCGAGATCTATTAAAATTTCCTCCTATTTCACAAGCAGAAAAAAACCCTGTGAGGTATAAACCCCCACGCACTTTCTCATTTGCCTTAAAAGCACTCTTAGTCCTTCGTGAATTCTTAAACTCATACAACCGTCACTCAAGATCTTTTGCTGGCCCAATATAATCTATTTTATGTCCTCTCCAAAAATGTTCTTCTTCTCTCTCACATACAATATTCATCCATCCAGGAATAGTAATCATCAACATCCAATCATATTCCTTGTCTGCCATCATCACTTTAATGCAACATAGAGTTTATTCCCAATGACGAGAACATTAAACTGATTTTGAGTTTAATAGTGCGCATTACTGTCAGACAAAGTGCGAGTATTTCCCTTAGAAAATAGGTATACGAGCAAACGTTGAATGCCAACTATTAAAGCATCCTAATGGGGCTTAGCATGTTTCCCTTCGCATGATTCCCTTGAATCGTTCATTAATTCTTCAAGCGATAAAAATGAGTGCACTTAGCATTCAGGGACAGACAGACAAAACAGGGCAGACAGATATGAAGCGTCTCAGGCAAGCGAAGGAGAGTATACTTATCCATCTCGCGACATGAAGAACCATCAAAAGGCACATTCAAAGGACATTCAACAATTAAGGGAGATGAAACATATATAAAGCAGCTAAAACAACACCATCAACAATATCATAACGAGACTAGAAAGCGATTTCGTCTTAATTACTTAACGTCCATTTGGCATAGATTCCATTAAGTGCTTATGATGCACTGATGCGCATCACACTATACACACGACACTCCCGTTTCTGGGAGCCAGTTATAATTCTACTCACAAATTGGATTTGCTAGGCACTTGCCAGTGATGCACTTCCTGAGTCTCACTTCATCCTATATCTAAATTCTACCCCCAAACTCATACACAATTACACATGCAACACGCACACACAATAATAATTATAATGCGAGTAGGTGGTCCTGTTGGCAGTGGCGAATTAAGTCGTAATAGCTTGATTCAATTATTTAAATTTTAATCGTGTTAAATGCATTTAAGTTGTGTTGTGTGAAATATACAGGAGCGTACAAGTGCCTTCAGATGTGCACTTCAGTCATGAGTGGAGGAGGTTGGCTATAAATTAATTGTTTCTTTTTTTCTTTTTTGGGCAGGATGGGGTGGGTTTTGGGGCTTTTTGAAGTACTAAAGCAAATGCGTTTTGTCTTTGCCAGAAAATGTTTTTCACAAAGCCAAGGTTTAGGAGAGGAACAATTTGCTGGTGAAAATTTAATGAAAAGTTATAAAACTAACACCCTCGGGAGAGTAAAGAAGTATGAAGGATCTCCTCCAGTGAGGACAACACACACTCTACCATAGTACACCAAGGGTATGTAGTAGTATTTTTCTTCTACAAAACAATACCTTTTCTGTGCGACGAGGACCTAAAATATTTCATACCGTGCATAATGTGTGCAGCTGGTTGGATGTCATAAAAAAGTTTACAGTTACCTAAGTTTAGCCCCCATCAGGGAACTTGACCTTTTTTAAGTGAACTAAAAAAAAAAAGATTGATGGATTGTTGTAACAAAGTTTTTGATTGCTCCGGGTTGCGACGACAACGGTGGGTGGTTGGTTTGCATGTATGTGGGTGTGTGTGTGTGTGTGTGCCTTAGAGTGACTGAAGGTGAAACGTGTAAAAGTTTTGGAAGTTGAAATGAGATTTAATATTTTGTTACCCCACAAAATGTGTGCTTAAAATGTTTTACCGGATATAAGAAAAGGTGCAAGTTTGTATGCTATTAAATAACCTCGAACTTAATTAGGTTGATTACCATTGCCGTCCCTTAACCCAATCATCTTCTCTCTCGAAGTGCTGTTCTCAAGATGCGAAAACATAACTTTTTGAAAGGTCGGTATGGTAACTGCGGATTTACTGAAACAACTGCTCCCGAATACCCCAATTAGCGCGATGTTGAAAGCCCTTTTAATTTTACAACTCGTATTTCCTAATTTCTTTGTAGATGGTTTATGAGTCAGCAATGGCCTAAGAGGATATTAACTTCCGGTATATCGTCTGCGTTTTATGCTCATTTGGGACATTCATCGGGGACATCTTTTAAGCCATTTCCTGTGTGGTGAGAATTAAAAGTTGTTACAGATGATTGCTTGGATGTGTTTATTGACCTGCTCTTTTATCGATGTCAAAGCCGTCTCCGAGGAGTTCAAGTGAGGATTTCTTTTATTCTATAATTTCATTTTATGGAAGAAATCAGGTACTTACTCCAAAAGATCGATAAAAACACTAAGCTATCCACTGACTTAATCAGCTCAATCAACATTGAGGTTTTGAGTGTGATTTGATGATAACGATAGATCCTCCGTTAAAGCGATAGTATTATTAATAAAGGCCGTGCTCTACTTTAAGAGCTTGTTCCAGTTATGGAGGATCTCTCTGGCTTTATCGTCAACAAGGAACAGTTGATGTAGGCTAGTGTTCTGTACTTCATCGTACCACAGATACGAAGTTGGGTCAACGAGTCCGTGACTTATTAACTTTTGAGAATACGTTGAAAAATAAAATAACTTTTTATACATTCAAAAAGTCACGGACTTATTGACCTTCCGTCGTAAAATTGCATCGATCGAAAAAGCAACATGGATTTGTTCTATCTACTATTTCAAATCTTTTGGTAGCTATATCTTGAGTCACAAAAGAATGTAGGAAGGATCGCCAAACGAACGTGGTATACAAGCCGCTAGTGCTCTTAAACTCTATATTAATAAGATATTTTAATATGTTATTGATATGAATAAAATAAAATAAAATAAAATAATTCTAACAAGACTTTTGAGCAACTAACCATGCTGTTTGTTTAAGAACTTTCAAATTTCTGAGGGTCTCCAAGACCTGTTCAATTGATTGAATGTGAGTTAGCATCTCGTATTCGATACGTTAAGTTCAAGTCCTAAATATTCTGTGGAATAGATATTCAATCCGAGATACCACAAGGAAGCCACTTGGGACCACTGCTATTTGTGATATCCTATAATTTACCTTATGTTAAAATGATATAATTTCGTTTTCACACAAAAACATGGCTTATCACACTGTAGATAATCTGATATCAATCACTCTACTTTTGCATTGAAAATTTTCAAGTCTAATTTGTTTTCGATACTACTAAAAATTAATGTGCCACTTCGCAAGAGTTAAATAAATTGTACAAGTGTGTGTTTGCGGTTGTCATTAAATAAGTATATAGATAAATAAGCTTCTATAATTTCCGGTAGTCTGAGGTCTATCCATATTAAATCAAGTAGATGTCATTATATACAATTATTGCTTCGAGGTAGTCCATTACTTCGTCTACTTTGAGCTGCTTTTACCGTAAAAAGAAGCATAAACGGTTGAGAGTTTGACTGTCGCGTTGAAGGAGTGAGTTCAATTCCAGGGAATTGAAACCATCGTTTCTTTTCAGTACGCGGAATTAGAGGCGAGGAACTTATTCTTTGACTTAGTAAATAAATAAATAAGTAAATAATAAGCAAAGTTAAGGGACTCTAGCCTCCTCAACGGGTCTCCACCTTTGCCGTGGTGAGGAGGATTACGCTGGAAGCTCAAGCAGGATGGCTACGGTTGGATGCTCCTGAGCAGACAATCAGCTACCAGCTAGGGTGTTGGGCAAAATAAGTGAGACCCACCCCTATGAAAATTTATGGAAAGGACACAAAAAGCACTAAAAAGATAGCGGGGATATACGCTAAAGCGTCAGCAGACGTCAAGGCTGCTGGCTTTGGCTTTGCCTCACGATCTCAATATCGAAAGGAGAAGTCGCCAGTGACTGACTTTTCTTATTTCATTTTTTGATGGTTTGTTTGACGATTTTACTTATAATTTTGGATCTTTTTCTTTTTTCTTTCTTTTCTTTTTCTATTTCTTTTTTGGTCCGCCTGCTCCTTACGCTGATAAAATTCAGCCGAAGAAATGGCTAACCCCATCGAAGGCTGTTTGAAGGAACTACCACTGACACAGGACATAACACGAAGGACAAACCTTCAGACCCTAAAGCACGGAAACACAGCAGAACTTCTCACCCAGAAATGAGAAACGAAGCCTCTGCTGAAGGGGCGGAGGATCGGAAGTGTGAGGGTAGTGTAGAAGGCCATAGCCCTCCGCAAGACCTGAACACAACTGTGAAATCCAACAGCGAAAATCCTGCACACAACAAAACGACGAACAGTCTGGCAACTGTCATCGACAGAAATGCCGGACAACGACAAGTGAGGGTCCTCAACAAAAACGAACTACAACTGAGACAACGACGCAACGCAGACAGGACCATCAGACGCATATCTAAGAAGAAGAACCCCGACTCCTTAACGGAAAAGGCAAAAAGGGCTCTGGTGAAGTCCGAACAAAGACTACTGACAATGACGCCATCAGACAAAACAAAAAGAAAATTTCAAGACCCGACAGACAAAAAACGAGCCAGCTGCGGAACAAACTCCGGAACTGGTGTGGTGGCCTCCCTGCCCCTTATTGATACCGATGTGCCGAGGTGCAGGTTTCTTTTCAGAAAGCCTAAACCTAGCCAGTTCATTCAGACTTTTAAATCACAGCAGCGTCTTCCAAGCCGAGATGTTGGCAGTTACAAACGCTGCAAAATAGGTGTCCATGCTGGCGCTATCACATGCTGATATGAATTTTTTCATTGATAGCCAAGCAACAATAAAAGCGATTTCTGCCACTATTGTCAAATCAACGCTTGTTTCTTGCTGTCGCGAAGAGCTAAGGGTTCTTGGCACACAGCATAGCGTTAAACTCTGCTGGGTTCCTGGTCACAGTGGTATACCGGGAAACGAAAAAGCGGGCGAACTAGCGAGAAAAGGATCAGCACTTGACCCTTCTCTCATTGATCAATCAATCAGGATTCCACCCTGTGAAATTGAACAGATCATTGGTAACAAAATAATGCGAAAATCCAATGAAAGATGAGAGTGCCTAGGTTCCTGTGTTACTTCCAGGAAACTATGGCTGAAATACGATAAGAACGGATCTGAAAAGCTACTATCATTGAATAGACCTTCTTTACGAATGCTTATCAATATCATAACTGAGCACAACCTACTAATTTACTACAAAAAGAAAATGGGTCTTTGCACCTATGACCAGTGCAGAGGATGCAATGACGAAGATGAACATGAGGATACCACTCACTTCCTTTGTCAATGCCCAGCAATCTGCCACATTAGGAAAAAAAATTCTAGGCAATTGCTTTTTCAATGAACTAGAAGAATTATCAGACACTTCAAGAAGCAGCCTGTTAAACTTCATGAAGGCCACAAAATGGTTAAAAACTCATAGGTTTCTAGGACGTTACAATACTCCAGGGTATCATAATGGATCTACATTGATCTAAGTGTGACGGTAATAAGATCAACGTATATACAATTTTTTGTCGATTCAACGCTTTTAAGTGAGAAAACGCTTCTCAATGCAGCGTAAATCATCCAATCACTTTTCCACCATTCGCGAAGAATTGGCAAAACGGTAATTCATCTGCAATTAAAAGCGATTTCTCAACTAGTCTTCTAGAATCGGCAAAAATCCTTATACTGCATTCATGCCTTACCAATTAATGGTTGAGAGAAATGTGTTAGGCCCTGAGGCTCCTTCCGCGCTGTTGTGGCCCTCTAAGTATTTATTTACTTTACTAATCACTATTTAAAGACTCGCCAATTACTCGGAATACCCTTTCAATAATATCTACGCCACGGGCATCAAATTTCTCCATCCACTGCTCTTCAAAAGAATTTATCCTTATTCTTCAACTTCGTTTCTGACTAGTAAATGTAAATATAGCATCGAAATGTATAGCAAACTTTTCGCAGAATTACTTGAAGCTAAGCTTTCTACTCAAATTCGTCCGATGGTTTCTTGGAACTGAATTGCATTGCAGTACACACGCAATACGATTAATCCAAGCCGTCCTGTTGAAAACTTTTTCAATGAAAAAAAATTCAATTCCATTGCCCCCTTTGGCTACTCCGGACAAATAGGGCTAATCACTTGGCAGTGACAATAGCTAAGCCCCAACACAAGGCGTAAATATCAAATGCAATTATTCCACCATCTCACACACCCACACACACATACAATCACATCAGGAAAACGTATTTGAACAAAGAAACAAGCCTTGACAACTCAGCAAATTAGTTCCATGTTAGATAAATGCAAAATCAGAGCAAACGATTTGTGCTGCTTGTTGAACTGCAAATGCACAGTAAGCATCTAATCCAATTAAAACCTCCGTTCCTATGTAAAGAAAAGTACACCTACATTTGCTGTATTTTGCACATTTACCTAAGTCCTTTTCTTGATTTCTCAAGTCCTCTCCATTGCTTTCACATAAAACACAAACTACATGAACAACCGCATACGGATGACTACGTGCAAAAAAGAAGGTTCGAAATAAATTCGATCAATTCTAGTTGCGGTGAATAGAAACTCAAAAAATCACTTACCTGTTACTAGTTCCGCAAGCAATGGTCGTGGTCGTCACATTCCTCATTCCTCACCAACATAAACCCCGCACACACCATGATTCAAGTAATTTAAGTTCTCTCAGCAAAAGGATGATGGGATGTGCAATTTAAAAGGATTTTATCCGCACAACCAACATGAAACCAACTGAGAATGGTTGTGTAAGATGGGGTAATGTTATGGTATAGTAAATGTTAGATGAAGAATGGTAGATGATTTCGTGAGAAAAAAAAATACGTGGGCTTCCAATCAATATCTAGCGCTCTCAACATAATACCAACCCAAACACCTCTTCCTTCTTTGATCAAAATACCTTTTTGTGGAAAAAAAACTTAACACCACTTCCTAGTAAATGTAAGATACCACGGCCAGAAAAGATCTGTCGGCGATGGCAAGTGATGGTTTCCCATTTCTTTTTGTGATTGCTTTGATACCCATCTTCACTAATAGAGAAGTCTTCTCGATAGAAATGAAATGGAAGAGCGGAATAGTGTTGCAAAGTGTTTAAAGTATTGGAAACACTCTCTTGAAAGATGATCAAGTAAGAATGGTATCATTGAGCTATTGAAAATATTTCACCTAAGCAAAAATGTCGCACAAAAATCGAAGTGCTGTCGTGAGCATTAATCGAAGACTTCCTGCACAATGGAGAATTATCGAGAACTGCTGTCTGACATTCGGAGAATATTTTGGATTGGACTTGATATTAATTGCTTGATTTTCCTCCAACAGACAAGTAAGACTGTTTTTATTAGTGAGCCAGAACCCAACTGCTAAGCAAAATAGGCCTGGATCATCGTGGAGGTTTCATAGAATCGACATCATCTCCGATACTTCTCAAAATTAACAATATTCTGCTTTTTCTACGAGATTGTCAAATAATCTAAAATTTATCCTGCCATCATTCTCATCCTTTCCAGTCAAGCCACCAAGGAGGCCATGTCCTTGCACATTCCATTACATCTTAAGTGGCTGGAGTAAATTGCTTGGCAAAATTGACCTTTTTTGATACTGATTCTTTTGTTCGATGAAGTATGAATCGATAAATGGTTGATGAATTTTGAATTTCTAAATTGACAAATATTCATAAATTGCTTACAAAGTTTTCCACTGATGAAGGTTAATGAAGGACACTTTAAGTTCATTTTTCCTAAAAAGCATCCACTCAATTAAAGGGTTTGAGATATTTTTGTGTACGTTTTGCTTTGTTGTTGGCAAATTAATTTTCATCTAAAAGCGTGAGGGTGATGTTACTTAATGAAAATGTTTAATAATAATGAACGACACGACGCAACGTCACCTGAGAAGTGAGAGTAAGACATTTAATTAACAATAATTGCGTGTCATCCTTGAGTTTGATTGAAATACTTAGAAGTTGTCAAGAAGCCAATGTCCTCTAGGAAGAGTGTAGAAAATGATTTTGAGAAAGGTGTCTTGTTCTGATAATACATTTTAACTAATGGGGATATTTTATTTATTAAATTGAAAGAGAAACCGTATCTCCATTGATCATAAGGGCTTTTGAGACAGGGAATGTGAGTTTCAAAGAAAATTCACTAAGAGCTCGATTTTGAACACCATTTATACTGTTGCCTTGGCCAAGAGTATGAGGCAATCCTTAAAAATTGAACATAGTTCCAAAAGGAAGAAAAATAAGGAAACGAAATGTGCAGAATAATTAGAAATTCATTTTATATAAGAAGAATTATCTTTCAATGTGTCCACTTTTGGTTTTAATGACTGAAGCTTTCTGTGGTAACTGGATGCTGTCACTGATGAGTTACCTACTATGCCGACTGATCACAAATGTCATTTTATACAACTGTCAAGCAGAAAAGACCTCATGTGGCATTCGACATCAAACCAGCAAACGATTAAGAATCAATAAAGTGAATTTAAGTCAAACTTATTAATCATTACGTTTTTTCATTTAATTTAGATTATTACATTTTGGCGACGAGGAAATAAGGAAAGCATGACAGTTAATGATAGCATGATGGCAAATGTGAATAATGCAGGGATGCAAACATTTGGGAAGTTAGAGCAATTCCAACCAACAATGGTGTGGAACAACTATAAGGAACGCATGGAGTTTTACTTCGAGGCGAATGGTATTACAAACGAAATCGCCATGAGAGCGATATTCCTGTCGTGTGTTGGGGAATCAACATATGAGACCATACGGTCTCTGCTTACTCCGTTGACACCAAAAGATGTCTCATTTTATGAAATCGTAGAAAAATTAGATCGCCATTTCCACCCGAAGCCCAACGAAATTGTGCAACGTTTCAGTTTCCATAAACGAAGCCAAAAAAGTGACGAGACGATCGCAGATTTTGTGAAGGATCTGAGAAGGTTGTCGGAGCACTGCAATTTTGTTGAGCTGGACAATATGTTGAGAGACCAGATTGTCTGCGGAGTGGCGGATGAAGCGTTGCAGAAACGTCTTTTCAGCGAACCAAAATTGGATTTCAAACGGGCGTATGGACTCGCATTAGCCCATGAGGCTGCCCATCGACACGTGATGGATGTACGCGGGAAAGTGGAGGTTATGTCGGTAGCTGCAAGGAAAAAAACCGCACAAGGTCATTGTTATCGCTGTGAAGGAAACCATGGCGCAGATAAATGTTTTTTTAGGGACAAGAACTGTGATTTTTGCCACGGAAGGGGACATGCTAGTAGGGCATGTTTTAAGAAAAAGGCGGCGTTGCGTAAACAAGCTGTTCACGTAGTAGAACAGAGAGATGATAATACGGAGCCATCGAATGTCAATTCAAATTATTTTTATGAGTTAAACACCATTCAAGCATCGTCTTCTCATAAGATACTGACAAAAATATCGATGAATGGCGTTGAGGAATTGTTTGAGGTGGATTCAGGGGCTGCATGCACGGTTATATCGGAAGCAACTTGGAGTCCTATCAATCACGAAAATAAGCAACTTATTCCTACCTCGGTAATCCTTCAGACATGGTCTAAAGAGAGATTATAGGTTCTTGGTTCAGCTAGGGTGAATATTATTTACAACAATAAAGAAATATACTTGACAGTTCTCGTTATTGCAGGTGGTGGGAGATGCTTGTTGGGCCGGGATTGGTTTTCGGTTTTAGGAATCACGGTACAGGGAGTGTGTGCTATGGAATTGGAGAAAGAGATTTGGGTGAGTGCACTGAAGAAATTCCAGAACGTTTTCAGCGAAAATTTGGGGGCTTGCAAGGGTATGCCGATATCAATTGAGTTGTTACCGGGAACCACACCTATTTTTCTTAAACAAAGGCAATGCCCGATTGCATGGAAGCCAGCACTAGAAAAAGAAATTGCTAAACTTGTGGCACAAAAAATACTTGACCCAGTTATATTTTCTCGATGGGCTACGCCTATAGTTCTAGTGTACAAATCTGACGGATCGATAAGGATCTGTGGTGACTACCGCAGCACCGTCAATGCAGTTATAAAAACAAATTACTATCCCTTGCCACTGTTCTCAGAGGTAATGGCCGCGATTGCCGGAGGTCAAATATTTACGAAGCTAGACTTACAACAAGCTTATCAACAACTTGTGGTGGACGATTTCTCAGCGGAGGTCCTAACACTCAACACCCACAAGGGGTTGTTTCGGGTCCGGAGGTTGCCGTTTGGAATCTCTGCCGCCCCTGGTTTATTTCAAAAATGTATGGACACATTATTAGCCGGTATAAATGGAGTTAAGGCATATCTCGACGATATAATTATCTCTGGGATAGATGAAGCGGATCATAGGCGTAATCTAGAATCAGTGTTGGAAAAATTGTCAGAAGCAAACCTAACAGTTAATAAGCCCAAGTGCCTATTTGCAAAAAGAGAAATGGATTTTCTAGGATTCCATATCAGTGGTAAGGGTATTTCACCAAACAAAGAAAAAGTTAAGGCTATTCAATTAGCGGCGGCTCCTGAAAACAAGCAAATGTTACAATCATTTCTAGGATTATTGAATTTTTATAATGCATTTTTACCCCAAAAGGCCACGGTTGCAGAAAAGTTGTACCGCCTACTAGACAAAGGTGTTAAATGGAAATGGACGAACGATCATCAAACTGTTTTCAACGAGCTCAAAGCGTTGCTCGATTCTGAAACTGTGCTTATACACTATGATATTGCTAAGCCACTTGTTTTGTCTTGTGATGCGTCTCCTTATGGAGTCGGTGCGATTTTGGCACATAGTTTTGGGAGCTCTGGAGTAGAGCGTCCTATCGCATTCGCTTCTCGCACACTGGGTGTTCATGATCGAAATTACGCACAACTCGACAAGGAAGCTTTGGCTATTATATTCGGAATGAAACATTTCCATCAGTATGTAGCTGGAAGAGAGGTAACGATTTTAACCGACCATAAGCCCTTACTTGGGATATTTAATAGAAAAAAACAGTTTCCGCAAATGCTTTCACCACGCATGTTACGTTGGTGCTTATTATTGTCGGCCTACGATTATAAGATGGAGTATCGGCCAGGTACAAAAAATGCCAACGCTGATTGTTTAAGCCGACTGCCATTGCAGTGCAATATGGATGCGCCAGAGAAGGGGCCGGCCGATATCCTGATGCTTGAGAGTAGCAACGCACCAATTAAAGCAGAGCAAATCGCGACAGAAACAGTAAAAGATCCAATAATGTCACGCGTTTTAAGATGCCTGCTGCATGGATGGCCTAAGGAGTTGGAAAAAAAGGAAGAATTCGTTCCCTATTGGCGGCGTCAGTCGGAATTGTCAACCCATAAGGGTTGTTTACTATGGGGAAGTAGACTGGTTGTGCCACCCAAATACCAAACACCTATTTTGGAACTTCTGCATGGACATCATACGGGGATAAGCTTGATGAAAGCATATGCACGTAGTTATGTATGGTGGCCTAAGCTAGACCAGGAAATCGAGCTCAAGGTCCAAAATTGTTCTCAATGCCAAACAACTTCACGAAATGTGGCGACGGCCTCACCTCAATTCATTCCACCATCCGAAAAGCCGTGGAGTACGCTGCATATGGATTTTGCTGGTCCATTCCAGGGTCACACATTTTTGGTGGTGGTGGACTCAATGTCAAAGTGGCTAGAAGTCAAAATTGTTCGAAATATGACATCAGCCGAAGTAAAGAATAAACTTCGCGAAATTATAGCGACACATGGTCAACCTCAAAGAGTTATTTCCGATAACGGAACGGCGTTTATTTCAGCAGAAATGCAACAATTTTACATCTCAAACGGTATTAAATACAATACCACAGCTCCTTATCATCCTTCTAGCAATGGCCAAGCGGAACGTATGGTGCAGTATTTGAAGACGTCTTTAATGACCATAACGGAAGGTGATATGCAAACGAGAGTACAACGGATCCTGTTCAAGCAACACACTACCCCGAACACCACTACTGGGAAAACCCCCGCCGAACTTCTAATGAACCGGTGATTAAGAACGGTTTTAGACATCGTCCATCCCGATGACGGGAAATTACCTCCCCTTGATTTTGAGACAAAACAAGGTGTCAGGCGTTTCGAGGTCGGAGATTTGATTTATTTCAGGAACTATACTACAGGCCCTGCATGGTTGGAGGGCCAGATAATCGAAGTCACTGGTCCAGTATCATATGTGGTGAAATCTCTAGAAAATAGAGTTGGCCGAAGACATGTTGACCAAATAAAACGTCGTATATCCAATGCCAAGCCTTCGGAAGTACAGATTCCTGCAGACAAAGAGCACAGTGAAATTGTGGTGGAAAATTCATCTACACCCTCACCACCCCTTATCTCATCAGCAGACACAAGTACCGAAGTAGCCGGAAAACAACTACCAAATCAAAATAAAGAGCGCGATTCATCACCAAAACCAAAGGCCCTTATCCCCACCACCACAACGGAGGAATCGGATGCTGTAAGGTTCGCTCCACAGGAGTTATCGGATACCGCAAGGGTTACGCGTTTCGGCAGAATAGTCAAAACACCACAACGATACGGAACAAACTAAAAGCTGGAGGAATGTGGTAACTGGATGCTGTCACTGATGAGTTACCTACTATGCCGACTGATCACAAATGTCATTTTATACAACTGTCAAGCAGAAAAGACCTCATGTGGCATTCGACATCAAACCAGCAAACGATTAAGAATCAATAAAGTGAATTTAAGTCAAACTTATTAATCATTACGTTTTTTCATTTAATTTAGATTATTACACTTTCCATTTATGCATTGCTTGTTCCTAAGCCAAGGGATCAGGAAGGAACTGAGTAAACAGGTTAAGTTGGAGCAAATGAAGGGTAGAAAGGTAGCAAAAGGAATATGATCGATAAGAGACATGACTGCTGATATTCGGTGCCCGAGGCCTGGGATTGGATCTTACCCCCGAATCTCTACTCCATCTGTAACTAACACAAATTTGTTACTGTTTGTTTCATTTCTCTTCCTTAACGAAGTTTCTTACTTACTCGTCGTCCAGGCGCATGAAAAGGAAATATCTTAGTTCGAAAGTCATTGGTGTTCAGTAAGATATTTTCGAGAAGTGCCGGAGAGACGATAATGAAGATGAAGAAATAGCTGTGGAAAACTCTAACTTGAGAATAATAATATGATGCCAGCTATTAATACCATGCCTTGTGGTGGATTGGAGGGCACCTTCAATTTTCTGCCGATTCCGAACGGCCAATCGAAGAAGTGCTTTTCCTGGTAACAAATCCACTGTCATAGGATTTCTTTATTGCTCTCGAAAGCTATACCTGTATAAAATCACTTGATATTCTGAAGAAGAAGTGCCCAGAAAAGGGGAATTTGATTTAAGACCTTCGGATTTTTTCTTAACATTGATAACTTAATAGAAGCTCAGAGCTCAGAGATTAAAAGATTCGCAAAGAGACAAAAAGCTGAAGGGAGATAGTTGATAATAGTTTACAAAATCAATTAAAGATTTTGTTTATTGTAGCAAAATTACCTTTTTTTCTAATTCAATTACACAATTTACAGAGATTGGTTATTAACTACCTTACTACTGCTAAGTTTTTGATTTTACAAAAATGTTAAATAATTTATTTTTGCGATTACGAAGCCTTGGCAGTAACAGTCATTCTTGAGATCCTACCGCCCACGCAAGTAAACTATTCGATTGATTCGTTGAAGCTTATTGAAAAAGATATATTTCTTGAAATGATGGTTATTAGTTGTACGAGTTCCTACATTCCGAATGCAGACAGTGTGTTTGCGCTGTTGATTGCCTTGTGTCAGCAAAACGTGTGTGGATCATGCGTCGTATAGAAATTCGCGCGAATTTTTATTTTTACACCACACATCCATATTCCCTTGAGAAAATTTTTTCCGCTTCGCTTTTAGCTTCATTATTCTATCCGTGAGTAAAAAGCAAAGCGAAGCGAACGAGATTTCCCTTCGGGTAGTACGGGCTTAGGGTTGAACATAAAAAATTCACACGAACAGAACAAGAGAATGTAGCTAAGAGCAAAACAAACATTAAGAACGAAGATTTAGTTATTATGTGCGCATAAGAAAATGGATTGAGCTTCCATCCTATGTCCTATGTCACGAAGTGGGAGACAACGTGAGCTATGAATTCACATCCATGGAAAGCTGAAATAAGTTTCGAAATTTTGGAGCTTTGTTTTTCGGTACCTCAAAATGTTGTTTCCTTCAAATAAAAAGAAACTAGAAACTAGAATATAATTATGCATTTACCGCATCCACTATTTTCTTAACCCTTTATAAGAAGGAAAACAAATTTTAAGATCCCATGTGCATCAGACTCATAATATAAATGCTGCTTCAAAATGGCAACTAAAGACATGATCCTTAATTCTTTTCTTTGGTGGGTCTTATTGCCTCTTCAAAGTGGAAACAAAGCCCGTGGGTTTTACTTCCATTTTTTTGGGCAATAAGACCCACGGGTCTTATTGCCGCGGGGCTTATTGCATTGCACCATTTAAAACGTATCAGCTTCTGACAATATTGACCTTGCGCTTGCAGCAAAATACTTTTACTTGTTCTTGGAAAATTGTAAGAACAAAATTATTCCCTGAAAAATTCTTAAGACTCCTGCTTTAGTCAGCCTTGGTATACCAAAGAGCTGAAAATTCTGCAGAACAAGAGAAATAAAGACTGGGAAGCTTACATTAAGACCAGTGGCCTAGCAAAGGGGGGGCGTGGGGGTGGACCGCCCTGGGTGTCAACCATTTGGGGGTGACACCCAAAAGCTACCAAGGAGTATACTATGGCGTTATAGATCATACAACATGCGATCAACCTTGGCATAAAAACATCGGAGAAATACGACACTCCAACAGAAAAAAGAATTCGTCGTAGAAGGCGAATGGCTGGTGAGTTGGCAACTGATGCAGGACTTTCTCTGAGCGCTGAAAGACATGTTCGAGTGCCTTGATCGAATCATCACTGAACTTCGAACTTGAAGTTGTACAGGCGAATACTTTACTTTTAGCAAACATTAACGATTTGAAAATAGCTGTTTCGAAATTTGCTAGTGCTTATGATGAGGTGAGGTGAGGTGATGAGGTGTTAGAGTCAGAACTTCTCTCAGAGATACCAAGGTTGAGAAGTCATTTGAAAGCGGCTAAAGTGAAAACATCTAATTGGTTATCTTTAGATTTTATGAAATTCATCCTTGAATGAGACTTTGCAGAATCTTTTCCGAATATCATTGTTGCATTAAAAATGTTCATGACAATATGTGTGTCAGTTTCGTCATGCGAAAGGAGTTTTAGTAAGCTTAAATTAATTAAAAACTGCTTGCGGGCAACCATGATGAAAAAGAAGCTCAACAATATGGGAATCTTAACAATTGAACATGAGACGACCTAGCAAATAAATTTTGATGACGCTATCAGCGAATTTTCTGCTTTAAAAACTAGGAAGAAAATGTTTTACAAAGGTTTTCTGTCTTTTTTTTTACCATGTGATTATGTATGTAGAAACATTAATTTTTGTTCTCCTCTTTTTAAATTTTTTATTATTATTATATTTAAAGAAATCGCAATGTATGGATTAGCGGAATTTCATTTATTTTACTGTTTTACATTCTCGGGGTGACACCATAATTGCCGCCCCAGGTGCCACCCATGCTAGATACGCTACTGATTAAGACTCGTTCTACAATCGACTACCTTAGACAGATGGAGTTTTCTCTAAGAGATCACCCGAAAAGCTTTTGGTGATTTGTCAAATCCATGAAAAAATCCAACGGCTACCCAGCGAGCTAGTGTTATTCCTTTAAAGAATACTAACTATATTTGCAATTCCTTCGCAAATCATTTTCGCAGCTCTTTTTGTGATAGTATTCAATGAAAATTACTTTACGTACCTACGCAACTACTCAAGTTAATTTTAATAATATCCCAGTTCATAAAAAATAAAAAAAAAATAAATAGGGTGGCGCAACAGAGCGAGGAGCCCCTGGGCCTAGCGCATTTCTCACAACCATCCCTTGTGAGGGAATGGAGGGGACCTACAATTTTCTGCCGGTTCCAAACGGCTAATTGAGAAAGCGCTTTTCATGGCAATGAATACTAACGGAGGACTTGCCAATTCCTCGCGAAAGGCGATACCCGTAGAAAAAACATTTTTGCCTCTGGTGGGATTCGAACTCGAACCTCTGGATTAACAGGCGGACATGCTATCCATCACACCACGGGTATCCCAGTTCATAGCTTTACAATTTTAAAATATTTATCCTTTCTGCAGGATGACTGTTCGTCCGGTGCCGATGGAATCCCACCAATTATATTAAAGAAATGCCATTCCGTTATATTATCACCATTTCAATATCTTTTTCAGCTTTCAATCAAATCAGGTTTACTCCCAGGTCTTTGGAAAAGTCCTTCATCACTCCGATCCATAAAATGGGTGAAAAGATTGAAATTAAAAACCACAGACCCATATTCAAACTCTCTTGCATCCTTAAACTTTTTGAGCAAGTTGTTTGTGACAGCCTATCATTTTTTATCCAAAAAAATATTATTTGCAGCCAGCAGCATGGATTTATACAAGAAAGTCAACGGTGACAAGCCTTCTTTCCTTTCATCACAAATGCTCCAATGCTCTTGAAAATGAGTTTGAGCTCGACTCCATTTACACTGATTTTTCTAAAGCATTTGATCAGCTCTCTCATGATATTATATTATATATGCTCAAGGCTTTTGGTTTTCCTACAGAAGTTATTGTATGGATTTACTCCTATCTCGAAAATAAAACGTACCAAGTAAAATTTCGTAACAGTTTAACGAATCCGTGCAATGCTCGATCGGGTGTACCACAAGGCAGTCACCTTGGGCCTTTGCTTTTTATCATCGCAATCAATGACGTTGTTTCTCACATTTCATATAGTAAAATTCTGATTTTCGCGAACTATATTTTCAAATCTATTCCAGAAACTGATCGCGAACTTCTTCTCCATTCAAAATACAGACCGAGAACCTCTTCAAAAAGATATCGATATCGGTTTCAACCCCAACCTTCTAGTAAACTGGCCGGCATAATCGTCTCCTGCGGCAGTCTTCCTCCCACATCTTTTGAGACTTTCGATCTTAATCCGCCCAGCTTTTGCTTTTTTCTTTCAATCTTCCCGCGTATTAGTAATTAACAGTATCCGGTTTCCATACTCCAGTACAGCTTTAACACTTTTCAGTTTCCTTACCCCAATACAGATTCTAGTATTTCACAGAGAAATGTGCCCTCACTAGAATAGCTTTCATTTAATTCTGGATATCGGCATTTGATAGTGAACAATATCACGTGGATTTGATAACATCAACAGCTTTTTGAATTATGTAGTACATATTTAAATATGAAATTTTAAAATGATCCTTTATTGACCACAACAATTAAACGAAATTCGAAACGAAAACAAAAACGCAAATTTTCTTCTTCTTTTGAACTTATTTATTCGTATGCATTTCAAGTTGACATGCAACTCATCTTCAGCGATTAACAACGTCTACTAACATTAAACAATATTTTGACCGAAAGAAAAGTGAAAGAAACAAAGGTAAAGTAAACAGCAAAGTAAAACAGTATAAAAACATTACATTTACAAAAATACAAAACAACAGTGACGCAATATTTCCACCATCAGTATTCATCTTCTCTTTCGTCTGATGTATTATTAGCGACTCATAGGCATCAAGCTTTCTTTTACTTGGTACAGATTTTAATAACCGCACGCTCTCTTCAAACGGTCCGATGGTATGTGGTGGGTCTTCAGCAAACACATGAGCAGCCACAGATGATCGATGCACTTGCTTGTTTTTGATGCAGTAGTACATATACCTGAATAAAGAAATTATTATTATTATTATTATTATATTGTGGTGTGGTGTTTATAGCAATAAAAACAACTTTCTTTTGTGCACAATTAAGTTTATAACCACCGAAACCATCATACCAAATTGTTGGTGGAAAACGTCACAAAAGCGTAATTAAAGTTCACATTTTCCATCGCTCATCACTTTTAATGATTTAATTAAGCAAAACGTTAAATTTTCTTAATTCAATACGTGCAATTTTAATTCTTTGCAGTCCACCCATGAGATTAAAATTTTTTTAATTGAATTTTTATTAATCAATCTGATTGTTTTAAAATCGATGTTAAATAATCACTTATGTAAATTTTCGTACTTATGCGATTAAGCAGTATTGGTGTCGATCTGATTGTATGTACGAAATAACCACAAGAGACAAATTTTTAACTATTGAAACAAAAAAAGGCAAACAATCTGATATAGGAACAAAAACATTAACAGAGTATTTATGAGCAACCAGAAATTTAATTGTGATACCAAACCTATTGCTTATTAAAAAAACAAAACTTTATTTGCTTTGAAAGAGTTCTTACCGTACCAAATAGTTTTCAAAAATGACTAGAACTAGGAAATGGTAGTGATTTTTTTAGCTCATTGCAAAATTGATAGACACAGAAAATGGTGCGAAAGACTGTGAAAATTAAAGAACCTATGTGCAATTGGGGTATTACTATTCAACACACTCATTCAAGAACGATTTTTCGCTGTTGTGATTTGTTGCATACTTTTTAAAGCCTTGAATAAAAAGCTATAAGCAACCCGTACTTATGAGGATTGAAAATCATTGAAAAAATTGAAGAATAGTGGTTTTGGTTTAGACGACATTCAATCACAATATTGTGGTTGGTTGTAAAACAATTAAATCAAATGTAAGAGTACAATGCCACTTCGCATTAGTCGTGGATGAGGAGGAAGTGTTGATCGTCGACAACAAAACTCTCAAACACCTTACCGGTGGTGATTAAATAGAAGCGTATGTGAATGAGTAGCGAACAATTTAATTGCAGGCAAAGAGATTGTAAGCACGCGTTTAGAGATGATGACAAAAAATTGGAGAGCAAACCGAAGAAGATAGAACACTAGAATGACAGCGCCTGCAAATACATCGCTAACTGACACGTGCATCCTTCTCCGATCAGCATTTGAATATACAACGAGTATTCAAAAAGTCATTATAGAATCAAGAGTGCCAAAACTGCAAAACAAAAAAGAATCGGCTGGTTTATGCTATGCGTCTTGAAGAGTTATGCTCCCACAAGTGAACTCGCTGCTAAATTAAACTCTACTGGATAGAAGCACCTGTTAGTGAAAATAGTTTTAGCAAAAAGTACAAAGATCTAGTTCTTGTTTTCAATTAAAATCTCATGGAGCAATAATAATTGCTCAGAACGATGATGACCGCAGCTTGGAATCGACGATTATGTTCAGGGGCAAGTATGTCATCTAATTGGTTTCTTGGTGCCAGGCTCTTTGTTTTTGTTTCCCGAAAGAATATACTTTGATTTGCCCTCATTAGCTTTTGAGCTTTACTTCTTCCCCATAACTACCATATCATCAATATCGGCTGTGTAAGACAGTACAGACTTGTAAAGGCTAATGTTTCTGGTGTTGGTGCTTGAGCTTTGCACAATTACTACAATATGATCCAGGTTCGCAAGACTTTTGCAAGCTGACAGCTCGTCTCTATATAAACTTTCATAGACGGCCTTAAAATCGGTAGGAAAGTGGTGTATATCGATTTTATATTCTGATTATTATTTTTCTAAGATCTGGTCTTTTTGTTTTTTGGTAAGAAATCTTTCATCTTTCAATTTCCTCGAGTGGGCACTTCTCGTACTGTTCAGTCTCGTTTTGAGAATTTGGTGTTTTTCCCTTGTTTGGTTTATAAAAATGTTCGTTTGTTGTTCACGGGCAGTCCTGTTGTTCTTTTACATCAACCCGAAGCCTTAGAGGCAGTAGTTCAGATAGCTGACTGCCACTGAACTTCCATGCTATTGCTAGTGGCATAGGATTCACGAATAGTTCGAATAGTTTCTAGCCTTCCCAAACGTTATCCTTTCACAACGTTTGTTCGTGTGAGTAGTTAACAAGTTGTAAACATTTGCACCTTGACTACAACAATTAAGTGCTTTGAAACTCAAAGTCGGGAACAAGGAAAGTTCAAACATCGATTATGAATTTCGAGACGAGTGAAGCATGTGCTTCTTAATATCCACAGAATTTAATCCACCAGCAAAATCGGTTTACAATAATTTACCAGAGTCCGCTTTCTAAGGTTTTGCTATGCAGGCCATACTCAATAACGAAATCTTTCTCTAGTTTTGTGATGAAATCGTCAAAATGGATTTTCTCGCCATCTTTAGTAAGTGGTGTTTGTTCGATTAGCTCGTAGAAATAAATAATAAATAAATAATAAATTTTGGCAATTGCGATTGGCTGTTTGAAAGATCGATCGAGAAAACGTTTTGATTCCCCGTATTCCTTTAATTCCCACTGATTTGTCATTTTAGTTTAAAAGAGTGCAGTTTCCTCTGAAACCAGTATTTGGTATTAGTAAAGTTGCAGGTTCAGAAAAAAACCCATGGCAACTCAATGTGGCACTCTCACGTGTATCAAACCCGCAAAACCTTTTTATTTGGCAAAAGGTGAGAAAGTTGTGTGCAAACACGTACTTAAATAAAAAAATAGGTTACTTGTATGCATGAATGTGTTTTATTTGCAAAATAATTAGCCTATCAAATTAAAAATGCTGCCAAAAGTCACTATTCCACGCGGATGAAGATAATAAAAAAAGCAAAATTTTCAGCAGCCTACTATTTATAAATTCGATCTGGAAAGTGGATTATCCTGACTGCTCGAGTACTTTTACGTAAATTCACTCTGTGTAGTTTAAGAAAAGTTTGCCATAAGCCCTGGCTTATCAATAAGCTTTATGGACTTTTAAAAGTAAGAGTACCTCACGAAGCAGATAAATTAGAGAATTTTGATGACTGATTACCTTCCGCATTGATACTTTATTGTTACTCTCCAATGTGATTCATTTTTTCTCAAGTCATCAAGATTCACTCTGCAATTGAAAAAAATAAAAGTAAAAGAAATTCATTCCAAAACAAAATGCTCAAACTTTATCTAAACCTTATTTTTCGTCATCGTCTCGTCCTTTGTTCTCAACAATAAAACTTATTACCAAATTTTGTTTCCAATTCAATTTAATTTGATATTAAATGTGCGAATAATGTTTTCCAGCAAATTCAATACTTCAGCAACTCTGTTCCGTACATTTTTCTTTTCAAAGACAAGGCATATCATACAAGAAACTTTCCTCCATCGATTTGAGAAAAGAAAATGAAAAATACTTTAAAAAGTTTACTCTCTCAATTTCTATGACCAATTCGTTTTTGGGGCAGAACACAAAAGAAGTGGTGTAGAATTTCTAAAGTAAAACTTCGATCCCCAAGTCCCATAAAGTCAAAACTTTAGTTCATGATACTCGTACGAGAATTTTTTTTTTTTTTTTGTTTTCTTTGATTTTTGTGTTTGTTACGTCCCCATTCTATATTTAGTTTATAAGTGTTTTACATTGTAAGGATTACACACCATTCCAAATGTTGGGCTCGCCACCGCTGCCGCCACCTCTGCCTCACTTTCTCCACCCAGGCAAAGTGACAATAACAATAAAAATAAAAATTTCCAGTAATTGGAGTTTCTCTAAGTAAAATGTGAGCGCAATCACGTAAAATTGTCTAACGCAGCATGAAGAACGAGACACATAGCAAGTCAAGAAAGTTGTTAAAGAGATCTAAGGACTACTTACACAGCCGAACCGCCTAGCTCAAGTGTTCTTAATGGGTGGCAATTTCATCGCGCAGTCGTCCCTATATACAAACTTGATAAATTGGTGTGTACTCAACTCCGGCGACATAGCTCGACACAGAGGTTGTTTTCAAAAGGCTGTCTCTAATAAATTACTTTAAAGAAAAAGGAAAATATTTATATTCCACGCACCAGAGTTTTCTACTTGAAAAATCTAATTTTAGAATCTTTGCAAAGGAGCCCTATCAAATTGCAATACATGTACATCTCCATTGTAATAAAACGGCGGAGCTTTTCATCATTGATATGCAATTTCTCTTCATGACCTTTACGAGTGAAATATTGAAAATATGAAATTCATATTGCTGTTGACGACGCACGGTGCAATGGTTTGGTGGCTTACACAACATTGAAGGTTTTAAACTAGGGTTCCCACTTTGTTTAAATCTAATAACATGTAAGGAAAGTCAAATGATTTGTTGTGATGATGTGAAATTTTGCGAATATGATTATCACGTTAAAATTACATAAGACTTAGTGAATGTTACGTAATCTTACGTTGCACAAGCCCAAAACAGACTTTACAGGATTTAATTATTGATTCAATCGTATGCTGAGGTTATTTTAAGAGGTTGGTAACTAGGCAGAAATCTTATCGGAATTTGTCAAGATTTTGATCTGATTATATGATTCTTTTGTACCCATTTGATCATTCCATTTTTCACTCTTTTCCAAAAAATCTGGCCGTAAGCGTAAATGAATACTTGAATATTGACTTTCTTTGCATAAGTGATTGACGGGATCACTCCTGGAAAAAAGATTTCATCCAATTGATCTTGCATTAAATTGATGGTTAAGCGATCTGTATGACAAGTTGCGCCGTCTTGTTGGAACCAAATTTGGTCGATGTGCCCCTGGCTAGTTTTTGGAAATAAAAAATCTGTCTGCATAGGTCAACAGCGGTCGCCATTCCCTTTCACAGTAGTGGCTACTTCTTCCTCAATTCGGAAAATATTAAATTCTGTTAATTTCGTCGGCAAAAGTGCAAGCCGCACCAAACACTCAGTTTTCTTGTTTTGTTGACGGTTTTAAATAGAGAAGAGTGAAATGAGTGCTTTTTAACAAGACCGATAATGTTCAACGTATAATGGACGAAGTGTTTTATGAACTTCCCGAACAGATTGTGCAGCGACTCGCAACACAGTCACACTCTGGACTTCTACGCACCAGCTTCTATCAGCAAACAGCTACAGAAAGAGTGGTGCCAATGGCGTAACGATTAGCATGTCTGCCTGTTCCGCGAGAGGATCGTTGAGCGAATCTTATTAGAAACCAAAGACAAAGAATGTTTTTCCACAGATATTGTCTAACGCTAGGAACTAGCAAGTTGTCCGATAGTAAAATTCATTGCCATGAAATGCCCTCTTCTATCAGCCGTTCGGTAGAAAATTGTAGGTCCCCTCACAGAAAGAAAAAACCTTGGTTGTTTTAAACTTGTTTCAGTGTTAATCAACAATTCATCTAAAGTTGTGAAATTAACAAAGTTTCGTGATGAATACAAACAAGAACGCATTTTCCAATCAAATATGCTGCCGTGATCAATTTTTTTATAGTTAAGTATCATAAAAATTAAGTATGTTCGAAGTTGATTTGAATATTTTCTTATTTTTAACCAACAAGGTGATTGTGGATTTCATACTTGATCAACAACAAACATCTTTAACTAGCATTTAAAGCTGAAATTATAAAAACTATCTAGTTTGTGATTGAAATACCAAATACTCTGTTGAACTTTTACCAATATGTAGGATCAACAACGTTCATACTTCTTTAATCAATATACAGAATGGTTAAAGTATCAGAAACATGTTGAATTTCAATATTTTCCATACTTAAGCCCACAGAAAACGTGAAGTCGCATAACGGAACTTCAATTCAGGCATTTATTAAAGAAATTGTACATTGAAACTGTTGAAAGAATAAAAACGTTGCTGAACTCTCACGGACATACTTGATCAACAAAGTTAATATTTTGCCAACCATCAGGATTGTTGAAGAAACACAAACGTTGTTAAAGTATCATGGACATGCTCAATTGAATACTTTTCTCGCAAGGCCAACAACAAACAACCGTTACTTAAATATGTACGTGCTTATTCTGATTCGGTTTTGATCAGTGTGAAAGTAGTGAAAGTGAAGTGAAATTAGCTCAAAGAAGCAAGAAGCTTGCAAAACCATATTGATAAGGTAAGTCTTTTCTAAAATTATTTCTTAAGAAAAATCTCAAGATCTAATTAAATTTTTCTAAATAGTTTTTCAAATTGTGCCGTGTGTGTAAAAATCATGTCTGTGCTTACAAAATTAATTTCGATTGCTTCATTGAAAGAAGTGTTGTGTTTTCTTTTCTCCTCAAATGAAATAATAGAAAACATTTAATACGTCGTTTTTGAAGTGAAGTTTCACTTCTTCCGCGCGGAGGGTGCAGTCCCTCACTTTTTTTTGTATAGAATATATATTTTGTTCTTCCTCCTCCTCCAAGAAGATCAAAAGAAAACCCATCAGGAATACTGTACAGCAGATACTTCAATTCAAAAAGAAGGTACAGGAAAATTGGAATTAACATTTTCTAAACTCCTTCCACGGAAGAAGACAATTCCAGCATAAACGCAGAAGAAGAGCATCTGAACGTAAACATGTCTTTTTTGTTAATCTTTATTTTAAGTTACAATTTTTTATTATTAAAACTATTCATATACTTCGTTTAGAGAACTGTTTTGCTGACAAGAAATGGCTTCAACTGAACAATTCTCCGTGGAAAGAAGTCAAATCAAAGTGGAAGGAAACATATGCGCTGAGACAAAAGCATGTTCATTGTTCACTTATTGAAATTTCCTTTGTTGTCGAATGATTAGCCGCTATTGAAACACTCGGCTGGAATAACTTTGGTAAATATTGTATTCTTTATTCATAAGTTTTACATTTTTCTCACATATGTTATGTATTAAATGTTAAAGTTAGTGGTTTTTGCTAAGCCTATATTTTTATAATATAAATTCCGACTTCGAAAGTAAATATCCCAAAAATTGGAATAATTTTCAATCAATGATTGGACCGACTTTCAATGCTTCAATAGTTGAAAAACTAATATATAATATGTATATGTAGATGTACAGTACATGTAATCTATATCTATCTATACATATAATAAAAACGTAACGGTTTGTTTGTTTGTGCACGTTAATCTCAGAAACGACATATCCTATCTAGATGAAGTTTTCAGTTATATATTGTGGTAAGCTTCACTTAACATTTAGTTTTTATTTCATGTTAATCGGTTGATAAACAAAAAAGTTATGCCAATTCTTGCGGACGAAGTCGCTGGCGCACCTAGTATAATATACTAATAAAATACTTTCAAAATGTATTGTTTGAAGGTTAAAAAACATATTATTCTGTTATTTGATATTAATAAAAAATTTATAAAAAGAAAAATGTAACGGTTTTTCTATTTCCTTGCAATTCTCAAGTGGAAATCAAAATTGGTGAGTATTGATCGAATCGAACAGAAAAATGTGAAATGCTGACTTCATATTTTTTAAAACACAAACGTCGTTGGTCAACATCGATCGCCTTCAAAGTCATTTTAAATCGAGCACAATCATTTTCACGCGAAAATGTTTATAATTAATGAAACACAAATCTGACGTTTTAAACACTGTATACGTTGTTGATCAACAACGATCATTATCACATTCGTTTTAAGTCAAGCACGAAAATTGTTACACCAACATTTTCATACTTAAGGAAACACGGTTTTTAAGCTTCTAACGCCATAGACTTTGTTGGTCAACAATGAGTTTGATTATTTTCCTATTAGTTCCAAGTTCCAACACAAAAATTCTTGCACCAACATTTAAATATTTACGGAAAAACGGTTTGTATGTATCTACCAACCGTTGTTGGTTTACAATATTTTTGCTCAATGTTTAAACACGAAATTGAAAATGGCGTTGTTGATTTAAGCAATGAAAATTGTAGCATTTAAATAAATACAATAAAAACGCCAGCTTGCTCAATTTAAGTATGTTCGTGCTTGAAAAAAAAACAAGCTTCATGTTTTTCCAAGGTTTTTCTTTCGGTGCTCCCGTCTCTACTCCCTCACAAGGCATGGTTGTGAGAAATGATCTAGGCTTCGGGGCACCCCGCTGTGTTGCGCCACCTAATTTTTTTTTTTAATTTTATTTGAATATGGCATTACGATGGTAGAGAATATGAAAAATGAGGGTCCTGCAATTCTGTTTGTCTGTCTGCCTGCCCGTACATGGATCTGCCATACAACCTATGTATACGATGATATTAATTTTTCTCGAAAGCGGCTCCAACGATTTCGATTAAATTTTTTCTGAGGTATTTTTTTCTAATTGTCTTTCTTATGATGTCAAAATATTTTTTGGAAAAGTCTAAGAACGGTTCGCCTCAAAGTACCGTTTTTTTTTTTTCAAAACCGACTTTCACGTTAATGGCTGACAATTTTTTGACGAAATTTTCTATTTTGAAGGTCCTAGATTGTTTAAGAAAGATTGCGTATCAGCATTTGGAAATTTTTTATTAATTTTAATAATACATCTTCAGGCAATATCTTAAGGCTTGCGTACTAGACTTTTAAAAAAAGTGAAAAATTAAAAATTGGTCTTCAAAAGCTGGTCTTACCATTTCGATTGAATCTTCAGCGTTTACTGACTGCAAGAAAGTGAAAGTGGAGCTTTTGTAGTATCTTATGTGATTTAATTCAATTTTCATAGTATATGTGTACTTGGCAACCCTTGTGTCGGAATATTTGGATGTGGAATAGTAACAGCACTTTAGAAATACGTAAAATTTGATTTGATGCGATTTACTATGTACACTGTACAGGTCTCTTAATGAACTCTTCAATTGAATAGACAAAAATGAAAAACGATGAGAAGCGTTTGGCTGTAAAGTCTACGGCTATGATTTGTAGGGAACGAATGAAACGAAAGGAATCAACAGTAAAAAAAAACTGTCGGCTGATACACCCACAAGACACACGAAATCAATTGAAGAGCTTAGAAGATGAAGATACTAAGCGGCATTTTTAAAAAAATTTGTTTTTCTTAGATATGAAGCTTCTATATTTCTATAATATCATTTTCCAGAATTTGAGCACCTTAGCAACTTCATCTTCTAAGCGCTTCAATTAACAAATGAAAACAGCACGCGGTTGTGCGTACAGTCGGTCCCCCATCTAACGACTAACAGCGCTCAACTCCTCGACTTATGGCTGTGTGTGCCAAGCAATTAAATTTGTACGTACTTTGAATTTCCGTTTTGTCTTTGTAAACCGCGTAAAATAGAATTATAATCAAAAAATATGATAAAGTGGCAACTCTGATAAAGCATCAGAAAACAATGCAACCACCGAACAATATTGCCTGTAATATGCGAATGCTTCGTAACCGCATTTGATAAAAATATCACACATGAAAACACGATTGCCATGCAATATCATAAAATTCTAAATTTTGCGGTTCCGAAATTGAGTCCTTTCTGAGAATTGTCATCGCCATCATCCTGCGGCCTTGCAAATCAGCCTAAGCAAAATGCTTTTTGAAATTCTTTCAGAATATTTTGTGTTCGAATGTTTTGAATTTACAAAAACCTAATTGCAAAATGAACAAGATAGCCCCCAATTCAAAATCTATTTTCCCATATAAAATATATTTTCCATACATAGTTTTGGGGGAGATATGTAAAAAGAAAATATTTCATCACACACGAGCACACACCCACTTTAAAACATGAATGCAGCCATAAAAGTCCCAGGAAGGATATTGGCATTTTAAAAACGTAATGCACATGCACTGGGGCGTATGCGTGATATTTATTCCAATAAATTGTTTGATTGTGTATGCAACAATTCCGTTTAGTTGGCGGAAGGGGTGGATCTATAAAATAAATTTAAATAGAAATTGTATAGTCCATCACACTGGAGTAGATTGTATGTAAATGTATTTGTATATATGGATTGCTGGCAAATTGATTGACATGAACGATATTTGTGGGCTGGGTTGTTCGAGGATTGGGTTTGAGTATAGTGATTTCATGGTGTGTGGCAATTTGTCTTACTTGTGATGTAACAGGTACCGCATTAGCACATGAATCAAGTGATGAAGCGTATGTGGTGTCCATTTTTCACAGAGCGCTCGTGGCTATGTGTATCTTGAATGATAATCGTGTATGCTAATGGAATTGAGTGGATATGGGAGTGCACCCTTGTGATAATCTTAGCCTTTGGTATACAAGGAGAGTGCTTTCCACTCTATCATTTTGCAAGTTGATTGCCTTATTGCGTTTCAGGGCACATGGCTGAGTAAATATTTGTTTGGAAAGTGAACCGTACAATTCAGCTGACCAATATGGTTTGGTCGATGGATGTTATTTTAAGGGTTGCTCAATTTATCCAAATAGCTACCCAAACGAGCATTTCTTGATATTTATGAATAGAATTGTGGTTTGGGGTACGCAAGCAAATTAGTTAAATTCAAATGAAGCGATGGCTTGAATTAGCTTGATAGATTCTTCTATCATTTAGATTGTGTAGCGAGAGTAATGATTTAATGTTCCCTTAAGGGCTTTTAGATTTTGAGTGTTTTTGTTTTCTCTTTATTTTCATGTAATTATGTTAAGTGCTTGGTTGGGTATAGAACTGTGCAATAAACTAACAGGACTGGGACTATTTATTTAAATGTAAATGAACGGAAAATTTGAGAATTAATGATTTTATAGAGATTAGCCCTTTCAACTTTTCACAGCGGTACTTAAGCTTAGAAATGAATTAAAAATAATGGTAGTATGTCTTGTTTCAAGCGTGTGGTAATGTGTGCAGTCGCTTGCACATACATTGATGTTTATTTAAATAAAAGAACGTTTTTTATTAAATGAGAGGAGTGAATATTCCAAAATCATTAAATGGCACGCAACTAATGCTGCATGAAAAGTAATACTTTAGTTTGATAGAACTCTTAAATTGTTTTCTTCCCGCAGGAGTTAGAATGCCACAGGTTCCGCTCCGATTAGTGAAATTCAAACTTTGATCAGTACTCGACGTTATGAGATCCTAGGAAGATATTCTGACTGTCTTTTTGGTGGACGTCAAATTTTTTGTAAATGTTTGTTTTGCAGTATCTTAACAAAAGCCTTATCGATTGAAGTGGTTTCGCAGTTAGTCAAAAACCAGGTGAATCTTTTTCAAACTTAAGACCAAACTGCTCTAAGTATGAGCTCGCTTAATAGGACTTGACAGGCAGAGCGAATACAAACAATATCCATAACGTTGCCATAATGAAGGCCGACTCAGATCAGTAAAGTTTCGTTCACTATTCGAAGCGTGGCCAAGAACAATGTCAGTGGCTCCAAGCAAATGCGATTTGACAGACTTGGTAAAGCTGACCATTTGATTCGGCCTTAATGTGAAATATAAATTAATTAAGATAAGTCAAATAAGTAAACATGGTGGCGCAACGGAGCGAGGAGCCCCAGGGCTGAGCGCATTTCTCACAATCATGTCTTGTGAATGATTGGAAGGGACCTACAATTTTCTGCTGGTTCCGAATGGCTAATCGAGAAAGCGCTTTTCATGTCTATGAATTTACTAATGGAAGACTTGCCAATGCCTCGCGAAAGGCGATAACCGTGGAAAATTTTTTGTTATTCAAACCACGAACGTCTGGATTAACAAGCAGACATGCTAATTAGCACGCCACGGGTACCATCAATTTATCAATAGTTGATTATAGATGTTCGAGACCTTTGATGTCGAAAAAGGTTTTAGGCAAGGCGACAAACTGTCATGCGATTTCTTCAACTTCATACTTGAACAGATTGTAAGAAACTCAAACGTCAACACCAGAGGGACAATCTTTCAAAAGTCTGTACAATTACTCGCCTATGCATGTATATGTTGTATCTTCTTTGTCATGTGATAAAGAAGATACAACAACGAGGTGTATGAGCTGTACCGCGACATGGGCATAGTCAGAAGAGTACGCATCGCGAGGCTACGATGGTTGGGTCATGTAGAGCGGATGGACCCAAACGCTCCGGCTCGACGGGTTTTCGAAAGCACATTTGCAGGGAAATCGCGGAAGGGGAAGACCTCGTCTTAGGTGGCGCAATCAAGTGGATGAAAACCTCAACCGACTTGGAGTGCGAAACTGGAGAGAGCTCGCCCGAAATCGAAGTCGTTATAGAAGGATGTTGGTTGAGGCCCAGGACTGTAATGCCCACCTAAGTAAGCAAGTAAGTAAGTGATTCAGATGTAAGTATTTAAATCTCATCAAAATTTATTGGTGGATTGGAAGTTATTAATGAAATTTAAACATTGATCACATGACTCCCAAAACTTCAAAGCTTAGTCAATCGTAGGAATATATGTCGAAATAAAAATACTTACCTCATACCCTTAACTTTAGCCAGTAATCACATTGGCCTTAAGATAGAGAAGAAAAAAAACTGAAAATAGGCTGTCTACCGTTGAAAGAATGGCCTTCGTGGCCTTTTCTGAAAGATCCGATAAAACACACTCAGTTTGCTTTGAAACTATACTCAACCATAAGCTCTCAGCTCCCTTTGTGCATCAATCAGCGAGTAAAAGGCAGAACTGGCTCGGCAGAACTTGGGATTATGTGCTAAGTACAATATCAAAGTCTTGAAGTTAAATACAAGGCTTTTGTATCGTTTTTAAGATAATTTCAAATTGGTTGCTTTTTGAACCCTTAGAATATATCAAAAAAGAGCGAGTACAACACCCTTTATTATACATTTTGTGATACAGAGTTACCAAGTGCAAATTTGGTATGAAAACTGGTGGAAATGACATGGGATATTAAAATACATCATAGTTAAGTTCCAAATTTCATTTTACTATGATGATGGCAACCCGGGCCGAATTCGTTCCAAAAATCATTTTTATACATTTGTCAGATGTCAAATTTCGGACGAAAACCAGTAGTTTCGGATAGTTTAAGGTTTTCTTTAAATAACCTCAAACTCAGTTTCATAGTAATATAACTACTATTTTCTGATGAAGTAGAATCAAATCATCAGTTAAGAAAAACCTCTAAAATCTGGGGAAAACTAATGAGCAATGCCAATTTTTTTATTTCAATAGTGAAAAAACATTTGCCTCTGTTAAGATTCAAGCCACGAACCTCCCGGTTAACAGACAGGCATGGTAACCCTCAGCCAGGTAGCACCAGAGCTATTGGCTTAACATCGGCCAAACCGTCATGAAGATTTCAACATGGGCTGTGCAGCAAGACTTGCTATGCTGTGTGAACCAGAGGCTGTCCAAATGTATGTCGTCAACGGTAAAAAAGACGGTAAGAATGACTCTGTTGAGGTCGATGGTGAGTTGATGTTCTTGGATTGGTGACACATTCTTGGATACATCACCTCATTACGAAGACCATTAGATTCGTCCACTTCCCAATCAGTCTCATGAACTTTTTGCATTTGAAAAACTGAACTATTGGAGCATTTCAATTGTTTTATTACAGCTTCATGCTCCTGCTTTTATTCCAATATGAATGGTGTATGCGTCAATGAAACCGAAAATGTGTATGATCACTTCGCTAGAAATGGTCATCAGTCTTACCCCCAACTGAACTTAGACGTTAAGTTAAGTGTAGAGAATCATATTTTAGCCGCTTGACCGGACTGTGAAATGCCATACCTGACTTTGCCTCCATAAGACTACGATCTACAAGGATTTAAGATAAATGCTCATCGCTGTCTACTTCTTAAAGGGGACAACTGTACAGATGATTAGAGGTTAGGTTAGGTTGGATGGGGGTGCAGCCACAAGTGGCAGCACCTCACTTGTATCACAAGAATACCTTGTGCTCCCTGGAAAAGCAGAGGATGAGGTGGTGGAGGGATTGGTGTGGCAGAGGGTTGGGCTGGTGGCTGATTCATTTGAAGCCCTGGATGAATTTAAGTATGCTGTTCATTGGGAGGCTAGAGCTGTCGCCCAGTTCTTCGAAGAACTATTCTCCAAGGGCTTTTATCCTAGTGAGAACCAAGCTAGAACAGTTACAGAGAAAGTGGAATGATCCTTCCTCTGCTTCTTCGTCTTGGCATCCTCTTCATAAACCGAATGTATTAATGCCCATTCTCATCATGTGGGTACCCAACGAGTTGTGACCCATGAGAATGTCAATCAACAAAGAGAGCCGAGGCCAGCTAAGCTGGAGCAAAAATTGTGTTTTTTCATTGGAAATATCTGGCTATAGGTTTCTCTAAACGCTTTCATGTTTCTAAAGATAACCACCTGTCATTGGCGGTTTTTCGAAAGTTTGTTGAATTCTGTTTTTTATTGTTCTAGTGGCTTGAGTTTTTAGTTTAAGTTGTTACACGGCACGCATTCAAAGTTTCCGCTCTTTTATAGAATTCTTATGCTTTCTCAGTCTAAGATACCAGAACCATGCAGTAATCCTTTTTTCTCCATGAAATTTTCTTTTAAAACAGTTTTACTTTTTTTTGGGTTCAAGACTTAACGCACGAGGCCGTAAACGGGGTATGCGACTTAACTTACTGCTTGCTCATTGGTGTACTTGAAGCCTGTCATTTTCATAACTGGCTACAACTGCTTGAAATAGTTAATTTACATCATAAAACAGTTTTTTAAGCAATGAAAGAAAAGTGATAAAGAAAAGTTCCAGGCAATTGTTCCCTCCTGATCCTTTCTCATTTTCCTAGCATTCTCACTGTGTCTTATAAAATTAGAAGAGTAATCGTTTGGTGCGGTTTCTGGTCTGGTGAACCATTGGACTTTACCAATTTGCTGTTTGAAGTGAATGGATTGGGCTACCAAACAGTGATCAGTGAAGTTGTGTTGCCAGAACTGCAAGATATTGATGTTGACGAAGCTTATTAATTTCAGCACCGGTGGTAAAGCTATCTGTCAAACAAGCCATTGGATAGATGTTGTTTTCCATTGTTATTGCATGACATACTCTCCTCATAATAATGAAATAAAGTCTCTTTACATAATTCGGTGCAGGACGATCTATTATTACATCAGATGCAATAAAAAAAAGTCATATAATTACCCAAGCTACACAATTGGCTTTTATCGAGTGCTTAGACAGTCGATTTGATAAGATCTTTCTGGTCTTAGACTCTCTAAAAGAGATCGATAAGACTTAAGAGGGGACTAATTAGAGAAGACAACTGAGTGAATTGAAAACATTCTTAATGCAGTCTTACGAAGATCTCATAAAGAGCACGGCATTCTATTGATCTTGTCAAGATATTTTCAGAGAGCTCTGAAGACGAAAGAATATTTGAAATAGTTTAAATGGTTAAGTTATTACAAATCTACGTTTGTTTAACTTAATAGATATAATAGGTTAATATAAGAGCTTGCAAAGAGCTGAAGAGTTATCTTGGATAGTTCTTCCAGAGCTTCTGTGTTGCTTTATTAATATCTCCTACTTAATTAATAAGAAAGAAATGTAGTTAATACGCCAGTCGAAAAACTTTTTTGTTTTAGTTTGTTTCGTTTTTCCCTGTTATAGTTCAATTTGATTTTAACCTGTAGTATTGGATATCATTTGAATAAAAAATAAAAATACTTGTTTATATTTATTTATCGTTTTCAACTTTGGGGGCAGTTGGCGTAGCCCAATTTGCTTTCATATTACATATATCACAAAACATTATTTTCTTTTCTTGATTAGTTTGGTTTTCATTTTATTGTATGTTAAGTAGTGTTGCCATAAAATTTGTTTCTATATGTACATACATGTGATGAATAAAAGCCAAACATATCAACAAAGCTAATCAAAATGATGAGCCGCGACATAAAATGATGTGGAAAAGGTCTATCAAAATAATGAATGCGAGTTAATTTTACAGCGAGCCAAACTCAAAGCAGAGTGAATGTTTGCCAAGTAAAAACTGCAAAAAAGAGTGTTGAGTTGGTGATATGTATGAAAATAATACATTTTCAGAAAGATCAGCAACCGTGTTTTACAGCCCTTTGCACAGTAAGTCCTTATAGAGCAATGATTTATTTAAATTTAATGACAATTTTACATACAAGAAAATACATTTTTTTGCTATTTTACCAAAACAGACAACGGCAGTAAATATATTTTATTACTTGAGGTTTCCTGGCATGGCTTTTTTACGGAGTTACCCTAATACATTATTGCGTTTTAAATTTTTTCGTGGCACATACAATCATACATCTACATTTTAATTAATGGTGCAGCAATTCAAAAGAATTTATTCCCTCTGTCATCTGTAATTATAATGAGTTCTTATTAATTACTGACATGTAAGTTGATTTCTTATTTGTTCCTAGAACCACGTTCATTAAATTAAATAATACTTCACTTTTCATTTTGAATTCCTCACATGTCATTGGCCTCTGGAATTGAAATCAAAAGCCTGCAATTATGGTCTTTTAAAACTACCATTTTAAAACTGATTAATGTCAATTATTTTCGAGAAATACCAACAACCAGAGAGCAAATTAAATACGCATATACAAATACATATTACAATTGCGTAATACATTAACAGATGTGTTCATATTCAGTCAAATTTCTCCAGGAAATAAAAAACTGATTAAATGTTAATGTCGATGAAAGACAATCGTGTGTTCTCGTAAATGATATGAGCAATTGTAAATAGGTATTAATGCAATAGCTCTTATTTATTATTGTCCTGTGAATCTTTTGAGCCTCTGCGTTTTTGAATTTTTCATTTCATTGGAATAAAACATACCTGGTGACAAAGAACGAGCTTTATAATGTATTTGTGCTTCTATTTTTATACAAGTTAACGCCACAATTAATGAGAAACATTCTTCAAACAAGAATCCCACGATTCAACTCATTTTACTGCGAGTCTGCGTCTGTGACACCTAATACTCAACACCTGCCGCATTCCATAGACACCAGTGCACGAGGCTTAGGATGGCTTAGGCAAGCACAATTTTAGTATTTAAGATATAGATTTTAAGAAAACATTGTTCAGTTGTGTAATAGGCAGAAACGCTGCCAGTTTGATTTGATAAATAAAGTTTTTTTTTAAATTAAAATAACTTAAACTTTTCTAACTTACATATTGATATTGTTGATAAATGGCTCCTACCAAGGAACGACTGAATTTTTATTATATTGAACGAACAAAGAGCGGCAGGGACATATTGGTGCACTGCAAATAAACTGAATAAAATTGGAATTCTTTGTGATGGAAGGACTTTAGTGGTTTAATTTTAAACTTTTAAATTAAAGCCAAAATGATTTTGAGTATTTTGTCGATGCAAAATTATTTGTTTGACTTGGCGAAAATTTAAACACTCTTTATTCTCGGATAGCAACAGTGCTGGTGACTTTTTTTTATTTTAAACAATTTTTGCAAGCATTATGGCCATAAAAATAAATTTCATTTGCTTGACGTCATTGATTTTAGGAAGTCTAGATTCCTGTCTTACCTCAATAACAGGGAACTTTAAAAATAATGGAGCATTTCTAAGATTCTTGCACCGTTAAAATGCTTCATTATCTTCTAGTATCAAAGACAATATTTCATCCCTATATCAGCATTTTTCTTACTATTAAAATGCCGTTTCGTTCTTGAGTAACATAGATCGCATTTCATCTCCATATTCTCACAGGAAGAGGAACCAGGAAACTACTTTACTCCAATTACTCAATTCGGTCACCGCAGGGCCCGAGCTACGTCTATTGGTCTTAAATTAAAAGTATCCCCACATCCACACAGTAGGTAATGTAGAGAGGTAACTCGTACGCCCATTGTCTGAAACATCCTCAAATTATTTCAGCGTTAGAATCCAGCTGCCAATTAAGTTTCACTATTTCCTCTTCTTTAAGTGTATTTTACTTTGATGGCAAACAAATTTTATTACGGCAGGCATGAACAATGCTTTCACTGCGGCAAACCCAAAAATATCGAGAAAAAAACATAAATGTATTTCAAACCGACTGACAGTAAAATGGCGATCGAGGTTTCCCGGTCCAATTTAACTTGTTGACAAAATGGCACAACCTCGTCACAGTTGACTCTTCGGTTCCACTCTGCCCCCACATCACTATGCATCAGCATTTTCTCACCTTCATCTTACATCAAAAGCCGTCTTCTAGTCTTGCGAAGTACGTTTTGTACTTCCGATTAATTACTTCAACACAGAAGTAAATAAAGTAGTTGATCACATTTCATAAAATTTTTGTAGCATCGAAAAGATTAAACACTTTCAAACCGAAAATGCAGACAACAACAAACTACCCAGTTACATAAAACACACCCTGCATAACGAATATTACAGATATTTCAAAAACCTCTTCATAGCAAATGTAAGAGAAATGTAATTGTGTTACCATCTAGGTTCTGTAGTTATAACTGCAATTAGTTACTGCTGATTGGCCTTTATGACCATTCAAAATTCCATGGTCCATTTTTCATTCTCTTCTTTTTTTTTCCCTCTATCTCTCTTACTCTAGCCAAAGCAATATTAACTTTGAACCGAAATGGAACTTCATTCCAGCGGAAGTGCTTCATTTAAATATGCTATATGATTTCAGTTGTTGTAAATTTTTAAGTTTCTCTTTTTAGTTTTTATTTATTTATAATTTTTCATTTCTCAGTTGAATGCCAAGCCCAAAAATGTAAATTATTATTTGTGCCAAAAACCACCACAGCAGTGGTCAAAAAGAAGAGAAAAAAAAATATTAGCAGAGCAGTTAGCCAAACGCATAGTGCTTCTGCATAATTCAAAAACGTGACCAAATGATTTAATGTATAATTCATACGATATACGAAACCACGTGCGTTTTATACATTTTGGCTTTGAGTTTGAACGCGGTTTGGTTTCATCAGATAGTACTTCTGTTTTTTCTCTGAAGGGACTGTTTCTACCAGGCTGCCACTTTGTTGCATTTTTTCTTTACATCTAAAATCTTTTTTTGGTTTCTGAATGAAGTTGGTTGGTTTTCTGCTTTGAGTCTTATTTTTTTTATTTTTTATTTGGCAAAGTGTTCGATAGCAGTAATCAGTACAATTAATAAGATCGTGTAGTTGAATTTTCATTTAAGACGATCAGTTGTCAATTCAAGCATCAGTTAAATTGAAAGCTAATGGGAGTATAATTAAAGTCTCATCAGAATTCAATCTGACGCATCAGTCTATGTATTTTTTTTATCAGCTTTAACTAAATATCGGATTTTCCAATAAATACTTTTTTCAAAATAAAACCCAAACTTTTTCCACATTGCCACTGCGGATACGATTGCAGCGGTCGATTTTTGGACCAATGACTCGTCCACACATTTGAACTAAACAGCCGCTATTCCGCGTTCAATGTTGGCAATCAGCCAACTTCGTGTCGTTGGCTTATTGGCATAAACCAATGACGTAACGTAGCCCGAATGAAAATATTTAGTCTAGAGGCGTTAGATCGCACGAACGAGAACCAATCGACTGGCCCATTTCTTGAGCTAATCGCTCATAACATTTACTCTTCAATAAACCGATCGTAACTTGTGCTGATTGTGGCACCATTTTATCAAAACCTAGTCAACAATGATCTTCATCGCTGAAGATGATATTGCCATGAAATTCATCACTTTGGCCCGTCTTCTCCTGAACCCGATCGGAGAACGTAGGTCTCAAAAAATTATCATCAGCCTCAGTTCTTGAGTCAGCTTGACTTTATATGGTTGTAAACCAAGACACTTACGCAAAATATGCCACAATTTCATTTAAGCAATGTCCAATACTTGAGAACGCCGAGGAATGGACTGATTTGGATTATTTGATACGGACGCCTGTCTGAACGGTAGCGATATTTTCGGCACTTCGAGCAACCCGCTTTCTCACTGATACCATACAACGAATATGTAGACTCAAGTTTTTGAACTAAACTTGTTAATTGCTTGTCTAGTAGAGCGAGAATTGCGGCCGAAAATTAGACTTAACGCTCTTCAAGTACCGGTAACCGATTCCGCATTCCAGGTCTACACAAATCGGAATTGTCGATCGGCATGTACCAATTGTTTCCGTTTGGCATAGTGTGGACAGAACTTTAGAAAAAGGTGGATCAAGATGAGGTGGTTAATTGTTGATGCTAATCGGTGAGTTTTAAATAGTTAAACCTTTGAACTAAACTTTGAAAAATGTTTTTTAGACCTGTGGTTTTCAAGAATGAATAAAACGCTTTTAATTTAATGTTTCGGCCATGAACTTAGGTTTACTATGAAGATAAGAATTTCTCATTATGTTTTAAAAATGATTTCGGGCGAGTGACTGCCGCGCCGCTACATTCCTACCGAGAAGCCACACTTTTTGCAGCTGTTTGTCAGCAATAGCGCCCCAAATATTCTCTTCTAAGTCGCCAATCCTCTCGGAACTATCAAATACCCCAGCGGTGTCAAATCCCCCGATCATGAAAGTAACTCACATTACTCAATTTACCGAACGAACACAGTTCTCAGTGGTCATGCGGCTTCAATTCTTCCACCCTGAAATGACCAACGAAACTGAGCCTAAGTCAAGTGACAGCTATCAAGAAAACCTACTACGAAAACAGTACTGCCAACACGTCTAAAAAAAAATCACCCTTTACTTCGTAGGCTTATCAGTAGACTTGGTCTTTCATAAGATTCACAAGTTTATTAAAGAGCAGAACATGGTAAATGTGAAGAGTTCTACAAAAGATCGTATTCAGTTACTAATTGGTATAATTTTTGAGACCGCATTGGAAGAGTGATAAAATATATTTGTCGCAAGTGGCAGCTCTGTCATACAAATGTTTTGTTCCAACAGACGTGGTTGGTGTACAGTTTTGAATCAGTTTCGAAAATTTATGTAAACAAAAAGAAGCAGTATTTTCTTGCTTTAAATTTATAAACTATTTATAAAAGTAGCGTTGAAAATAGGTCACGCTCTGGCTCTTTGTGCAACAGAAAGTTATTTTGTTCTCTTAAAGGAAATCCATTTAAAAATTATTATTTATACCAAGTGAGGGTCTAGGAGACAATTATTGCCGCACGCTTTTGCGGTGCCACCGAGTAACGACTATGGATGCATATTGCAGTGTGGACTTTGAGGTAAGAACTTTTGCATAATCCTTCTACACATTTCCGTTGTGCGCTTTGGATTTTTTTTCTTCTTTTGCTATTTAGTACAGTTGGTTGGTTAATTGCTGCAAATATTCAGACGACGCCTTTAATCTGTCCATGTGATGAGGAAAGTGTGTACAGTTTGTACATGGTCGAGGGTAGAGAAACGCTAAGTTATAGAATTCACAACAGAAGCGAAAGGACGAAAAACAACATAAAAAAATGTTATAAATTAGCGCAGCATATTATGTTTGGATCGCCGGCTAGCTGTGGGTAATGCTGTTGTGTTCACAACTGCGGATAATATAGCGCACACAGAGACACACAAACAAAGTCCTGGCTGACCAGTAGTGTACCTAGTTAGCTTGATTTTTGCAACACCACATGTGTCCCGCAGCGTTTTCCTTCCAGAAAATGTAGAGATAAATCCATGGCGGCCATACTGCTGATGCTTGACTACCACTTCTATAACACAGCATATCCTTCGAGTGGGACAGTGGCAGATGGCAGCAAAAGCAAAAATACCAAAATCAGAGTTCATTTGTTTGGCTTTATTTTCATCTAATTAAATGCCATGCTCTGAACTCAATCCTTTTTTTTTGCCTTTGTTCCCTGTCAGCTAACCCGTTTTGGTCTCATTGTTTTAGCCACTTGAATTCCGTAAATGAAGAAGAATTATAAATAAAAATACGAAATAAATATGTGACTCTGTGTTAATTTTAGTTGAGAAGTTTTTGTTTTACATGAGTTCTGAATGGGATAACTTTTTCTCACTTTTTTTTCACTCTGTCTATGGTTATGTTTGAGGTTGATTATGAGAATTCGCAGTGAGGTTAAAAAAAAGTCTTTATAGACTAGCTTGTCCATTTTTCCCCCTCTCTCTCTCTCTCTCTCTCTCTCTCTCTCTTTCTCCACGCAAAGGCATCAAATTAATAATCCAAAATTCGCCAAAAAATTTTAATCAAAAAGGAAAACAAATAAGAACAAAATGTATTGAACTTCATAGTTCTTCTTTTTCGAGGATCAATCTGAGTAGGGTTTTACTCATAAGGGGTTGAGTAAACTTGCTGGTGAAATCTTTTCAAGCTTCAAAAGTTTTGAAAAACTGCCCAAAAGTTAAGAAGTATCTTCACTAATTGAAAAAAAAAATTGTTTCGGTGAGTAAAGAATCTAAAGGAGTACCCACTCTAAAAATATAGAAAACTTCTCCCTTATGACTTTGTTTGCAAAACGAATGCTGTGGTTTTTTCGTTTCACAAGAAAAGAATTCGTTTGAATAAAACTTTAAATTGCTTTTTGCTTTCTTTAAATGATGATACAAAGAATAGTCAAGCAGTACCTTAAATACTTGATCAGAGTTTATCCATGTCTGAAAAAATAAAAATATTTTATGAGTTAACAGTCAACTAGTTCCTATGATTTGAAATCTAGTTTTTTCATGGTCTTATTTTATCAAATATGTAAAATAAAGAGAAGCAAATTGAGGAATCTGACTGGGGCCCCGAAATAACTTATACGGAAATAACTTATATATAGCAGTTACTACGGTTTCAAACCGTAGTAATTTATATGATAACGGTCATATAAGTTATTACGATATGGAACCGCAATAGCTTATATATAAGTTATTTCGTTTTTAAATCCGCAATAACTTATATATAAGTAATTGCGGGTTGAATCCGCAATAATTCATATATAAGTTATTACGACATGAAACGGAAATAACTTATATATAAGTTTTTTGTTTAATTCAATATAGAAGAACAATGAATGCATTTTCCTTCATAGGAGTGAAAAATAGAGACTAACTGTAATTTTCCACGAATTTTCTTCTAATAACTTATATATGAATTATTGCGTTTTCAATCCGCAATAACTAATATATAAGTAATTTCGGTTTCATATCGTAATAACTTATATATAAGTTATTACGATTTAAAACCGAAATTACTTATATATTAGTTATTGCGGATTGAAAACGCAATAATTCATATATAAGTTATTACGGTTTAAACCGTAATAACTGCTATATAATTTATTTCCGTATAAGTTATTTCATGGTGCCATCTGACTAGATGGAAAACAGTTAATAAATAAAATATTTATATAAAAACGGATATCGCGATAGTTCACACACAATTGTCTATGGCCTGTGCGAAGGTTACTTTGGCTTGATTTATTTTCAATTGCAACAAACTACTACAACGGTATATGAATTAATAAACATTGCGAAGCTTTGGGCCTAACGCATTTCTAAGATCCACAATTTTATACCGATCCCGAGGGGGTGTGAGAGAAAGCACTTTATATGGCAATGTTTTGTGGGATGCTGTTTTTTCAAGAGCTGTTTAATGCTAGTAGGGTTGGGGGTCGATCAAAAAAATTTGGTAAAACTTCGATTATGAAGGTCCAATCTTTTTATTGGTTTTAAGACTAGTAGGTTTGATGGTTCAGTTTATGACTCGAATACTGGTGATCGGCGACTCGAACGTTGGAAAATCCTCAGTCAAACGCTGACAACTGGGTGGTCAAGTATAGGCTCTTTAACAGCTCAATCGGTGGCAAATCAACAGTGAAATAGTAGCATGTAGGGCTCAATCGCTGTCAAAATAAAACATAAAAGTCTTTAAGAGGGTAGTGGGAGGTTAGTTAGTTAGTTAGTATGTTTCATTTGAACAATATATGCAATTTGACTTATAACTAACTAGCTGTGCCCGCGACTTCGTCCGCGTGGAATAGTGACTTTCGGCAGCATTTTTTTTTTGTTTTAGTAAACTATTGTTATATTATTTTATTTTAGTACATTTTTGCACACGACGTTCTTACTTTTTCCATCTTTTGTCAAATAAAAAGGTTTTGCGAGTTTGATACACTCTTTTAAACTAAAATGACAAATCAGTGAGAATTAAAGAAATACGGGGAATCAATAGTTTTATAATTTCGTTGTTCCAGTCATAATTAAAACTTTTATAATGCCGCATCCCAGATGTGTAATTTGTAGCTGTGTACAATTCTAGATTACTCATTATTGGCACTGGAATATACCAACTTGCAGTCACTCCTTATAATTCTAAGGCATTGAGACACTCTATAGGGTGTGATGTGACTTTCTCAGTGTCCATAATATTGTCTACTGATAGACATTGGACAAAATCCCCCAATACGTCAAACATAATTTATTAGTTTATATGGTTAACTATCTCATTAGTCGACTCCGAAATCGACTTTTCACACAGTCATTACCGATTGCCAATATTTATTTGAAGATCAAGATAGACATTTCTTTTCAGGTCAACAGTCGACCATTTGACAGAAATCACCTCACGGTGAAAAAACTTTTGAAATCGATCCAGTAGTTTCAAGGTACGTTGCCGTTCCCGTAGGAATATTGGGATAAAAAATACAGCCCATGTCCTTTTTCAGGCTCAAGACTATCTCTGCACCAAAATTCATACAAATATGTTCAATAGTTTGGGCGGTAGATGGTAGCAAAGAAAAACAGACAGACGGAGTTGATTTCGGATCTATAATGTTAGTACGTACTTCCGTTCCCATGGGAATATGGGGATAAGTTAAAGTTAATGTTACTTTGAGATAGTGTAGCATTCTAACGGGGAAATAATTCATGAAATCTTGTGGGAATACAGGGATAATATATATAGCCTATATGTCCATCTTCAAGGTCAAGACTATATCTCTGTACCAAAATTCATATAAATAGGTTTAAAAATAGACAGACAGAATTATGATATAAGTAAAGACTCCCATTCCCGTGGGAATATGGTGACTACTTGATATGAAGATTACTTAGAGTTTATGTTACTAATAGGATAGTGTATCTAACGGTGGAAGAATTTTTGAAATCGGTGCAATAGTGTCAAAGTTCCCGTGTGCGTTATCGTTACCGTGGTAATATAGGGATAACAAATACAGCCTATGTCCTTTCTCAGTTTCTAGACTATCTCTGTACAAAATTTCATTTAAATCTGTTCATTAGTTTGGGCGGGAGATGGTAACATAGAAAAGCGAACAGACAGAGCTACTTTTGCATTTATAATATTAGTGAAGACCAGTTCCCGTGGGAATATTCGAATGAAATGCAACCAATGTCCTTCTTCAGGTTCTAGATCATCTCTGTATAAAATTTCATTTAAATCGGTTCTGTAGCTTGGGCGAGAGATAGTAACATAGAAAGACGAACAGACAGAGCTTCTTTCGGACTTATTATATTAGTAAGGACTCCGGTTCCCGTAGGAATATGGGAATGAATTAATGTTTATGTTACTCGGAGATAATGTAGCATTCTAATGGTGGAAGGATTTTCGAAATCGGTGCTGTAACTTCTAAGTTCCCGTATACGTTCCTGTTCCCGTGGGAATTTAGGGATAAAATATATAGCCTATGTCCTTCCTCAGGCTTGAGACTAACTCTGTACAAAATTTCATTTTAATCAGTTTAGTAGTTTGAGCGGGAGATTGTAACATAGAAAAGCGAACAGACAGAGCTACTTTTGCATTTATAATATTAGTGACGACTGGTTCCCGTGGGAATATTCGAATGAAATGTAGCCTATGTCCTTCTTCAGGTTCTAGATCATCTGTGTATCAAATTTTATTTAAATCGGTTCTGTAGTTTGGGCGATAGATGGTAACATAGAAAGAAAAACAGACAGAGCTTCTTTCGGACTTATTATATTAGTAAGGACTCCGGTTCCCGTAGGAATATGGGAATGAATTAATGTTTATGTTACTCGGAGATAATGTAGCATTCTAATGGTGGAAGAATTTTCGAAATCGGTGCTGTAACTTCTAAGTTCCCGTATACGTTCCCGTTCCCGTGGGAATTTAGGGATAAAATATATAGCCTATGTCCTTCCTCAGGCTCGAGACTGTCTCTGTACGAAATTTCATATCAATCAGTTTAGTAGTTTGGGCGGGAGACGGTAACATAGAATGTCGGACAGACAGAGTGACTTTCACATTTATAATATTAGTAAGGACTAGTAAGGATTAAAATTAAAAATTAAATAATTGATTTTTGTTGGCACATAGGCCTCGCAATAGACACTGTTTTAGGTTAAAATATTATAAAACGGTATAAAACTTACATGTCAAATAAGATAATAAAATAAGAAGTCAGTTGACTTTGTCGTCCTCCCAGGTAGTTCATCCCTGGTAATCGCTATCGGTTTTATAGTTGAATGGTGAGGTTGGCAATTTAGCCAAGTAGGTGTGCTGACCCAGTGTCAGCGTAGAACGAGATAGATCCCTCGTTGTCCTTGATGATGTCTTCGTTCAGAGTCTCCATCACACTGAGATACTTCGGGTCAGGATGTCGTTGTTCTGTGGTCATCTTTCAAATTAGCTGATTCGGGTGATTGGTGACCTTTTTTGATTAGCTTCTTTGAGAAGAGCACTAGATATCTGTCCAGAGGTGTAATGTTGGCTTCTTTGTACATTTGCTCGATCCTGTAGTGCTTTCGTCGCCGTCGTCGGTCAAAGTAGAGGCCGGTGCAGATCCTGAGTATCTTTCTTTCATAGAGCTGGAGTTCTTTCATGGCTGTCTTCGAAATAGAGAACGCGACTGGGAAGGAGTAGCTAATTACAGGTTGCAGAAGTTGCGTGTAGATAAGTAGACTTGTCTGTTGATTTATTCCAGTTTTTCTTTTCAGCACAAGGTGCATCCGATTGAAAGCCCAGCTGGCTTTTTTGAGAACTTTTCTGCTATGTGGGTTGAATTTGAAGAGCTCTTTGAAGTGGGTATTTAACATTCGGTTTGGAATAAATGGAGGATCCATCGGGAACTTTCAGAAAAAAATTTTTTTACTTTCCTATTGACGTTTAGAACCTTACCACTACTCCATTTTTTTTATCTGGAAATGGGATTCCATTTTCAATTTGTGGTAGAAAATTTTTTGAGGGTGTTTCGGACTAAAGGGGTGCGAGTTGATACTCTGTATTATCTACTCTGTACCTCGAATGAGGCGTAATCGGGGAGTCTATCTTTTTTGAGCAACTGAAAGAAAGTCCATTCATTGTGAAATTGCTAAGCGAATTGACCACAAATATACCACCAATTGTCAAAGTGGCAATCACTGAAAACAGTGCTCCCAATTTAGAAAACACCCCGCACATGACTGTGTCAAAGAAGGTTTATTTTTCTCTAAAAAAGCTTCCACGGTTTTGATTAAACTTCTTGGGACAGGTTATGTTAAAGTACAACTCCTTTATAGCAGAAGTAAGTGAATTAAAGAAGCAGTCGAAGAAGTAAGTGAGGCTTTGAAACACAAAATTGGAAAAGGTGAAAAGGCCAAACATATAATACATAGGTTTTGGAAAAAGATTTGAAACGTCGGGGCTAGATGGCTCACGATTCTCATCTCAGTGTATATTCTAGATGTGTAATTTTTAAGAAAAAATTAAACCCTTACAATTTAATGTTATGGCCTAGAGTTTAGCTTTATTACAAAGATAAGGGCTTGACACTACGTTTTCAAAATGGTTTCGGGCGATTCCAACTTTGAAGCCCGAACTTCCACTGTTCGCAGCATTTGGGTCGTATGCCAGCAAAAATGCGACGAATACTCACTTCCAAGGCGGTAATAGTCCAAGGCTTATCTGTGTAGACAATATGGCTTCACATATCCCCAAAATAATAGTACAGCAGGATTGAATCGGAAGATTTTGGAGGACAGTCTATAGCAGTGATTCCCAAAGTGGTCGATATCGACCCCTTGGGGTCGATATCGGTTTCTCAGGGGTCGACAAAAACGAAATCTGAATTTGGGGGTCGACAAGTTTTTCAATCGACCCCTTAACATATTTTCTTATTTTAAACTTCAAAGATAGTGTTGCGTTACTTTTGCCATTCTTAAAATGAAAAGTAACATTTTAAACATGTGTATAAAAACATTTACATAGTATTGTATAATTGTGATATTATAAGTAGTAGTTTTAAACCTTTTTCGCTTAAGATTGGCGGTGTGATCGCAGACACGAAAAAAAAATATAGACAGTACAGTTTGGACTACCTAAGGTTTGGATTTATGTCATCTCCATCAAATAAACACTTGCCGATGTGTCTCATATGTGAAAAAGAAGTGTTCAGTAACGATGCCTTCAAAAATGGAGGACCACTTATCACGGTCCTATGCAAAACGTTAATGGCTTGAGAGCGTCCTACAATATATCTCTGCTAATAGCGAAGTCGGGGAAGCCTCTCACAATTGGAGAGCAGCTTATTTTAGCAGCCATTGCAGAGCTCCTCAACTATGTATTGAGTAAGCCCGCTCAAGATATTACAAAAAGAATATTCTTGAGCAATAACACCGTTCAGAGACAAATAGACGAGATGGGTCGCGACGTGGAAAACATTTTATGCAATTTATTGCAGACCAAGAGATTGGTGCCGTGAAATAAGGTCGAAGGCAATAAGGCCGAATCGACCTTATTGCCCAAAAATTGGGAAATAAGGTCGAATTCACCTTTCGACCTTATTACCAACTTTGGGAAATAAGGGCGAAAATCATTTTGGCACTAAATTTGCCGAAAATAGCGTTCGACTTTATTTCTCAGTTGAATTCGACTTTAATTCCATGTTTAATATTTTGCAATCATTGTTTATAAAGACTTTAACTTTTGGTAGAAAAAGAAATGTTCTGAGGAACATTGGATTTATGGAGTTGAACTTTCGTCGGTGGGGGGGGGGGCGCGGCCCGGTGCGACGCGGGCCGAAGAGGCGCGCTTCCGGCGCCGGAAGCGCGCCTCTTCGGCCCGCGTCGCACCGGGCCGCGCCCCCCCCCCCACCGACGAAAGTTCAACTCCATAAATCCAATGTTCCTCAGAACATTTCTTTTTCTACCAAAAGTTAAAGTCTTTATAAACAATGATTGCGCGCGGGGTCGGCGCGGGCCGACGACGCTCAGTAATTCCACAAAAACTTTCTACATATTATATGCATGCACTTGAAATGAAAAACAAAAATAAGATAATAAGATGTGCTGCCCACTGTTTTATTTTTTTTGTAAATTTGTTTTTCAGCCAATGTATACAGCAAATTGCTGTTTCTTCTTAAGCCCTGAATAATTTTAAAGCATAATAATGTTTCACTTGGCATTATACTACCGCTAGCCATATTTATTTAACTTTTCTCTAGATTCAAATAGCCCGTGCACATTAGAAAAAGGTAAACACTAGACTGCAGACTAAACGTATTCTTTAAAGAAGTTGCTATTCTAAAGAACAGTTGCAAACAAGTCAACCTGCGAAGCATCAATAGTACTTACATAAAAAACAGATTACTTTGCGATAAGCCTCACCACATATTTTTTTTTTTAAGTACAGTTGTTCCGATAACACACAACACATGACATTGCCAATGATTTCTTTCTTCTTTACCCAACAGAAATTAAATTCGATTTTATTACTCAACGGGTTTCGACTTTATTTCTCAACTTTGGGCATTCCTATTTTTGTCAAATATTTTCGTTTTTTCTTTTCGGCATTATTACCTTTTCAATGGGAAATAAGGTAGAAAAATATTGTTGTTGTTGTTTTCGACCTTATTTCCCAAAAAAGGTAATAAAGTCGATTCGACCTTATTGCCTTCGACTTTATTTCACGGCACCCAAGAGATTCTCTCTCCAGTTAGACGAGTCTACATTACCCGGCAATGAAACTCTGTAGTTAGGATACGTTCGATACATCATAGATAAAAATATGTACCGAGAGCTGCTTTTTACCATATATCTGGAAACTGATACCAGTGGAGAATCCATTTTTCTGGCAGTGGAACGCTTTTTTTTACCGACAAAGCCATTCCATGGAGAAACATTATTTCTGTTGCGACTGATGGAGCACCATCTATGGTTGGTCGTCATCGTGGTTTTATAGCTCACTAAAAGCGGCAATTGGCTGATGTACTGGTGATTCACAGACAACATTTAGTAGCAAAAAACTGAGTCCTAGATTGCACCAGTCTTTGCAATACGTTATAAATGCTGTCAACAAGATTGGAAGCAATTCATTGAGCTCTCGGTTATTTGCTCAGCTTTGTGAGGATAACGACGAATTCTTTACTAAGTTACTTTTGCACACTGAAGTTCGCTGGCTTTCAAGAGGTGATTGCTAAACCAGATTTTCAGCTAATTTTGGTCTGTGTTGAAGTTTCTAAATGAAAAAGATCCGAATGTGGAAGAAAATCTGAAAAATCCTATGACGGATATTTATTACATGACCGATCTCAACTTGATGAAAACAAAATCAATTATGGCGGTGTTTGTGGGAAAACTTATTCATTATAAACAAAATTTAAGCAGAAAAGAATACTTTCAGTTTTCGCATTTGTTGAAATCATCAGAAATCCTTCAAGACTATGTTATTTTATCATATGTCGCTCACTTGGACGCGCTTCACAAAGATTTTACCAAAAGGTTTGAGGATCTTTTGAACTTAGAAATTCCTGAGTGGGTAATAAGTTCGTACAGTATAACAGCCATGGAAGAAGCCAATGTGATAATGCAAGAAGAGTTGATCACCATCCAAACTGACGAAGAGCTTAAGGTAAAGTTCAACGAAGGCTATCAGAAGTTCTGGTTGCAAAGCAGCAGATAGATAGATAGTTGATTTTTATTGATTTACGATTCAATTAACAGTTAATTCATAATTAGGTATACAAAAATCATATAAGCATGGCATTTGCCGTCTGCCAGATTGACAACTAAGTAAATTAAATAACTGTAATACACTACCACATATAAATTTGATTTCCAACAAAAAAGCAAATATCATGTATCACAATTCAGAAGTCTTCGTTGAATATTCTAGATCTGTATTTTAACGCAATTTTGCAATAATTATAAAGTTTGGAAACATCCATCTCATTCAGCAAACTAATAACTTGATCCTCTGTTAGAAAATCACTTCCCAGGATACTTCTCCTAGTTTCCCTGAGAGTTGGACACCTTCCGACGAAATGAATAACGTTCTCCCTCTCCGCTAAGTTGCAAATAGTACACTCTATTGGTAGATCAGGCCTATGCGGTATGAAGTTTAAGTTGAGTAATTCGCTTCTTAACTTGACCATAGTTGCAATAACGTTTACATTGTTCTCATCATGGAAGTAGTTTCTTTCAGCGAGATTATGGTTAAGCCTACTGTAGGTTGTTCTGAACAAGGACCCGGCTGCTTCAGCTGCATATTCTGTTCTGCACTTCTCATCTACTGCTGCTATAACCTTGTACATAAGAGTTTTACTGTGGGTTACATCTTCCACATTTAGATTAAAATTTAAATTGCATTCTTCTGCGAGACGTGACCACTCACCGTACCAGTTATTATGGCTTTGTACCGCTTTGATTGCTATTTTTCTAACGAGCCGAGATTCAGGCATTCTGAAAACGCGCAGGAGATAATCAGCTTGCATCTTCAAGGTTTTAATGAATAGAGGAGCAAGTCCGGTTTCCAGCATTATAACGTAGTTTGGCGTGTTTATTGGCAGACGAAATAATCGCTTCACATAGTGAGTTAAGAGCTTCTCTACATTGTGAAACTTTTTACGTCCCCATGCTTGCGCGCCATACAGAAGTATACTTTCCGCAACTGCTTCAAATATCTTATGTTTACTGCTGTGAGCTATATTTACATTCATAAAGCATCTTTTCCAAGATATATTAATCGCTGTTTTAGCCTTTTGAAGTTTCTCCTTGAAATGTGCCTCCAAGCTCAGGTTTTTTGACAGAATTACGCCTAAGTACTTGTATTCACTAACACATTCTATATCTTCTCCGTTGTAGATCCATTTTTCATTCGATGCATTGCGTCCACCGCCTTTTTTAAATATCATCACCTTAGATTTTTGAGTATTGACTGTTAAGTTCCATAGACAGCAGTAGTGGTATACCCTGTTAATCATAAGTTGTAATGTTTCTGGTGAATACGCAAAGATGACTATATCATCTGCAAACATTAGAGCCTTAATACGCTCTCCTGCAAAGTCAACACCACCTGGAAGGTAATCGACGAGGTCATCTATAAAGAGTGAAAACAAGGTGGGACTCAATGTGCAACCCTGCCTAACTCCCGATGTAGTATTGAACCAGTCTGAAAGCTCAGCTCCGTTCCATACTGCAGCCCTTGTTTCTTTGTACAGCTTTTCCAGAACACGTCCAAATTTCAGCGACATTCCCAGACCATATAACTTGTAGAATAAAGCACCTCGGTTAATTGAGTCAAACGCTGCTTTAAAATCTATGAAGAATACATACAATTTTCGTCGCTGCATACAGAAGTGTTCTGCAAGATTTCTAAGCATGAAAATGTTATCAATTGTAGAGTATCCTGATCGAAAACCAGCTTGAAACTCTTTTAAAAGGTTCTGGGTTGTAATCCACGTTAGAAGCAGCATTGAAACTCAATAAACTGCATTGTGGAACTTTGCTGAAAAATATCTCATCGCTTTCCCATCATCATATTTAGTTGAAAAAGGCTTCAGTGTGGTTGCCAACATTTTGACGAAAAAAAGAAATGGTTTGAAAGTCAACGAACGCGGAAACTTAAGGCTGCAACTTACCAATATTAAACCAGATCTAGCTAGACTGGTAGAAACTCACCAAATTCATTCATCGCATTAATTTTTCAAATCATGAATTTATTATTTGTTCTCAACTAAGAGTATGATTTCTAAAAACCTGCATTTATAAATTATGAATTACACTTCATGTTTATTGAATTTCATACCTGCTATCATCGTAACGTCATGTTTTATTGTTATCTCAAAAAAATTTCTTTCTGCACTACTGCAAAGCTTGCTTACGTACCTACTAGGTACCTATAAAAGTAAGTAAAAAACTTGAGACAAGATTTTTAAAGTTATTTGGCCTTGGGGGTCTACGGTATCAGTTTATTTTGGAAAAGGGGTCTGTTGCTCAAAATAGTTTGGGAAACCCTGGTCTATAGGATCACCAGCCACGACGGGAGATAATGCGCTCACCAAAAGTTTCCTTCGATAAATTGATTGTTTCGTTGACTGTATGGCCTGTACCGCCGCTCCGTCTTGTTTGAACCAAATGTCGTTCACATCCACACCCTTCTATGCAGGCACGAAAAGGGCATTTTTCATGGCCTGTAGCATTATGGCCGCTTCATTTTTTAAGAAATTGAAGCAATGATTCCTTCTACACATTTAGTACACCAAGACCGTGACATTTTGAGGATGTAACGGGGACATCTCAACAATGGCCTGTGGATTATCACGGCTGCAAAATTGACAATTTTCAAAAGTGGGCTTCATTGATGAAAACAATTTTCTTGTGAAAATCGGGATCACGCTAGATGGTCGTTCGGCTTCAATTCTTGCACGAGCTGGATTTTGTAAGGCAGAAAATTAAGATTCTTCTGCAAAATCTTCCATGAAAAGGACGGGTAAAGCTCCAATTGTTGCGCACATTGACGGATGGACTCATTCGGGCTTTCTTCGATAAACGTGTTGAGAAAAAGATCCATGGTTGGTCAAAATACCGACTCTGTACAAAAATTTTGATGATAAAATAAAATAAAAATAAATAGGGTGGCGCAACAGAGCGAGGAGCCCCTGGGCCTAGCGCATTTCTCACAACCATTCCTTGTGAAGGAATGGAAAATTATGATGATGCTGCTCCGTATTACAGCAAGAGTAATAAAGTATAATCGTATTAGGAAATACAAGGATTCATGGAACCTTGACGTCAAAAAAACTATCTTGGAAAAAAAAGAGATGAATGCCATTAAGACAATATGTTTCAGTATTTCTAAAAAGTTTCACACACAAAAGTAATAATTACTTAAAATTGACGCGAATGTATGTATGTATGTATGTATGTATGTATTTATTAGTTTAATTAAACTTTTACAATCTTGTACAAATAAAGAGTTTTGATAAATATAAATTAAAATTCCAAATAGAAAGGTTAAATCAAATTGACAATTTCTTAAACATTGTTTACAATATACACATAAAGTTTTTGTTTAAATGTATGAATACGATGTTCATTTCTTATCTCTTCTGGTAAACTGTTTTAAAATGATAGCCCTTTGTACATTAGGGTATTCTGCGTGCTACTTCTGTTGAATCTTGCTAGTCTAAAGTTGTTTCCTCCTCTGAGATTGTAAGGTTGAGCTTCAGCAACAGTGACCAAGTTATTGCTCAGGTAATCCGGGAAAATATTTTCGCGAGTTTTAAAGATGAAAACCATTGCGTTGAATACCAAAAACTGCTGAATTGTCATCCAGCTTAAAGCCTTTATCATAAACTGGATAGGAGTGTATATGTTGCACTTTAAAATCATTCGCATTGCCTTGTTTTGTAAGATTTGAAATCTATACTTTATTTCGTTTGAACACGTATATATTAGTGTGGAACAATATGTAAAATGGGGTAACACTAAGGAATTATACAACAACAAAGCGATTTTCATGTTTGTAATGCTTCTTAGTCTCATTAAAAAGTTCACCTTCTTTGCAATTTTTTTACATATATACTCAGCATGTTCTTTAAATTTTAACTGACTATCTAACACGACACCGAGATATTTAAAATTACTAACACATTCGATTTGTTCATTGTCCATAGAAACCACAATATTCGATCTACAATTAAAAGCCATAAATTTGGTTTTGGCCACATTTAGCTTCAGTTTCATCATTTTTAACCACTGACTTAGATTTTCAAGATCCTCGTTCAACTGATAGGTCATTTCATCTATATTCTTCCCGCTTAAATAAATGATTGTATCTTCAGCGAATAATTTAACTTTACAGTGACTCATAATGCCTTTGATATCATTTATGTATATAAGGAAAAGGTAAACTCCCAAAACTGATCCCTGTGGTACTCCCAAAGATAATTCCATAGCGTCCGATAACTCGTGGTTAATTTTGGTTCTCTGTGTTCTAGCCGTTAGGTACGAACGAAACCATTCCAATTCTGTGTCTTGAATGCCGTAATTCCAAAGTTTTTTTTAGCAATATATTTCTATCAATGGTTTCGAAAGCTCTTTTCAAATCTAAAAATACAACAATCACAAAATTTCCGTTTTCGAATCGAAATCGATAATAGGTGTGTTTTTTTTCTCAAGCCTATACAGGCTTGATCAAATAGAGAAAAAAAGCACGATTTAGCAATTTGGTAGCACTACGTATTTGTCATATGACGTTTGAAGTATGACGTTTTTCAAAATAAATAAATAAATAAAAATTGAAACGGCCAACCAATAGTTTATTCAATAAACACAAGTGCTATCTTCTTATGGATGCAGATGCAGAGAGAGAACAAGCTAAGTATAAATTATACAAATTAAAATTTTGCTCACGGTCTTTGTTCCAGTTGTTGCTGTTATTGGTGGAAACTCCAGAGCCCAGCTCCAGCAGAGATATAGATAATGTAGCATCTTAATGCTGAGAAAATTTTTGAAATCTGTAACTTCCCATTCACATTCCTGGAATATGGAATATCGCTTATTCAAGACTGTGCATTTCATTTCAATCCGGTTCAGTAGTTCAGTCTTGATGGCGTAGTAAACAAACCTTCACATTTATAGTTTAGTAAGGATTGATAAACAAATCTTAATTTACTAGCTCTTTGCAAATGCTTTTGTTATTTTTTGTATTTCACTAAACCACTTCCCAATCACACTAACCCGATACGTCTTTACCCCACTTTATTTTAACAAGACTTGCCGATAAGGCAAATGAATGAGCAGCTTAGTAGTCGAAACAATTCATGGATATTTAATATCGTGCCTTCCAAAATGCGAAAGGTGTATGATTACAACTATACCTGATGAGCTAACTTCACTCACGAACCTCAGAGAGTTGTTCTTCCCAAATAGGTATGCCACTTTACAGAAAAGCGATTAGTTTCAGTAACTCCTTTCTTTATTTGCATTAATGAATTACTTTTATATACTACGAGTCAGCTCAGTTGGCAGTTTTTTGAAATAAGTTTTCTTTAACAAAACAATGATATTAACAAATATTTTACGTGTATTAACAGTCTTAAGATTTTAGGTCCCAATGGGTTTTTTTCTAGTGGCTCAATATTCCTCTCGTTGGTGATTAGGTGCGTAGGGGTCACGGATGTAATGTTTTGGTCTTCTCCAAAAACTAGTAACCAACTTAGTGTATACGGATCCATTCTTTTCCATGGATGAAGGAAATATTATTTAAGCACTGCTTGTTTATTTTGTGATGCGCAATGAACCATCTAACATAAACCAAACAAGAACTTTCGTTTGTATTTTGTATTTTATTTATAATTAGTTTCTGCAATCCGCAAATTTTATTTCCACAGCACGACAAGCAGTTGTTTTTTTTTTTATGACAAAGAAAGAGAAATGTCATATGTCATTTAGTACACTGGGTGCATTCGTTGAGTTTACTAATTGCACATTTTTGTAAGCTAAAATTTTGTCAGGTAACATAAATTTGTTAACAATTGTTAGCATATTATATGAGTTTGTAGCTACACCGAACAGTCCCAACGACAGCCTACGCCATTTTCGATAACATTTTCAAAAAATAGTTTGGTAGCACATTGTTTGTTATCGGGCTAAGGAAATAAGCCCGAATAAATTATCAGGCTAAGGGAAGCCCAGATAGCTAAATTTTTGTTGTATTTAGCACGTGAATTTTTCTAAGCTATATAGGCTTGAGAAAAAAAACACACCTAATATTCAAAATTGCGCAAAAAATGTATTATCTGGCATCACTTTATTCATTCACATATTAGGTCTGTTCGTTGAACTTTCCCCAGGGTTGACCCAGGTTTTCTTGACAACCCCATGAGTTGTCAAAAAAACCTGGGTTTTCCAGTCCTCAAAAAACGCTAAACCACAAATCGCCACACATCCCTGTCATTTAAATAAAAACACATGCCATTTGACAGCCCTCAAATCGCCACAGCAAAAAGGTAGGGCGAGTTTGGGGAAAACCTATGGCAAACCTATGGCTCAAAAAACACACAATTTGACATTCAGGGCGAATTTAGGTTTCTCAAAAAACGCTTTGTGGCGACCCTAGTGCAACCCCAGGGCTTCAACGAACAAACCTATTAGTTTATAATTTCGCTTGGTAAAGTGGGGGCTAGTCTAGTGCTTCTATACAACGCTAGTATGACAACGCTGTAATAACTCGATGGATGTAGCAGATTAGTAATGCTTAGTGCCATTTTGTCCACTTGATTTGAAATCAATTTGCGAAAGTGAAGGTTTTTTCTATAGTGTTAGGTTTTTCACAGTGTAAAATGTTAAAATCTTCATTGAAAGCTGGCGCAATAAGCATTACTTGTCATCAGAGTGAAAACTACGTAGATCCGTGAATTCAAATAAGACTCTATTTTTGGTTTCACCACAGAAACAATTTCATGGTATTGCAGGCAGGGGGGTACGAGTTGACTCTCTGTATTATCTACTTTGTGCTTGAGGTCGTGCTACACAAAACACAACCCAACACAAGCTCACAGCGTGGATGCATTTAGACATTTCCATTACGTTGCACTTAGTTAAATTATTTCTTAATAAGCTTCAGCCATGGTAAAGGTTTTGAATAAACTTGGCACATTTGATGACTTCAGCTGGTTCGGTAAACCCCAGACTTAAACACATTTGTAGCTTTAAAATTGTTGAAGGTTTTTTCAAATCTATGTATAATGCTTTTTTCTGATTCTGTTGTGTTGAATAAACTGCACTTAAAAATTATAATTTCGAAGTATTCAAAGGTAGCAATCCTCACAGCTGGAACTCTAACAGATTGTTGAACTGCAAAAAACCCGAAATTCTCAATCAATATTCAATCATTCACGATTTCAATCTCACTTCATTCATTCCTCATCGCCATCAGTATTTATCTCTATGCTGACTTGATCGTTTAGTATGTTCTGAGGATGAATGAAAATGTAATGAAGCTACACACGCAACTCTATTCAAAGACAATAATACTTCATAGTAAAACCAATACTCCATTTTTTATGAAAACCCATTAACACAACAAAGTATTAGAAAGCACCACACACCATTCCTGATTAAAGTTTACCACGCAGCAATTGACTGAATTCGAATAAACCCAATCATGCAAATGGATTTTGGCTATTTCTGGTTCTGGGACTTTGTTGATTTGTGAATATCCATATCGAATTCAGTGTTAGCTAATGTGGTTTTGTGAGTTATCTTAGTTCACTTTCAATTTTAATTATCCTAATGATTAACCTGGGAGAATGAACCCGATTGGGGTTGGGCGAGTCCTATGAATCTGAAAGAATTTGAGGATAAACAACAATTTTTAACGCATGCAAAAATAACATTTAGTGCCCGTGGTGTGATGGTTAGCATGTCCACCTGCTAACCCAGAGGTTCGAGGTTCGAATCCCAGCAGAGGCAAAAATGTTTTTCCACGGGTATCGCCTTTCGCGAGGAATTGGCAAGTCCTCCGATAGTAAATTCATTGCCATGAAAAGCGCTTTCTCAATGAGCCGTTCGGAACCGGCAGAAAATTGTAGGTCCCCTCCATTCCCTCACAAGGCATGGTTGTGAGAAATGCGCTAGGCCCAGGGGCTCCTCGCTCTGTTGCGCCACCCTATTTATTAATTTTTTTATTGCCTTTCGGGAAGAATTGGCTCTCCAAGCTTTTTTACCCCATCCCATTCCTTCAATTATTAATTTATAAGGACAACATTCACTTTACTAGCCCCTATGGGCGCAACTGTTTTTCTGATTGAGACTGACTGCAAAAATAGAAACCGAAGCGACTTTGACAAACAAAAACCCAAATACTTCAGTTTTCGTATGATTGGCTTAGTCATAACAAGCAAGAATAAATAAATTTCTTTTCCTCTGGAAAGTATATATAAATCAGACTTTCAAGGACCCAGCTCTAACGAAGGTACACTCTAAACAGGACAAAAAAAAAAGGCATTTTCATAATCATTAGGGGTCATCCTTTAAGCACCTAATGACCCGAAATGATAATTCAGCTAAATTAATCACTATATCCCTTCCATTCCTTCATTAGACTGACCTACTCTCAGCTTGTCTCATTCTGGAGAGCAATTAGCATTTATTTGACAACCAACATGGACACAGAATCAGGACTACCGGGACTCTGGGTTGCAAAGCAAAAACATCTACGTAGAAAAAAAAATCCTTATAATCGTCATTCAGAACCAAATTATCAAAGTTTAAATTTGAGTTCGGTCCAACCCATCGAGCACCGCCCACTCCTTCGTCATCGTTGTCTTCAAATGAAATTAAAAGTTCAAAAAGTGTTTATCGTTTATGAGGGTCAATAGAGAGAGAGAGGGTGGTTGGTTGGTCGGTGAGCAAACCAAATACAGCGTCAAATTGTTGAGACCAATTTGTCGACCGCATCCTCTAACCCCTACTTAAGTCGGGTTACCCTTCTCCGTATTCACTTTTCAACCAACCACACTCGAGAACTAAAGACTCCTTTATCCCCTCGACTCATATTCTTCGCGCGTTCTATAAACGATGTTCTTTCAGCTTGGTTGCTCCTTTGCTTATCGAGGAGGATAAAGTTTTCATAATCACAGAGTATTTTCACTTTTTTTTTGCCTCCTCTTTGGTTTGAAAAAAGGTCACCAGACTAATCAATTGCAAAGTTTTTTCCGCTTTTTTTTATGATTATCCTTCATTCAGTTGGACGCTTTTCTTTTCGCATTCCCATTTCAAGAAAATTAAAGTACCTACCGAACAACAACAGCAACAACAAAAATTGAAGAAGAAATTCCTCGGCGCAATGGAAATGAAATAAGAGAAAAAAAAATTGTTATGTCTTGCGTTCGTTTTGTGCTTGCTTTTCCGTCACCGTTGCACGTTTTCCGGAAAATCGACAAAAATTAATGTGAAATGACAGGAGAGAAAAAAAAACACCGGCAGGGGAGATTAAATGGATTTTTATTTTGCCTTCCTTGTTCCTTTATGACACTTTCAATAAAAATAGGGTCAAGTTGTGTGTCAGCCCCAAGCTGTGCCAGTGCCAGTCGACGAACTACTACAAAACTTTTGCCATACGCAACAATGAAATAAAAATTCATTTTACCGATATCCATTTATGGATGCGGCACACGGTATGGTAAATTCAATTGGTTTCAGAGACGGTGTAGACCCAGTGTGCCAGTATTCTAAGAAATGGTCTTTGTCCCAAATAGGCCATTGTCAAGGAGTGCGGCAACTTTAAATTGAAAAAAAAGAAAATGAAAAAACTTCAAATCCGCAGCGGAGAATGAAACTCATGGGCTGGCTATATATAATTGTTTCAATCGTATTTTTTTCTTCTTAATCGTCTACCCCAGCTATAGAAGGGCTAAGCAGAGCTCAAGTGGTTCGTGCTTGATGTGGAACATTAAATGAATGTGGGTGCATATCAGGAGCATGTCCAAGAATAATAAAACCCTCACTGAACATGGCAATAGTTTTTCAATAAAACCTACACAATATCATTCAAAAACTCTAACGCCTTCAATATGTCAAAGAGCTAATGTTAAGCAAACTTAACATATGTACATAGACATACACACATTATACAATAAAAGGTGGATTTTTTTTCAACTCTTATTTTTTCCGATGAAAAAAAAGTGTTTTAATATTCGCGAGAACACGACAAAAAGGGTTAGTTAACCTTTAATTAAACCGGGATTTGCATCGACACGACATATTGTATGTAATTGACAACACATATTGTGGATTTAAAATGCCAATTTAGAATCAGTGTGTAGTCGAGTGGACTGAATTATTAATAAGCAAGCAAATATTTGGCTTTAAGTTGACAGGATTGATAAAAAGGTTATTAAATAGCTTTTGATTTTAAATAATTATTGTTTTTCATTTTATTGAAAAGCAATTACTTGATTGTTTCAACGGAAAAAAACCAGAGCATATCCAATAATTTAATTTTTTCGCTGTTAACTGATTTGAGCTTAAAATTAATTAAAAATGTTGAATTTCAAAGTGCATTCCGTTTTAAAAATACAAATTCACTTCATGTGAACAAGTTCTGCATGTGCGATATTAATTTTCGATCTCTTTTGAAATTGAAACCAATTTCAGGTCAATAAATGTAGGAATATATTGAGTTAGCTTCAAAGTATTTTTATCTTTTTTTTTTAAAGTTGGGCTGTTAGAATCAAATCTAATTTGTGTTATTTCCGATGACATGGCTCTATTTTTGACATCGCATTTTCATTTCATTTTTAATTCAATCTCTTATATCTACTTGCGTGCTAACAAAAATGTATAAAATTAGGTTAAATATTAACTTTACTAATTTAGAGAGATAAAACCATTCGATTTGGGCGACACGACGTAGACCAACAATTCCACCAACCCGACCTGAACGAAGTGAAGACAACAGTATCCAAGCTAAAGTCCAACAAAGCTGCTGGAGCTGATGGCCTCACTGCCGAATTGTTTAAAGCGGCAGGCAATGACTAGGAGTATACACCAGCTCTGGTTAGGAGTATGCACCAGTTCATTTGCAAAATATGGTCGGAAGAAAGCACGCCCGATGAATGGAACCTCAGCTCCCTGCTGTTTCCCCGGTCCTCAAGAAAGGAGACCCTCTGAACTGCGCCAACTACAGCGGTATCAGTCTTCTTAACATCGCGTACAAGATCCTCTCTGCCGTATTGTGTGAACATCTGAAGCCATTCGTCAACAACCTGATAGGTCCTTATCACTATCAGTGCGGCTTTAGACCATCAGGAAAGTCCACCATAGACCAAATCTTCACACTACGGCAGATCTTGGAAAAAACCCAGGAGCTTCAAATCGATACTTACCACCTTTTTATCGACTTTAATGCCGTGTATGACAGGATCTATAGAGAGGAGTTATATAGAGCCATGTCTAGTTTTGGCATCCCTACCAAACTTGTCCGATTGTGTAAGATGACGATGGAGAACGCACGCTGCTCCATCAGGGTCGGAAAAGATCTCACCGATACATTCGATGTCAAAAAAGGTTTTTGGCAAGGCGATGCACTGTCATGCGACTTCTTCAACATCGTTCTTGAAAGAATAGTGCAAAACTCCCACGTCAACACAAGAGGCACAATCTTTCAAAGATCCGTCCAATTGCTCGGATATGCCGACGATATTGACATAATTGGAAGAACGCAGCGTGATGTCAATGGCGCGTTTATGAGCATTGAGATGGAAGCTAAGAAGATGGGTTTAGTGGTCAATGAGGGCAAGACCAAGTATATGCTGCCATCAAGAAAATATACCCAACACTGACGTCTTGGACAGAACGTCACGATAGACAGCTATAACTTTGAGGTAGTTAAGGACTTTGTCTACTTAGGCGCCGCTATTAATTCAGACATCGACACCAGTGCTGAAATCAAACGTAGAATAACTCTTGCCAATCGCTGTTTCTTCGGACTAAGAAGGCAATTGGGTGGTAAAGTCCTCTCCCGAGCAAATAAAGTGCCCCTGTATAAGACACTAATCATCCCGGTTCTTATATATGGCGCAGAGGCATGGACCTTGTCAAAGGTAGACGAGAACGCTTCGAGAGAAAAATTCTTCGTGTGATTTTTGGTCCCGTCTGCATAGATGGAGAGTGGAGAAGAAGATTCAACGACAAACTGTACGGGCTGTACAGCGACACTGATCTGGTCAAACGAGTCAAGGTCCAGCGGCTTAGATGGTTGGGTCATGTAGAGCGAATGGACAACAACGCTCCGGCCCGAAAAATCTTCGAATCCAATCCCGAGGGACGGCACAGTAGAGGAAGACCGTGACTCAGGTGGCGCACTCGGCCTTTCGATGATTTCGTCATACTTTTTCAAAACTTTTTTCTTACACTTGGCTTACACGTAGCAAAGCTGCAAAATTAGATCAAAATTTAAAACCAAGCGAAATAGCTCCGCCGCTTTGACGTACTAAGCGGCAGAGCGATAAAGCTGAATTTTAAGAAGTCATAAAATTCTTCAGATTTTCAGATTAGACCTTTACCATCGATATTTCTATTCATATAAATGATTGAAAGTCTTTCAGTGATGTTCTTCTTTATTTACACTTTTTTTCGTGACTGCTTTTTATCCATTATTTTTTTTTTTTTTTTATTTTGACTTCATGTTAATATATATTCTTTATATATATTCTTTATTTTTTTCCATAAAAAAGAGAGTTTACAGTGGTTAATCCTAAGAATACGGTCATGGCTTTTCTGCCGTCTGCCGGAAATGACATTTTAAAACAAAATTAATAAAGAAAAAAAAGAAAGGGTAATATACAAATTATTATTACATTAATCAAAATTATAATCAAAAAACGAAAATTAATGAGAATGCGAGTTTATCATTATTCTTATTATTATAATTTTTTTTTTTTATTACTAATTTATTACTATTTTTTAACAATTTAGACGATTTGCAATAAAAGAATTACAATTTTAGAGTGATTTTAAACATAAAAGGTGATAATTTTACATTATTTGAAACATAAAAGCACTAATAGGCATTGAGGTTAACTTTCAAAAGCTATTACGATATGTTAAAGCATGTTTGCAGTAACTATACAAAAGAGACCAACCCCGAACACCATTTAATATTTCGTAGAGACTATTAACGGACAAAAAACTTTCTTGGAAATACAACCGTCGTATCTCTTGCAAAATAGGGCACACTGCGATAAAATGGTAAATATCGTCTAACTCCCTTGTATTACACAGATTACAAATTTGCTGACGATCGACTCTATGGGGGATGAAATTCAAGTTGAGAATTTCGACCCTTGCTTTGAATATTGTGCTTATTTTAAACGAAGAGTTCTTCAGATTAAAATAGCCATTATATTTAAGGTTTGTGCGATAAATTGTCCAGTCGACGAATAACCAAGTCTGTTACTCTCAAATATTTCCAAGACATCCGCACTCTACCGCAACGGTACAATTTTTGCAATACCAACGAATCATAACCTTAAGACATCTTAGTCAAGTTAAAAAGTTAATTTAAGGTTTGAAGCGTATAGAAAACCTCACTAGGTGTTAGTTTTTGTCGCACTGCAGACTGCACCCTAATGGTTCCGGATTGAGCTTGGCAGCCATTTATTTTGGAAAGAATAAGCAGAGGACTCTCTTTTCATTTCCTGAAAAGAAAAATATTGTCATTTGCTAAAAGCAAAGAACAGAATACTATATTACTTCGACGCAAAGTTTTATCATCAAACAACAACGCTCGTTATGATCTTCATTATGTAAATTGAATCAATTGTAATTAGCCTCTGAGTATTGTCTTACAACGTACGACAGTTCAAAATGATTGAAGGCTCAGTTAAAGTAACTTACCGCTCTTATGTCATCTCTATCCCATTGGACTCCTATAAAGACCTAATTTACCTTCCAGAGAGGCGAGCACTTCTTTAGTCAAGCCCTAAGAGCAAGAAAAAACGGAATACAGCGAAACTTTCTTAGAACCACTTATGACAGGTTGTCATCTTTAGCAACTTGTCGAGTTTCCAGAAAGCTATGGCCAAATATTTCCAAGAAAAAACATAGCTTCTACTTCAGCTCAGCATGGTCGGCTCTTTTCGTTGATCGGTACTTTTACTAGTCACAATTCACGGCCAACATGATGGGAATGGGCAAAAGCACTTGGGACTTGTGAAGAGGATGTTAAGATAAAGAGGTAGAAGAAGGATTACTCTACTCGCATAAGACAGCTATGTGAACGTATGAAACCCCACGTCAACAACTTGATAGGTCCTTATCAATGTGGTTTTAGACCAGAGAAGTCCACAATAGACCAAATTTTCAAATTATGGCAGATCATGGAAAAAACTCAAGAATGTAATATCGATATACAGACGAGCTGTACAGAGCCTTGTCTAGTTTCGGCATCCCTGCAAAACTCGACTATGCAAGATGGCTTCGGAGAATTCACGCTGCTCCGTCAAGGTCGGTAGAGACCTCACCGAGACCTTTGATGTCGAAAATGCTTAAGGCAAGGCAACAAACTGTGGTCAATACTTTCTGAGGCTTACTTGGGACAGTGTATCATCCGACACGTGGTAATAAATTCGTATTTATATATGTTTTTCCTCGTAGTGTCGTTTGGGAAAGAAGAAGTTAATCTGCATCTGTTGCTAGTTCAAAATTTAACTTTTTATGATGATTGGTTGTTTTATACTTTGATTTATCAAACGCAAATTTAGCAAATGATAGATAACAGAGTTTATACTTTGAAATTAAAGTGTTAACACTTCTTTTTTTTAAATAAAAAAGAGGAGGCTTATATGCCAATCTAGAGAACTCAGACCTAATTTCCGATCCAGCCTTCCTTTTTTTTTGTGTTGCAGTAGTTGGAAATGAGGTGTTAGTAATTTCACATACAACCTCAAGGGCGGCATCCATATGAAACTGCGAGGTTGAAAAATAGGAAATGCCCAGAGCGGGATTCGAACCCACGCGTCCGGCCTATCGACTGAACAGTCTTTTTTTTCAATTCATTTTTTTTCAATGTTTCTTATAACTACATGCTAACAAAAATGTGCAAAACTAGCTTATATAATAACTTAATTAACTTACTGACCCTATGCGGGTACTGAACACTCTACCACTGCACTACGTCCGCCCTTCACTTCCTTAGTACTTCTAGTAAATTATTATTCTTCCAGATGATAATTCATCGGCATTATGTTGCCCGTGGCACAAAGGTCTGCATGTCTGCCTATTGAGTGGGAGTTCAAGGTTTTCGTTTCAAATTACTCTTCCACATCTATCACCTTTCTCGTGGAATTCGCTAATTCTCCGATAGATATTTTACTGCCGCAGAAAACGCCATAGGAATCAGTAAAAAAAAAACTTGTAGGTCATCTCAATTACCCACCTGCGTATTGTCGAGAGTATAATGCGCAAGGCCCAAGGGCTATCTCTGTTTTGCCACCCTGTTAAAGTTTTTTTATTTGTTTGTTGAACTTTTAAAAGCTACCAGAAGAGATTGCTTTACAAATTCTAAAGATATTAAAATAAGATCAACTTGTATTGAAGGCGATGGCAAGACTCTCACAAGTATCAAGTCGTTGCTAGGTGTGATGCCATCCTAGTCAACTTTAAAGTCAATGTCACTCCCTCCCTCTCGACCAAGATACCTTCCTGCTTGTATTCTAGTTCTCTTTATGGGCAATATAACGTACCACTCAGTGGCATTTATTTATCTTTAGCAAAGTATAAAGTGGCCAAACTTCAAGTGCCAATTTCCTGTCGAGGAAAAGACATATAAAAAACTAACATTTTTGCCACACTTTGTTCCCGAAAGCCAATTGTGGTAAGGTTATTCTTTAGCTTTAAGGAAAATTTAAGTAAAATTTAATTCTTGACTGCTGATTCAATGGTTGACGACGACGGGCTATTGTTTTAAAATGTTTCACAAAATAACCACACACTTTCTAACCACATATTCCAACTATGCCAAGCACTTTGCATAGAAAGTAACCACTTTTATCCAGCAAGAGACATACCCCCCAACACCAACCCCAACCCTCCCACCCCCCTTTAAGGAAGGATGTTAGATATAAAGTTTCTTCTTTAAAGAAAAATGTCAGGAAAAGAAGAGATTCCTACAAGCAAGGTGCCAGTGCCATATGGACGCCTACATAAAATGGCACCTATAGCTCAAATCTTCACCTCACCTTCACCACCACTATACCGTCATCCGTTGGTGTTAGTTGTATAAGTACGGCGTATACAATCTCACTTATACATACATACACACAGTATGTACATACATGTGTATGTATAAGTATTTTTGCCTTTGAAAAAGTTACTTTTGCTGTGGCAAGTTTGAAGATGGAAGACTTTCCTTTGATAACAAAACTTCTGAACTTTTATACATCATAGGTTCGCTCTTCACTCTGCTGAGCTGTAAGAACATTTCTTCATTTTGGTTACAGAGTTCTATAATGAAAGAAGAACACATAGCCAGATGAAAATGAAATATAAAAGTGACATATGTACGTCAAGTGTGTCGCTAAAAGACAACTTTGGAAATTAGGTTTTCTCACTATGAACAAGTTGTTTTTCTTCTTCTTTCTTTCTTTTTTGTTGTTTATGTTGCTTTTGGCAAAAGTATTTCAGAAAGTGTTAACCTAAATCTTGGATAACATCTAGAGGCGCTTGTTGATTCCCTGCATTTGAAGGCGACAGACTTTAATCTTTTGGAAAACATCCAAAGTAAACTTGCTGAGTTGGAAAAAAAAAATTCTTTCCAAATGATAAGACAGATAACTGAGAAAAAAAGTGTTGTCTCATATCTCGGTTTAAATGGCTAATCATAGGGAAACTTGGAGATAAATTTCGGTTTTAAAGGAAATGAGATAGACATTAGCTTTTGTATGAAGTGATTAAAATGTGAGTGGAGAAATAAATGATTGGCGCCTATCGACAAGCGCTCCAGGGAAACAGTAAAGTTGAGTTTTGAACAAGGGTCTCAGGAAACGTGTTGACGTATTTGACGTGCACATTAACAGTTCCTAATGCTAATAGTTTCTTGTGAGCACGCTGCGCCATTCATTGATCAACTGAGATGTGCCAAAGAGCTTCACAAAGGATCCAACAGTAGAAAATACAAACAAAAATCGCAAAAATCGGTTATATTGAAGCAGACGCAGACAAGCAGCCTATTTAGCTTTCAATTCGATACGTCAACGTATGTTGTATGATATGTCATCTATAAGCATTGCCGTGCATTTTCTGTATTTTTTTTTATTCAACATGGAGTGAAATATTATTAACCCTTTCGTTATTAGTTGTTTTCCATACAGTCTCAAAAACTTCCGCGTTCCGTCAGGTATATGTTTTTATAGAAATTTGAGAGAATCATTAAACTATCACCCTTTAAAATTGTATAATTTTGTATATAAATTGTATTGTAATAAAATCTTTAAAAATACAGCTAGAATTGTATGGGTTTTATTCATATGAGGAACGGAAGCTTTAATTGCTGAATTAGCTGTTTCAATAACCCCCCTTATTTCAGGAAGCCATTGTTTTCATATAGGTTAGCTTAACGCAAAAGTCTAAACTTATGCGTAATCATTGATCTGGAAAATATACGTCTAAAAACTCACCGGCAGACTAAAATTATATCCCTTTTGCTGTCACCTATCATTACCCTCTTCTCCATAGTGACATCTTGTAAAATTTAATCCTTCCTCTTCGGAAGTAGCACAATCTTAGGCAAACCAAGCCTATACACCTTAAGTAGCTATACATTGTGGTGCAACGAACGGGCAAATAACAAATTCAAAAACTTGAAAAACATTTCGTCAAAAAAGTCTGCAAAGATCCTCCATTACTAAATCGTTGACTGCATTTTGGCTCGTTTTTTATGGTTGACTGCAGCTACCCTGTATGCCGCAACAATAGAATGAATGGGCTGATGTGAAAGGAACACCCAGGATAACAAGGATTTCATACAAAGTTTACGAAACTGAAATTCGTTCAAACTTATAGTTCGCCTAACACTATGTCATGGTGCTTGTCGATACGCCATTTACATACTTCAGCCTTTTTTTCTTTTTTTGTGTCCTTCTCCTATTCTTCATGGAGTCGAGATGCATAGGATCCTTCAACTAAAAAATTTTGAATGTGTGTTTGGGTGCTTTAGACAGATTTTAACAATGAAAAGTTGTCTTCCGCCATCGTTACCTCATGTGGGCTTTGGCTTGTAAAGTGAGGATGCTGTTTTTTGAACGAGCTTGTTCAACTCATGCTGGAGGTTTTTTTTTCTTTCTTTTAAGTCTTTTGAATATGCAGTAAATTTATACTGTAGTTATCTAAAGTGCTAGTGCTAAGTAAAGAAGTGTAGAAAAAAGATTATATACGTAATTGGGCTGCGCGTGTCGTAAAAGAAGTTTTTTTTACAAGAAAGAGTTTATAGTCTGTGTTTTTTTCTTAACTTTCCACTAAATTTAAGCAATTTCTGAGAAATAATATTCGATGCGTGTGAAAGAAAACACGGTTTTTAAGTGGCAACTAAGGTCAGGAGCGTAGCTACCGTATTAGCCGGGGCCCCGGGCTTGCAGTTTAACAGAGGCCTCTGAAGGATTTATTTATATGACCACGACCGTTAAATGACGAACAAAACAATAAAGGGCTATTCACATGAGCACGACCAACCAACGACGAATAAATCAATAAATGTGATTTTAAGTACCTTAGAACCATAAATTCCTCTCGAATTTTTAGGAAACGATGGAAATATAGTTCCTATTTACTTTTTGGTGGATAAACTCTTATTTTTGTGCCTAAAATTAGGGCTGTTTTTTTGGGAAGAAGTCCGGTACCTTGTATTGTAAATACATGTAAAGCAAAAACAACAAAAGATACAGGGGATAAAAGGATGAGTAAATCTTACAAGGGATAGACAACCAATCAGCCAACCATCAAACATAAAAACGCGAACCGTTTTTTTGGATTTACAATACAAGGTACCGGACTTCTTCCCAAAAAAACAGCCCTATTAAAAAAATGGACGTGTCTAAATGCACCCACAGTGTAGTTCGTTTAGGTGGTGTTACACCGCACTTTTGAATAACCAATACACCGCATTTTAAATAATGAGTGGAAATAAATGGAGTAGGTTCGTGTTACACCGCATTTTTTTAGAAATCTCTCAAATCTCTCAATCATTTTTGAGAATGCTTTTTAGTAGCTTTTCAAGTATAAAAACAGTATGAGTAAAAAAATATGCGGTGTTACACCGCATTTTTTAAAAATCTCTCAAGTCATTTAACAGAAAAAAACCTTTTTTTGTAGCTTTAGCTGTAGGCCATCTAGCGCTGTATAGAAAAACAATGAAGGAGCTTTTCGCTATCATTTGGTTACAGAACCAAATTCGCTATGGCCATCTAGAGTTGTATAGAAACATGAAAGAAATAAGAAAATAGCTTTTCACTATAACCAATCAGAAAGATTGAAGTGATGCCAGATAGTAGCTATTTTCTGCTACTTTGTTATTTTTTGAAGAATTTTTGAAGAATTTTTTAAAACTCGAAGGAAGTTACTTATACTCGTATCTTCGTAACCTTCTTCTGTGTTTTAAGTAAAAACGAATTTTAAGCCACTCCTTCCTTTAAACAACTCTCCTTCGCTATGCTCTTGATAAATATTTTGCCGATTCAACTTTTTTGCGGAGCTCGGCATAGGCTGACGCTTACACCTTGGTATAACTTTCGTAACTTTGATGTCTTGGGTTTTAATTTTGCTGAAAAGGTAAAAAGTCTATGATTTGCAGTTCCTGCATAAAAGAATATCTAACTTTGAATATGTTTCTTTCTCTCTGTTTTAAAAGCGTTATTGCTGTTTGTCCTATTCTGTGGACAGCCCCGGATCTTAAATTTTTTTAGACGGGGCAAATACTGAAAAATGCCACCCCTACCAACCTATGTGTATTTTTACTTTTATCATCTTTAAAATTTCATCAGATGTCGAGTAAACTCGCAAAGTAATATAATTATTTGAAAGGTGCGACAGTTCTTCACATTTTGTCCAATCAAAACAATATTTATTGACCACTTTGTTACCTTTAACTCTTACAAAAATATATCGTTGCTAGTCTAACATATATACACTTGCGAGTGAGATAAGCTGCGATATAAGGTTGATCAGTGGAAGAAAAGATTGAAAAAAGTTTAAAAACGGTGCCTTCCATAGTACCGTCGACAGTCGGCTGCACGCGTCGGCTGCACGCGTCTCTGCACGCATCTCTGCACGCATCTCTGCACGCATCTCTGCACGCATCTCTGCACGCGTCTCTGCACGCGTCGCTGCACGCGTCGCTGCACGCATCTCTGCACGCATCTCTGCACGCATCTCTAAACGCATATCTGCATGCATCTCTGCACGCGCATATCTGCACGCATATCTGCATGCGCATATCTGCATGCGCATATCTGCATGCGCATATCTGCACGCATATCTGCATGCGCATATCTGCACGCATATCTGCATGCGCATATCTGCATGCGCATATCTGCACGCATATCTGCATGCGCACATCTGCACGCGCATATCTGCATGCATCTCTGCATGCGCATATCTGCATGCGCATATCTGCACGCATATCTGCATGCGCATATCTGCACGCGCATATCTGCACACATATCTGCATGCGCATATCTGCATGCGCATATCTTCATGCACATATCTGCATGCGCATATCTGCACGCATATCTGCACGCGCATATCTGCATGCATCTCTGCATGCGCATATCTGCATGCGCATATCTGCACGCGCATATCTGCATGCATCTCTGCATGCGCATATCTGCATGCGCATATCTGCATGCGCATATCTGCATGCATCTCTGCATGCGCATATCTGCATGCGCATATCTGCATGCGCATATCTGCATGCATCTCTGCATGCGCATATCTGCATGCGCATATCTGCATGCGCATATCTGCATGCGCATATCTGCATGCATCTCTGCATGCGCACATCTGCATGCGCATATCTGCATGCGCATATCTGCATGCGCATATCTGCACGCATGTCTGCACGCGCATATCTGCATGCATCTCTGCATGCGCATATCTGCATGCGCATATCTGCACGCGCATATCTGCATGCATCTCTGCATGCGCATATCTGCATGCGCATATCTGCATGCGCATATCTGCATGCATCTCTGCATGCGCATATCTGCATGCGCATATCTGCACGCGCATATCTGCATGCATCTCTGCATGCGCATATCTGCATGCGCATATCTGCACGCGCATATCTGCATGCATCTCTGCATGCGCATATCTGCATGCGCATATCTGCATGCGCATATCTGCATGCATCTCTGCATGCGCACATCTGCATGCGCATATCTGCATGCGCATATCTGCACGCGCATATCTGCACGCATATCTGCATGCGCATATCTGCATGCGCATATCTGCACGCATATCTGCATGCGCATATCTGCACGCGCATATCTGCATGCATCTCTGCATGCGCATATCTGCATGCGCATATCTGCATGCGCATATCTGCATGCATCTCTGCATGCACACATCTGCATGCGCATATCTGCATGCGCATATCTGCACGCGCATATCTGCACGCATATCTGCATGCGCATATCTGCATGCGCATATCTGCACGCATATCTGCATGCGCATATCTGCATGCGCATATCTGCATGCGCATATCTGCACGCATATCTGCATGCGCATATCTGCACGCGCATATCTGCATGCATCTCTGCATGCGCATATCTGCATGCGCATATCTGCACGCGCATATCTGCATGCATCTCTGCATGCGCATATCTGCATGCGCATATCTGCATGCGCATATCTGCATGCATCTCTGCATGCGCACATCTGCATGCGCATATCTGCATGCGCATATCTGCACGCGCATATCTGCACGCATATCTGCATGCGCATATCTGCATGCGCATATCTGCACGCATATCTGCATGCGCATATCTGCACGCGCATATCTGCATGCATCTCTGCATGCGCATATCTGCATGCTTATATCTGCATGCGCATATCTGCATGCGCATATCTGCACGCGCATATCTGCATGCATCTCTGCATGCGCATATCTGCATGCGCATATCTGCATGCGCATATCTGCATGCATCTCTGCATGCGCATATCTGCATGCGCATATCTGCATGCGCATATCTGCATGCGCATATCTGCATGCGCATATCTGCATGCGCATATCTGCATGCGCATATCTGCATGCGCATATCTGCACGCATATCTGCATGCGCATATCTGCATGCGCATATCTGCATGCGCATATCTGCATGCGCATATCTGCACGCGCATATCTGCACGCATATCTGCATGCGCATATCTGCATGCGCATATCTGCACGCATATCTGCATGCGCATATCTGCACGCGCATATCTGCATGCATCTCTGCATGCGCATATCTGCATGCTTATATCTGCATGCGCATATCTGCATGCGCATATCTGCACGCGCATATCTGCATGCATCTCTGCATGCGCATATCTGCATGCGCATATCTGCATGCGCATATCTGCATGCGCATATCTGCATGCATCTCTGCATGCGCATATCTGCATGCGCATATCTGCATGCGCATATCTGCATGCGCATATCTGCATGCGCATATCTGCATGCATCTCTGCATGCGCATATCTGCATGCGCATATCTGCATGCGCATATCTGCATGCGCATATCTGCATGCGCATATCTGCATGCGCATATCTGCACGCATATCTGCATGCGCATATCTGCATGCGCATATCTGCATGCGCATATCTGCATGCGCATATCTGCACGCGCATATCTGCACGCATATCTGCATGCGCATATCTGCATGCGCATATCTGCACGCATATCTGCATGCGCATATCTGCACGCGCATATCTGCATGCATCTCTGCATGCGCATATCTGCATGCTTATATCTGCATGCGCATATCTGCATGCGCATATCTGCATGCGCATATCTGCATGCGCATATCTGCACGCGCATATCTTCACACGCATATCTGCATGCATCTCTGCATGCACATATCTGCATGCGCATATCTGCACGCATATCTGCATGCGCATATCTGCACGCATATCTGCATGCGCATATCTGCACGCGCATATCTGCACGCATATCTGCATGCGCATATCTGCATGCGCATATCTGCATGCGCATATCTGCATGCGCATATCTGCATGCGCATATCTGCATGCGCATATCTGCATGCGCATATCTGCATGCGCATATCTGCATGCGCATATCTGCACGCATATCTGCATGCGCATATCTGCACGCGCATATCTGCACGCATATCTGCATGCGCATATCTGCATGCGCATATCTGCATGCGCATATCTGCATGCGCATATCTGCATGCGCATATCTGCATGCGCATATCTGCACGCATATCTGCACGCGCATATCTGCATGCATCTCTGCATGCGCATATCTGCATGCGCATATCTGCATGCGCATATCTGCATGCGCATATCTGCACGCATATCTGCATGCGCATATCTGCACACGCATATCTGCATGCATCTCTGCATGCACATATCTGCATGCATCTCTGCATGCACATATCTGCATGCGCATATCTGCACGCATATCTGCATGCGCATATCTGCACGCGCATATCTGCACGCATATCTGCATGCGCATATCTGCATGCGCATATCTGCATGCGCATATCTGCATGCGCATATCTGCATGCGCATATCTGCATGCATCTCTGCATGCGCATATCTGCATGCGCATATCTGCATGCGCATCTCTGCATGCGCATCTCTGCATGCGCATATCTGCATGCGCATATCTGCACGCATATCTGCATGCGCATATCTGCACGCGCATATCTGCACGAATATCTGCATGCGCATATCTGCACGCATATCTGCATGCGCATATCTGCACGCGCATATCTGCACGCATATCTGCATGCGCATATCTGCATGCGCATATCTGCATGCGCATATCTGCATGCGCATATCTGCATGCGCATATCTGCACGCATATCTGCACGCGCATATCTGCATGCATCTCTGCATGCGCATATCTGCATGCGCATATCTGCATGCGCATATCTGCATGCGCATATCTGCATGCGCATATCTGCATGCGCATATCTGCATGCGCATATCTGCACACGCATATCTGCATGCGCATATCTGCACGCATATCTGCATGCGCATATCTGCACGCGCATATCTGCACGCATATCTGCATGCGCATATCTGCATGCGCATATCTGCATGCGCATATCTGCATGCGCATATCTGCATGCATCTCTGCATGCGCATATCTGCATGCGCATATCTGCATGCGCATATCTGCATGCGCATATCTGCACGCATATCTGCATGCGCATATCTGCACACGCATATCTGCATGCATCTCTGCATGCACATATCTGCATGCGCATATCTGCACGCATATCTGCATGCGCATATCTGCATGCATCTCTGCATGCGCATATCTGCATGCGCATATCTGCACGCATATCTGCATGCGCATATCTGCACGCGCATATCTGCACGCATATCTGCATGCGCATATCTGCACGCATATCTGCATGCGCATATCTGCACGCGCATATCTGCACGCATATCTGCATGCGCATATCTGCATGCGCATATCTGCATGCGCATATCTGCATGCGCATATCTGCATGCGCATATCTGCACGCATATCTGCACGCGCATATCTGCATGCATCTCTGCATGCGCATATCTGCATGCGCATATCTGCATGCGCATATCTGCATGCGCATATCTGCACGCATATCTGCATGCGCATATCTGCACACGCATATCTGCATGCATCTCTGCATGCACATATCTGCATGCGCATATCTGCACGCATATCTGCATGCGCATATCTGCACGCGCATATCTGCACGCATATCTGCATGCGCATATCTGCATGCGCATATCTGCATGCGCATATCTGCATGCACATATCTGCATGCGCATATCTGCATGCACATATCTGCATGCATCTCTGCATGCGCATATCTGCATGCGCATATCTGCATGCGCATATCTGCACACGCATATCTGCACGCATATCTGCATGCGCATATCTGCATGCGCATATCTGCATGCGCATATCTGCACGCGCATATCTGCACACGCATATCTGCATGCATCTCTGCATGCACATATCTGCATGCGCATATCTGCACGCATATCTGCACGCATATCTGCATGCGCATATCTGCACGCGCATATCTGCACGCATATCTGCATGCGCATATCTGCATGCGCATATCTGCATGCGCATATCTGCATGCGCATATCTGCATGCGCATATCTGCATGCGCATATCTGCACGCATATCTGCACGCGCATATCTGCATGCGCATATCTGCACGCATATCTGCACGCGCATATCTGCATGCATCTCTGCATGCGCATATCTGCATGCGCATATCTGCATGCGCATATCTGCATGCGCATATCTGCACGCGCATATCTGCATGCATCTCTGCATGCGCATATCTGCATGCGCATATCTGCATGCGCATATCTGCATGCATCTCTGCATGCGCATATCTGCATGCGCATATCTGCACGCATATCTGCATGCGCATATCTGCACGCGCATATCTGCACGCATATCTGCATGCGCATATCTGCATACGCATATCTGCATGCGCATATCTGCATGCGCATATCTACATGCGCATATCTGCACGCATCTCTGCATGCGCATATCTGCATGCGCATATCTGCATGCGCATATCTGCATGCGCATATCTGCACGCATATCTGCATGCGCATATCTGCACGCGCATATCTGCATGCATCTCTGCATGCGCATATCTGCATGCGCATATCTGCACGCATATCTGCATGCGCATATCTGCATGCGCATATCTGCACGCATATCTGTTTGCGCATATCTGCATTCGCATATCTGCATGCGCATATCTGCACGCATATCTGCACGCGCATATCTGCATGCATCTCTGCATGCGCATATCTGCATGCGCATATCTGCATGCGCATATCTGCATGCGCATATCTGCACGCATATCTGCATGCGCATATCTGCACACGCATATCTGCATGCATCTCTGCATGCACATATCTGCATGCGCATATCTGCACGCATATCTGCATGCGCATATCTGCACGCGCATATCTGCACGCATATCTGCACGCGTATATCTGCATGCATCTCTGCATGCGCATATCTGCATGCGCATATCTGCATGCGCATATCTGCACGCATATCTGCATGCGCATATCTGCATGCATCTCTGCATGCGCATATCTGCATGCATCTCTGCATGCGCATATCTGCATGCGCATATCTGCATGCGCATATCTGCACGCATATCTGCATGCGCATATCTGCATGCGCATCTGCATGCGCATATCTGCACGCATATCTATATGCGCATATCTGCATGCGCATATCTGCATGCATCTCTGCATATCTGCATCTCTGCATGCGCATATCTGCATGCGCATATCTGCATGCGCATATCTGCATGCGCATATCTGCATGCGCATATCTGCACGCGCATATCTGCATGCATCTCTGCATGCGCATATCTGCATGCGCATATCTGCATGCGCATATCTGCATGCGCATATCTGCATGCACATATCTGCATGCGCATATCTGCACGCATATCTGCATGCGCATATCTGCACACGCATATCTGCATGCATCTCTGCATGCACATATCTGCATGCATCTCTGCATGCACATATCTGCATGCGCATATCTGCACGCATATCTGCATGCGCATATCTGCACGCGCATATCTGCACGCATATCTGCATGCGCATATCTGCATGCGCATATCTGCATGCGCATATCTGCATGCGCATATCTGCATGCATCTCTGCATGCGCATATCTGCACGCATATCTGCATGCGCATATCTGCACGCGCATATCTGCACGCATATCTGCATGCGCATATCTGCATGCGCATATCTGCATGCGCATATCTGCATGCGCATATCTGCACGCGCATATCTGCATGCATCTCTGCATGCGCATATCTGCATGCGCATATCTGCATGCATATCTGCATGCGCATATCTGCACGCGCATATCTGCACGCACATATCTGCATGCGCATATCTGCACGCATATCTGCATGCGCATATCTGCACGCGCATATCTGCACGCATATCTGCACGCGTATATCTGCATGCATCTCTGCATGCGCATATCTGCATGCGCATATCTGCATGCGCATATCTGCACGCATATCTGCATGCGCATATCTGCATGCATCTCTGCATGCGCATATCTGCATGCATTTCTGCATGCGCATATCTGCATGCGCATATCTGCATGCGCATATCTGCACGCATATCTGCATGCGCATATCTGCATGCGCATCTGCATGCGCATATCTGCACGCATATCTATATGCGCATATCTGCATGCGCATATCTGCATGCATCTCTGCATATCTGCATCTCTGCATGCGCATATCTGCATGCGCATATCTGCATGCGCATATCTGCATGCGCATATCTGCATGCGCATATCTGCACGCGCATATCTGCATGCATCTCTGCATGCGCATATCTGCATGCGCATATCTGCATGCGCATATCTGCATGCGCATATCTGCATGCACATATCTGCATGCGCATATCTGCACGCATATCTGCATGCGCATATCTGCACACGCATATCTGCATGCATCTCTGCATGCACATATCTGCATGCATCTCTGCATGCACATATCTGCATGCGCATATCTGCACGCATATCTGCATGCGCATATCTGCACGCGCATATCTGCACGCATATCTGCATGCGCATATCTGCATGCGCATATCTGCATGCGCATATCTGCATGCGCATATCTGCATGCATCTCTGCATGCGCATATCTGCACGCATATCTGCATGCGCATATCTGCACGCGCATATCTGCACGCATATCTGCATGCGCATATCTGCATGCGCATATCTGCATGCGCATATCTGCATGCGCATATCTGCACGCGCATATCTGCATGCATCTCTGCATGCGCATATCTGCATGCGCATATCTGCATGCATATCTGCATGCGCATATCTGCACGCGCATATCTGCACGCATATCTGCATGCGCATATCTGCATACGCATATCTGCATGCGCATATCTGCATGCGCATATCTACATGCGCATATCTGCACGCATCTCTGCATGCGCATATCTGCATGCGCATATCTGCATGCGCATATCTGCATGCGCATATCTGCACGCATATCTGCATGCGCATATCTGCACGCGCATATCTGCATGCATCTCTGCATGCGCATATCTGCATGCGCATATCTGCACGCATATCTGCATGCGCATATCTGCATGCGCATATCTGCACGCATATCTGTTTGCGCATATCTGCATGCGCATATCTGCATGCGCATATCTGCACGCATATCTGCACGCGCATATCTGCATGCATCTCTGCATGCGCATATCTGCATGCGCATATCTGCATGCGCATATCTGCACGCATATCTGCATGCGCATATCTGCACACGCATATCTGCATGCATCTCTGCATGCACATATCTGCATGCGCATATCTGCACGCATATCTGCATGCGCATATCTGCACGCGCATATCTGCACGCATATCTGCACGCGTATATCTGCATGCATCTCTGCATGCGCATATCTGCATGCGCATATCTGCATGCGCATATCTGCACGCATATCTGCATGCGCATATCTGCATGCATCTCTGCATGCGCATATCTGCATGCATCTCTGCATGCGCATATCTGCATGCGCATATCTGCATGCGCATATCTGCACGCATATCTGCATGCGCATATCTGCATGCGCATCTGCATGCGCATATCTGCACGCATATCTATATGCGCATATCTGCATGCGCATATCTGCATGCATCTCTGCATATCTGCATCTCTGCATGCGCATATCTGCATGCGCATATCTGCATGCGCATATCTGCATGCGCATATCTGCATGCGCATATCTGCACGCGCATATCTGCATGCATCTCTGCATGCGCATATCTGCATGCGCATATCTGCATGCGCATATCTGCATGCGCATATCTGCATGCGCATATCTGCACGCATATCTGCATGCGCATATCTGCACACGCATATCTGCATGCATCTCTGCATGCACATATCTGCATGCATCTCTGCATGCACATATCTGCATGCGCATATCTGCACGCATATCTGCATGCGCATATCTGCACGCGCATATCTGCACGCATATCTGCATGCGCATATCTGCATGCGCATATCTGCATGCGCATATCTGCATGCGCATATCTGCATGCATCTCTGCATGCGCATATCTGCACGCATATCTGCATGCGCATATCTGCACGCGCATATCTGCACGCATATCTGCATGCGCATATCTGCATGCGCATATCTGCATGCGCATATCTGCATGCGCATATCTGCACGCGCATATCTGCATGCATCTCTGCATGCGCATATCTGCATGCGCATATCTGCATGCGCATATCTGCATGCATCTCTGCATGCGCATATCTGCACGCATATCTGCATGCGCATATCTGCACGCGCATATCTGCACGCATATCTGCATGCGCATATCTGCATGCGCATATCTGCATGCGCATATCTGCATGCGCATATCTGCATGCGCATATCTGCATGCGCATATCTGCACGCATATCTGCACGCGCATATCTGCATGCATCTCTGCATGCGCATATCTGCATGCACATATCTGCATGCGCATATCTGCACGCATATCTGCATACGCATATCTGCATGCGCATATCTGCATGCGCATATCTACATGCGCATATCTGCACGCATCTCTGCATGCGCATATCTGCATGCGCATATCTGCATGCGCATATCTGCATGCGCATATCTGCATGCGCATATCTGCACGCATATCTGCATGCGCATATCTGCACGCGCATATCTGCATGCATCTCTGCATGCGCATATCTGCATGCGCATATCTGCATGCGCATATCTGCACGCATATCTGCATGCGCATATCTGCATGCGCATATCTGCACGCATATCTGTTTGCGCATATCTGCATGCGCATATCTGCATGTGCATATCTGCACGCATATCTGCACGCGCATATCTGCATGCATCTCTGCATGCGCATATCTGCATGCGCATATCTGCATGCGCATATCTGCACGCATATCTGCATGCGCATATCTGCACACGCATATCTGCATGCATCTCTGCATGCACATATCTGCATGCGCATATCTGCACGCATATCTGCATGCGCATATCTGCACGCGCATATCTGCACGCATATCTGCACGCGTATATCTGCATGCATCTCTGCATGCGCATATCTGCATGCGCATATCTGCATGCGCATATCTGCACGCATATCTGCATGCGCATATCTGCATGCATCTCTGCATGCGCATATCTGCATGCATCTCTGCATGCGCATATCTGCATGCGCATATCTGCATGCGCATATCTGCACGCATATCTGCATGCGCATATCTGCATGCGCATCTGCATGCGCATATCTGCACGCATATCTATATGCGCATATCTGCATGCGCATATCTGCATGCATCTCTGCATGCGCATATCTGCATGCGCTTATCTGCATCTCTGCATGCGCATATCTGCATGCGCATATCTGCATGCGCATATCTGCATGCGCATATCTGCACGCGCATATCTGCATGCATCTCTGCATGCGCATATCTGCATGCGCATATCTGCATGCGCATATCTGCATGCGCATATCTGCATGCGCATATCTGCATGCGCATATCTGCACGCATATCTGCATGCGCATATCTGCACACGCATATCTGCATGCATCTCTGCATGCACATATCTGCATGCATCTCTGCATGCACATATCTGCATGCGCATATCTGCACGCATATCTGCATGCGCATATCTGCACGCGCATATCTGCACGCATATCTGCATGCATCTCTGCATGCGCATATCTGCATGCACATATCTGCATGCGCATATCTGCACGCATATCTGCATGCGCATATCTGCACGCGCATATCTGCACGCATATCTGCATGCGCATATCTGCATGCGCATATCTGCATGCGCATATCTGCATGCACATATCTGCATGCGCATATCTGCATGCACATATCTGCATGCATCTCTGCATGCGCATATCTGCATGCGCATATCTGCATGCTTATATCTGCACACGCATATCTGCACGCATATCTGCATGCGCATATCTGCATGCGCATATCTGCATGCGCATATCTGCATGCGCATATCTGCACGCGCATATCTGCACACGCATATCTGCATGCATCTCTGCATGCACATATCTGCATGCGCATATCTGCACGCATATCTGCACGCATATCTGCATGCGCATATCTGCACGCGCATATCTGCACGCATATCTGCATGCGCATATCTGCATGCGCATATCTGCATGCGCATATCTGCATGCGCATATCTGCATGCGCATATCTGCACGCATATCTGCACGCGCATATCTGCATGCGCATATCTGCACGCATATCTGCACGCGCATATCTGCATGCATCTCTGCATGCGCATATCTGCATGCGCATATCTGCATGCGCATATCTGCATGCGCATATCTGCACGCGCATATCTGCATGCATCTCTGCATGCGCATATCTGCATGCATCTCTGCATGCGCATATCTGCATGCGCATATCTGCACGCATATCTGCATGCGCATATCTGCACGCGCATATCTGCACGCATATCTGCATGCGCATATCTGCATACGCATATCTGCATGCGCATATCTGCATGCGCATATCTACATGCGCATATCTGCACGCATCTCTGCATGCGCATATCTGCATGCGCATATCTGCATGCGCATATCTGCATGCGCATATCTGCACGCATATCTGCATGCGCATATCTGCACGCGCATATCTGCATGCATCTCTGCATGCGCATATCTGCATGCGCATATCTGCATGCGCATATCTGCACGCATATCTGCATGCGCATATCTGCATGCGCATATCTGCACGCATATCTGTTTGCGCATATCTGCATGCGCATATCTGCATGCGCATATCTGCACGCATATCTGCACACGCATATCTGCATGCATCTCTGCATGCACATATCTGCATGCGCATATCTGCATGCGCATATCTGCATGCGCATATCTGCATGCGCATATCTGCACGCATATCTGCACGCGCATATCTGCATGCATCTCTGCATGCGCATATCTGCATGCGCATATCTGCATGCGCATATCTGCACACGCATATCTGCATGCGCATATCTGCATGCATCTCTGCATGCGCATATCTGCATGCGCATATCTGCATGCGCATATCTGCATGCGCAAATCTGCACGCATATCTGCATGCGCATATCTGCATGCATCTCTGCATGCGCATATCTGCATGCGCATATCTGCATGCGCATATCTGCATGCGCATATCTGCATGCGCATATCTGCATGCATCCCTGCATGCGCATATCTGCATGCGCATATCTGCATGCGCATATCTGCATGCGCATATCTGCATGCGCATATCTGCACGCATATCTGCATGCGCATATCTGCACACGCACATCTGCATGCATCTCTGCATGCGCATATCTGCATGCATCTCTGCATTCGCATATCTGCATGCGCATATCTGCATGCGCATATCTGCACGCATATCTGCATGCGCATATCTGCATGCATCTCTGCATGCGCATATCTGCATGCGCATATCTGCATGCATCTCTGCATGCGCATATCTGCATGCGCACATCTGCACGCATATCTGCATGCGCATATCTGCATGCGCATATCTGCACGCGTATATCTGCATGCATCTCTGCATGCGCATATCTGCATGCGCATATCTGCATGCGCATATCTGCACGCATATCTGCATGCGCATATCTGCATGCGCATATCTGCATGCATCTCTGCATGCGCATATCTGCATGCATCTCTGCATGCGCATATCTGCATGCGCATATCTGCATGCGCATATCTGCACGCATATCTGCATGCGCATATCTGCATGCGCATCTGCATGCGCATATCTGCACGCATATCTATATGCGCATATCTGCATGCGCATATCTGCATGCATCTCTGCATGCGCATATCTGCATGCGCTTATCTGCATGCATCTCTGCATGCGCATATCTGCATGCGCATATCTGCATGCATCTCTGCATGCGCATATCTGCACACGCATATCTGCATGCATCTCTGCATGCGCATATCTGCATGCGCATATCTGCATGCGCATATCTGCATGCGCATATCTGCACGCGTATATCTGCATGCATCTCTGCATGCGCATATCTGCATGCGCATATCTGCATGCGCATATCTGCACGCATATCTGCGTGCAGCCGACGCGTGCAGCCGACTGTCGACGGTACTATGGAAGGCACCGTTTTTAAACTTTTTTCAATCTTTTCTTCCACTGATCAACCTTATATCGCAGCTTATCTCACTCGCAAGTGTATATATGTTAGACTAGCAACGATATATTTTTGTAAGAGTTAAAGGTAACAAAGTGGTCAATAAATATTGTTTTGATTGGACAAAATGTGAAGAACTGTCGCACCTTTCAAATAATTATATTACTTTGCGAGTTTACTCGACATCTGATGAAATTTTAAAGACGATAAAAGTAAAAATACACATAGGTTGGTAGGGGTGGCATTTTTCAGTATTTGCCCCGTCTAAAAAAATTTAAGATCCGGGGCTGTCCACAGAATAGGACAAACAGCAATAACGCTTTTAAAACAGAGAGAAAGAAACATATTCAAAGTTAGATATTCTTTTATGCAGGAACTGCAAATCATAGACTTTTTACCTTTTCAGCAAAATTAAAACCCAAGACATCAAAGTTACGAAAGTTATACCAAGGTGTAAGCGTCAGCCTATGCCGAGCTCCGCAAAAAAGTTGAATCGGCAAAATATTTATCAAGAGCATAGCGAAGGAGAGTTGTTTAAAGGAAGGAGTGGCTTAAAATTCGTTTTTACTTAAAACACAGAAGAAGGTTACGAAGATACGAGTATAAGTAACTTCCTTCGAGTTTTAAAAAATTCTTCAAAAATTCTTCAAAAAATAACAAAGTAGCAGAAAATAGCTACTTATTGAAAAAAGAAATTAATAAAAGAATTTATTGTTTTCTTGGAGTGTTGATTTTTAAAATCAAAATGAAAAGTTCAAGTGACCTTCACTCCCTATGCGTTTCGCCCAGGTACAAACAGTGGGCTCATCAGTTAGATGCTGTTTGTACCTTTCTAAGACGCAATGTTTGGTCGATGTTTGTCGACACATATATAAAGTTTACAGTGCAAACACAATGTAAACTTTATATTTCTAGGGGAATGGGATTGCATTCTTGCACCTAGAGAAGGGTTGCCCGTGGTCTGGCCGATGTTTATTGAAAAAAGAAATTAATAAAAGAATTTATTGTTTTCTTGGAGTGTTGATTTTTAAAATCAAAATGAAAAGTTCAAGTGACCTTCACTCCCTATGCGTTTCGCCCAGGTACAAACAGTGGGCTCATCAGTTAGATGCTGTTTGTACCTTTCTAAGACGCAATGTTTGGTCGATGTTTGTCGACACATATATAAAGTTTACAGTGCAAACACAATGTAAACTTTATATTTCTAGGGGAATGGGATTGCATTCTTGCACCTAGAGAAGGGTTGCCCGTGGTCTGGCCGATGTTTATTGAAAAAAGAAATTAATAAAAGAATTTATTGTTTTCTTGGAGTGTTGATTTTTAAAATCAAAATGAAAAGTTCAAGTGACCTTCACTCCCTATGCGTTTCGCCCAGGTACAAACAGTGGGCTCATCAGTTAGATGCTGTTTGTACCTTTCTAAGACGCAATGTTTGGTCGATGTTTGTCGACACATATATAAAGTTTACAGTGCAAACACAATGTAAACTTTATATTTCTAGGGGAATGGGATTGCATTCTTGCACCTAGAGAAGGGTTGCCCGTGGTCTGGCCGATGTTTATTGAAAAAAGAAATTAATAAAAGAATTTATTGTTTTCTTGGAGTGTTGATTTTTAAAATCAAAATGAAAAGTTCAAGTGACCTTCACTCCCTATGCGTTTCGCCCAGGTACAAACAGTGGGCTCATCAGTTAGATGCTGTTTGTACCTTTCTAAGACGCAATGTTTGGTCGATGTTTGTCGACACATATATAAAGTTTACAGTGCAAACACAATGTAAACTTTATATTTCTAGGGGAATGGGATTGCATTCTTGCACCTAGAGAAGGGTTGCCCGTGGTCTGGCCGATGTTTATTGAAAAAAGAAATTAATAAAAGAATTTATTGTTTTCTTGGAGTGTTGATTTTTAAAATCAAAATGAAAAGTTCAAGTGACCTTCACTCCCTATGCGTTTCGCCCAGGTACAAACAGTGGGCTCATCAGTTAGATGCTGTTTGTACCTTTCTAAGACGCAATGTTTGGTCGATGTTTGTCGACACATATATAAAGTTTACAGTGCAAACACAATGTAAACTTTATATTTCTAGGGGAATGGGATTGCATTCTTGCACCTAGAGAAGGGTTGCCCGTGGTCTGGCCGATGTTTATTGAAAAAAGAAATTAATAAAAGAATTTATTGTTTTCTTGGAGTGTTGATTTTTAAAATCAAAATGAAAAGTTCAAGTGACCTTCACTCCCTATGCGTTTCGCCCAGGTACAAACAGTGGGCTCATCAGTTAGATGCTGTTTGTACCTTTCTAAGACGCAATGTTTGGTCGATGTTTGTCGACACATATATAAAGTTTACAGTGCAAACACAATGTAAACTTTATATTTCTAGGGGAATGGGATTGCATTCTTGCACCTAGAGAAGGGTTGCCCGTGGTCTGGCCGATGTTTATTGAAAAAAGAAATTAATAAAAGAATTTATTGTTTTCTTGGAGTGTTGATTTTTAAAATCAAAATGAAAAGTTCAAGTGACCTTCACTCCCTATGCGTTTCGCCCAGGTACAAACAGTGGGCTCATCAGTTAGATGCTGTTTGTACCTTTCTAAGACGCAATGTTTGGTCGATGTTTGTCGACACATATATAAAGTTTACAGTGCAAACACAATGTAAACTTTATATTTCTAGGGGAATGGGATTGCATTCTTGCACCTAGAGAAGGGTTGCCCGTGGTCTGGCCGATGTTTATTGAAAAAAGAAATTAATAAAAGAATTTATTGTTTTCTTGGAGTGTTGATTTTTAAAATCAAAATGAAAAGTTCAAGTGACCTTCACTCCCTATGCGTTTCGCCCAGGTACAAACAGTGGGCTCCCTATGCGAAACGCATAGGGAGTGAAGGTCACTTGAACTTTTCATTTTGATTTTAAAAATCAACACTCCAAGAAAACAATAAATTCTTTTATTAATTTCTTTTTTCAATAAACATCGGCCAGACCACGGGCAACCCTTCTCTAGGTGCAAGAATGCAATCCCATTCCCCTAGAAATATAAAGTTTACATTGTGTTTGCACTGTAAACTTTATATATGTGTCGACAAACATCGACCAAACATTGCGTCTTAGAAAGGTACAAACAGCATCTAACTGATGAGCCCACTGTTTGTACCTGGGCGAAACGCATAGGGAGTGAAGGTCACTTGAACTTTTCATTTTGATTTTAAAAATCAACACTCCAAGAAAACAATAAATTCTTTTATTAATTTCTTTTTTCAATAAACATCGGCCAGACCACGGGCAACCCTTCTCTAGGTGCAAGAATGCAATCCCATTCCCCTAGAAATATAAAGTTTACATTGTGTTTGCACTGTAAACTTTATATATGTGTCGACAAACATCGACCAAACATTGCGTCTTAGAAAGGTACAAACAGCATCTAACTGATGAGCCCACTGTTTGTACCTGGGCGAAACGCATAGGGAGTGAAGGTCACTTGAACTTTTCATTTTGATTTTAAAAATCAACACTCCAAGAAAACAATAAATTCTTTTATTAATTTCTTTTTTCAATAAACATCGGCCAGACCACGGGCAACCCTTCTCTAGGTGCAAGAATGCAATCCCATTCCCCTAGAAATATAAAGTTTACATTGTGTTTGCACTGTAAACTTTATATATGTGTCGACAAACATCGACCAAACATTGCGTCTTAGAAAGGTACAAACAGCATCTAACTGATGAGCCCACTGTTTGTACCTGGGCGAAACGCATAGGGAGTGAAGGTCACTTGAACTTTTCATTTTGATTTTAAAAATCAACACTCCAAGAAAACAATAAATTCTTTTATTAATTTCTTTTTTCAATAAACATCGGCCAGACCACGGGCAACCCTTCTCTAGGTGCAAGAATGCAATCCCATTCCCCTAGAAATATAAAGTTTACATTGTGTTTGCACTGTAAACTTTATATATGTGTCGACAAACATCGACCAAACATTGCGTCTTAGAAAGGTACAAACAGCATCTAACTGATGAGCCCACTGTTTGTACCTGGGCGAAACGCATAGGGAGTGAAGGTCACTTGAACTTTTCATTTTGATTTTAAAAATCAACACTCCAAGAAAACAATAAATTCTTTTATTAATTTCTTTTTTCAATAAACATCGGCCAGACCACGGGCAACCCTTCTCTAGGTGCAAGAATGCAATCCCATTCCCCTAGAAATATAAAGTTTACATTGTGTTTGCACTGTAAACTTTATATATGTGTCGACAAACATCGACCAAACATTGCGTCTTAGAAAGGTACAAACAGCATCTAACTGATGAGCCCACTGTTTGTACCTGGGCGAAACGCATAGGGAGTGAAGGTCACTTGAACTTTTCATTTTGATTTTAAAAATCAACACTCCAAGAAAACAATAAATTCTTTTATTAATTTCTTTTTTCAATAAACATCGGCCAGACCACGGGCAACCCTTCTCTAGGTGCAAGAATGCAATCCCATTCCCCTAGAAATATAAAGTTTACATTGTGTTTGCACTGTAAACTTTATATATGTGTCGACAAACATCGACCAAACATTGCGTCTTAGAAAGGTACAAACAGCATCTAACTGATGAGCCCACTGTTTGTACCTGGGCGAAACGCATAGGGAGTGAAGGTCACTTGAACTTTTCATTTTGATTTTAAAAATCAACACTCCAAGAAAACAATAAATTCTTTTATTAATTTCTTTTTTCAATAAACATCGGCCAGACCACGGGCAACCCTTCTCTAGGTGCAAGAATGCAATCCCATTCCCCTAGAAATATAAAGTTTACATTGTGTTTGCACTGTAAACTTTATATATGTGTCGACAAACATCGACCAAACATTGCGTCTTAGAAAGGTACAAACAGCATCTAACTGATGAGCCCACTGTTTGTACCTGGGCGAAACGCATAGGGAGTGAAGGTCACTTGAACTTTTCATTTTGATTTTAAAAATCAACACTCCAAGAAAACAATAAATTCTTTTATTAATTTCTTTTTTCAATAAACATCGGCCAGACCACGGGCAACCCTTCTCTAGGTGCAAGAATGCAATCCCATTCCCCTAGAAATATAAAGTTTACATTGTGTTTGCACTGTAAACTTTATATATGTGTCGACAAACATCGACCAAACATTGCGTCTTAGAAAGGTACAAACAGCATCTAACTGATGAGCCCACTGTTTGTACCTGGGCGAAACGCATAGGGAGTGAAGGTCACTTGAACTTTTCATTTTGATTTTAAAAATCAACACTCCAAGAAAACAATAAATTCTTTTATTAATTTCTTTTTTCAATAAACATCGGCCAGACCACGGGCAACCCTTCTCTAGGTGCAAGAATGCAATCCCATTCCCCTAGAAATATAAAGTTTACATTGTGTTTGCACTGTAAACTTTATATATGTGTCGACAAACATCGACCAAACATTGCGTCTTAGAAAGGTACAAACAGCATCTAACTGATGAGCCCACTGTTTGTACCTGGGCGAAACGCATAGGGAGTGAAGGTCACTTGAACTTTTCATTTTGATTTTGAAAATAGCTACTATCTGGCGTCACTTTAATCTTTCTGATTGGTTATAGTGAAAAGCTATTTTCTTATTTCTTTCATGTTTCTATACAAATCTAGATGGCCATAGCGAATTTGGTTCTGTAACCAAATGATAGCGAAAAGCTCCTTCATTGTTTTTCTATACAGCGCTAGATGGCCTACAGCTAAAGCTACAAAAAAGGATTTTTTTCTGTTAAATGACTTGAGAAATTTTTTAAAAATGCGGTGTAACACCGCATATTTTTTGACTCATAATGTTTTTATACTTGAAAAGTTACTAAAAAGCATTCGTTTCTGTCAAATGATTTGAGATATTTCTAAAAAAATGCGGTGTAACACGAACCTACTCCATTTATTTCCACTCATCATTTAAAATGCGGTGTAGTGGTTATTCAAAAGTGCGGTGTAACACCACCTAAACGAACTACACCGTGGGTGCATTTAGACACGTCCTAAAAAAATAGAGAAAAAATTCGTTACGAATAAATATTACGAACTGTCTAACTGTCAGACTTTATTCTCGTTCCACATACAATTCATACTACACCGAATAAATTTTTCGCGCGTGTTTAACCTCAAAATCGTTCTTGTTTTTGTTTTGAAATTTGAATGCAAATCGTGTTCAGCTGTAGCTGCAATTATAATATATGGGAAAAGGGTAAACAAACATTGATCAGTTCAAATTCAGTTACATAATAATTATTTTTCTTAATAGAATACACCACAAAATCCATAGCAAGTAGAAAAGAAAGTATTGAACGTCATTACCGAATGTAAAACGCCCTTCTGAAAGAAATGTCAAAATTGAATATTCGTTCATTCGTCGTTCGTTGGTTGTGAATATTACTCAACATGTGTAAGCAAAAATTATTAGGTAAAATGTTATGTTTTGACGTCAGAAATGAAAAAAGCCACCTGAGCGCAAAAAAACCAACGAATAAATTAAAGAAATTTGAGCCTATATTCCTTAGAGATTTTGAAGAAAATGATGGAAATATAATTTATGCCGAAGTTTAGATGCTTAAACTTGCTTTTTAATTGTCCAAAGAACTTGAGAAAACAAAAAGAACATGGCAGCTCTTATTGACGAATAAAAAATTCGTGACGGCCAGTTTGTTTTCACGAACCCATAAACCTAAGGAAAGTCATGGGTGCTGCCAGTTCCCTTTCGCGAGGGTTTGGTAAGTCTTTCGAGAGTAGTTCTACACTGCCATCAAAAATGTATTCTAAGCAAGCTATTAAGAATCGGCATATAATTCAAGATCTTGGAAATCCGGCCCTGAGATCACAGAGTTATGTGATCGAAGTATAGCAATCGGAAAACTCCTATATCTTTGAAAGGAATAGATAAAAAAAAAGACACGTATAGATATAAAACTGTCGGCTAAATGCAGTGAAGACATTTCTGTGAACCTTTATGAATAAGTGATTGATTGAATAAACATGCTCAAAGTCTGAAAATCAATCAATCAGTTAAGGAACATATTAGGTAAAACTGAAATCGGCCTTAATAATTAAATTTGCTGAAAAAAGGCAAGTTTTTTTGGAGGAAGTTACAACTTATCAGTCGATCCGGAGCTTTTGCCTACGCATGACATCCAATTCCGACAACGTAAAAAGTATAAATATTTCAAAGCGCGATAGATCTCCTGAATCTGATGGCAAGTCCTCAGAAAAGAGACCTCGAACCGCAATGAATAAAACAAATAAAAAAAGTATTAAAAACTCTAGAACAAATTACTGGAGCCCATTACAATGTCTCCCAGACAGTGATACAGATAATGAAATGGACGATGAAATTATTTCACCTCCAAGTGCTTCAAAAAAGGTATACATCCCACCTATTAAAGTGCTCCAGAAATCCAGTGACTATGTGCATAATTTAGCTAAATCTATTAATATTTCTGATTACTGCATCAAGAAAATTTCTATCGGTATCAAAATTCAATGTGAATCCATAGAATCCTATAATTCTGTGAATGCTAAGCTTAAATCGGATAACATTCAGTTTTTTTCGCATGATTTTAAAGGTGAAAAAGCTTTTAAAGTTGTTCTGTACGGTATGAGCGATATGGACGCAAACTTACTCAAGAATGAATTAATAACAATCGGGTTAAAGTGTACGGCAATCAAAAAAATAACGAAACAATATGAACAGTATACTGACACAATTTATTTAGTTTCACTTGAAAATGGTTCAACCAAACTAAGTGACTTAAAAAAAAACATTCGTTCCATTTGTCACACACAAATAAGTTGGAGTTATCAAAGAAAACTAAAAGGTAAGCTCACTCATATCGTTTTTCATTGACAAAAAGAGTTACTCCTTTTGTGAAAAGATCTACTCTTTTTCCATTTTTAATGTTTCATTGAAAAAAAGAGTAGTTCTGGAGTTACTCTAAACGCCAAAGATCTACTCCCAATCGGCTGGGAGATCTACTCTGAAAATGCAAAAACATATGTTTTATCAAACGTCAAATGGAAAAAAAATTTGTGAAATTTGTTTGGTGATTATTAAAATTGAAAAGAAAAACGAAAGTAATTGAATATGAGTGCAGAAATATGTAAATAATTTAGAATTTGTTAGTTCGCTGCATTATTTTTTGTCATCTACTTCGTCGTCATCCCTTTCCATCCATCACCTACATGGAGTTAAAAAAAAAGATTGAAAAGATGCAAGTGGGCGCATTCACTGCTTTAGTAGCTACGTAATCAAGTCTTAAGAAACAACTGCGAAATGAGTTGAAAATTTTTCACCCCACGTAATGTAAAAATTTCAGATATAAAGTTAATTTAGAATCATTACGACGTTTCACAATCGGCTGTTCGGAAAAAATACGAAAGATTACAAACAAAAAAGGATTTACTGTGTTTGTAGTTCAATTTTGCATTCACAAAACTAATTAAATTTTGACTCCATAGTGACTACATAAGTGAATGCACCCAATGCTATTCCTGACAATTGTCATCAATACTACGACAAAACTGTTGAAAAATGTTTCATTGAAAAGAGTAGTTCTACATTTGAGAGTAGTTCTTTCGGATTTCAATGAAAAACGCTATCAGTGTCACAATTGCCAAATGTTTGGGCACGGAGAGAAAAATTGTCATATCAAAACATACTGTGCCATCTGCGCTGGTCCCCACCATACTGATGAGTGTGCCAATGAATCTTCTCCTAAATGTGCAAATTGCAATGGTCCACACAAGTCAACAGACCCAACATGTGTATACAGATCGAAGTATTTGGAGCTTAAGGAAAAATCCGTAAACCAAAAACAAACTGTTCAGCCGCGAGATTCTAACAATCGTGCTAGTGCTGCTTCCCACGTTGCTTTTTCAAAACCGGTTTCGATTGGTTCATTAACGGAATTTCCTTCTCTGCGTGCACCACGACAACGACACCATGAAACTCAAATCTCTTCGCTGCAAAGAAGAAATGATTACGTAAACACAAACCCAAGTCATCAGCATCAAGATGCGTGGGAGAATTTAACCGGCCCACCAAACGTGAGCACAAACGTTCGCAACAATATCCAAACCGATGTTTCCTGCAACATGTCTACGGATAAAAATACACCTCTCAACACATTGTTCTCCGCTGAAGAGTTAAATCATCTAGCAATGGAAATGATTTCGAAGTTAGCAGCTTGTAAAAATAAGATAGACCAGTTTAATGTTATCACACATTTAGCCACAAAATTTTTGTACAATGATGTTAAATAATATAGTAGATAGTAACCTTAATATTGTTACTTGGAATGCGAGAGGAATTCGCAGCAAAATTACAGAGTTCATGTATTTTTTAAACGCCAATAAAATTGATATCGCTCTTGTGACGGAAACCTGGCTCGTGCAAGGGATAAATCTATCTACTTCCAGCTACAAGTGCTATAGGTACGATAGATTAAATAAAAAAGGCGGTGGTGTTGCCATCTTAATAAGAAGATCAATTCAACATTCGCTTTTAAACATAGTTAAGACTCAATACATAGAAAATGTAGGAATTGAACTTAAACTGAATGATGGTAGGTTCATCAAGGTATACTGCGTGTATTTTCCTGGCGGCAAAATATCACCTGAAAAAAAAGTAGGTCTTAAAGGTGATCTTCGAAAGCTTTTTGCTTTGAATGGGAATTTCATTATTGGTGGAGACTTTAACTGCAAGCATAGAACTTGGGGTTGTCTTCGAGCAAACACTTGGGGCAACATTTTGTCTGATCTCTTAGTTACCTTTCCAGTTAGTCACCTCTATCCACCTAGTCCGACCTACTACAGTTTGAGTGGTCGTCCTTCTGTACTAGATTTCTATGTTACTAACGTGCCTTCTCTTGTAACTCAACCCCTATCGCTAAATAAACTTAGTTCCGATCATAACCCGGTATCATGTCAATTACTTCTGTCAGGGACCGAAAAGACTGAGTATATTCTCGACTTCAAAAAAGCCAATTGGAATACTTTTCGGTTTAAGTTAAACGCCAAATTGCAGAGTTCTTCAACTAACCTAAATAATGTATTGTGCAAGGAACATGTTGATGCTTCTATAGATACCTTTACAAAAAGTATACTAGAGGCTGTTGAAAAAAGTGTCCCAAAGATAACTAAAGATGTTCATACTGTCAAACTTCCGTCAAATATTTTGCACCTCATTAAAGTAAGAAACTCATATAGGAGACATTGGCAAAAATACCGCCAAACATTTTTTAAGGATCAAGTTTCCTTCCTAAACAAAATAATTTCAAAAAGTATATTTTTGCATCGAAATATGGAATGGAATAAGAAGCTAGAATCTCTCGAGAAAAACTCAAAACCCTTCTGGAACATCTCTAAAGTTTTGAAAAATAAAAATAGACACCTGCCATTTCTGAAAGACGAGAGTAATTACTTTTTTACTGATCTAGAAAAAGCAAATGCTTTTGCTTCTTATTTTGAAAAAAACCATCAGCTATCTTCAAATCTCGGAGATAGAGACACAAATATATTAGTACACAACACAGTTAGTAGTGTGATAGAGTACAATAATGAACTCTCCGCTTCTGATTATGTTACTGTAGAGGACATAGAATTCATAATCAGTGAGCTCAAGTTACGAAAAGCAGCAGGGCTTGACACAATCCGAAATCAATTTCTTAAAGAATTGCCGAAAAAAGCTTTATTGTTTCTAACTTTTGTAATCAACGCCTGCATTAAATTAGAGTTGTTCCCCGATGCATGGAAGGATGCCAAAGTCATTCCGATCGCTAAAGCCGGCAAACCTCCCGAAAATGTCAATAGCTACAGACCCATAAGTTTATTGAGTAGTTTAGGAAAAATATATGAAAAGGTTTTAAAGGAAAAAATTTCTAACATTATCTCAGAATCGAATATATATCCCAATGAACAGTTTGGCTTTAGACAGTATCATAGCACGTCCCACCAAGTTCTGAGAATATGTAACCACATCAAATCAAACCGTACGATGGGAAAATCTACAGGAATGATTCTACTAGACATTGAAAAAGCTTTCGACACGGTTTGGCACGAAGGTCTTATTCACAAAATGAAAAACTTTAATTTTCCTGCTCATCTATGTAAAATTATCTACAGTTTTTTGTCTGGTCGCTCTTTCAAAGTGCATGTTAATGATAGTGTGTCAAATGTTGTCAATTTTTGTGCAGGTGTTCCCCAAGGCTCGGTCCTTGGTCCTGTCCTATATAACTTGTTTACTTCAGATCTTCCTATTATACCAAATTGTGACTTAGCAATATTTGCTGATGACACTGCAATATTTTCATCACATGAATTTGCTCTCGACATTGAGAGAAATCTACAAAATGCGATAAAAATATTAAATTCCTATTACACTAAATGGAAAATTAAACTGAACCATGAAAAAATTCAAGCCATCTTTTTTACTCGAAAAAGAAAATCTTGCTTCCTCCCAAGTAGTCAGTTAGAAGTGAACGGTTGTTATATTAACTGGGAGCCCTCTGTAAAATACTTAGGAATCACCCTAGACAAAAAACTAACCTTTAGTGAACACACTTCAAATACACTGAAAAAAGTCTCTATTGCGATCAGGATGTTATACCCCCTTATAAATCGGAAATCTTCTCTTTCAAAAAATAATAAAATTATAATACTAAAAGTGATTTTCCAGGCTATTCTCCTCTATGGATGCCAAGTATGGGGAAAATGTGCAATGTGTCACCTAAAAAAATTACAGGTGTCACAAAACAAAGTTCTTAAGATGATGTTAAGTTTACCTTGGCATCACTCTACCTTAGATGCGCATCAAAAAGCGAATGTCGAATTGATTTCGGATAGAATTGAAAAGCTGAATAGACGCTTTATAGAACGCTGTACGTTTGCCGATAATCCTCTGGTAAACGAAGTGAGGTTAGATTCCTGATCAATTATATACTAACTTAATTATTTACATTCTAGTTTGTTGTTTTCAATTCTTAATTTATTTATACACTGTTTATCATTTCGTAAATTTATTCGTTTGCTTATTTATTTCATTTGTTTACTCATTTGTTAAATTATTTATTAGTTAATTATTTTATCATTATAATTATTTACTGCATTTATCTTTTAGACTATTTATTTATTTCTTATTTATTCATTTCTTTATTAATTTGTTTATTTATTTAATTATTTATTTATTTATTTATTTATTTATTTACTTATTTATTTATTTATTTATTTATTTATTTGCGTACTTATCTTTACCTATTTTTCCTTATTACTTATTTATTTATTTGCTGGATAACTAATTCTTGTAATAAGTTCTGTTACTTTTTGTGAATTTATTGTCATGCTTCATTTTTGTTTTTTACTGCTCACTCCTGCTTAATATTTATTTATTTATTAAATATTTCATTTGTTTTGTAAAAAAAAATTGTCATTCCTTGAGTTATCAAGTCAACACCCTCTGTGCAATATTCTTTAATTGAAGGTTTTTGTTCGTGTTTTCCTTCTAAACTCAAATCATTACTCTCATCGTCTTTTGTTTTTCTCTTAGTCAAAAATACTGTTTCAGAAGCAAGATAAATATGATATTATCAAATCTCTGTTTTATATAATGTGTGATAACAATACTCAAATGTAATTTATAACGAAATAAAACTATCTATCTATCTAGTTACAACTTATAGTCAATAAATATTTTTTTTTTTAATGCAACCATTCTTGTTTCTTTTGTGAGAAATCCAAACCCTTTGTTTGGGCCCCCAAATTAAATTTTGATACAGGGCCCCTACCAGCCCTGCTACGCCACTGACCGAAACTAATTCCACAAAACTGCATCATTTTTATTTTTTATGGCTTTCCCTCACACTTGCAGGTCACAGTATCTTTACTTGGTTCGAGTACCATGACCGACTTGATTCAATTTATAGGTGTGAATACCTATTCGAAATCTTATCAAATTGGCTGATCTCACCAGAATCAAAAATATTTTGATACTAGCTGTGCCCGCGACTTCGTCCACGTGGAAGAGTGACTTTCGGCAGCATTTTTAATTTTTTAGGCTACTTATTTTGCTATATTTGTTATATTTTATTTAAGTACATTTTTGCACACGACGTTCTTACTTTTCCCATCTTTTGTCAAATAGAAAAGTTTTGCGAGTTTGATACACTCTTTTAAATTAAAATGATTAATCAGTGGGAACTAAAGAAATACGGGGAATCAATAGTTTTCTTATTTCGCTGTTCCATTGTTCATTAAAACTTTTATAATGCCGCATCCCAGATGTGTAATTTGTGGCTGTGTAGAATTCTAGATTACTCATTATTGGCACTGGAACTCCAACTTGTAGTCACTCCTGATAATTCTAAGGCATTGAGAAACTCTATAGGGTGTGATGTGACTTTCTCAGTGTCCATAATATTGTCTACTGATAGACATTCGACAACATCCCCCAATACGTCAAACATAATTTATTAGTTTATTTGGTTAACTATCTCATTAGTCGGGGCCGAAATCGACTTTTCACACAGGCATTACTGATTGCCAATATTTATTTGAAGATCAAGATAGACATTTCTTCTCAGGTAACTGTGTAATAGACAATTTGTCAGAAATCACCTTACGATGAAAGAACTTTTGAAATCGGCCCAGTAGCTTCAAGGTTCCCGTTTACGTTGCCGTTCCCGTAGCAATATTGGGAAAACAAATACAGACCCTGTCCTTCTTCAGGCTCAAGTCAAGACTATCTTGGCACCAAAATTCATACAAATAGGTTCAATAGTTTGGGCAGTAGATGGTAACAAAACAAAACAGACAGATTGAGTTGATTTCGGATCTATAGTGTTAGTAAGTACTTCCGTTCCCATGGGAATATGGGGATGTATTAAAGTTGATGTTACTTTGAGATAGTGTAGCATTCTAACGGGGAAATACTTCTTGAAATTAGTTCAGCAGTTTCTAGGTTCCCGTTAACGTTTGCATTCTTGTGGGAATACAGGGATAACATACATAGCCTATGTCCATCTTCAGGCTCAAGACTATATCTCTGTACCAAAATTCATATAAATAGGTTTAATAGTTTGGGCGGTTTTTGATAACAAATAAAAATAGACAGATAGATTTCATTTCAGACTTATGATATTAATAAAAACTCCCATTCCCGTGGGAATATGGTGACCGTTCCCGTAGGAATAATGGGGATGACTTACAGTTTATGTTACTCAGGGATAGTGTAGCATTCTAAAGGTGGAAGAATTTTTGAAATCGGTGCTGTAGCTTTTAAGTTCCCGTATACGTTCCCATTTCCGTGGGAATATAGGGATAAAATATACAACCTATGTCCTTCCTCAGGCTCTAGACTATCTTTGTACAAAATTTCATTTAAATCTATTCATTAGTTTGGGCGGGAGATGGTAACATAGAAAGGCGAACAGACAGAGCTACTTTCGCACTTATTATATCAGTAAGGACTCCCGTTCCCGTAGGAATATGGTGAGCGTTTTCGTAGGAATATGTGGATGAGTTGAAGTTAATGTTGCTCTGGGATTATTTAGCATTCCAACGGTTTAAGAATTTTTGAAATCGGTGCTGTAGTGTCAAAGTTCCCGTATACGTTCCTGTTCCCGTGGGAATATAGGGAGAAAATATATAGCCTATGTCCTTCCTCAGGTTCTGAACAATCTTTGTACAAAATTTCATTTAAATCGGTTTAATAGTTTGGGCGGGAGATGGTAACATAGAAAGGTGAACAGACAGAGCTACTTTTGCATTTATATCATTAGTGAGGACCGGCTCCCGTGGGAATATTCGAATAAAATACATCCTATGTCCTTCCTTAAGTTCAGAACAATCTTTGTACAAAATTTCATTCAAATCGGTTTATTAGTTTGGGCGGGAGATGGTAACATAGAACGACGGACAGACAGAGCTTCTTTCACTCTTATTATATTAGTAAGGACTCCTGTTCCCGTAGGAATATTGGGATGAATTAAAGTTTATGTTACTCTGGGATAGTTAAGCATTCTATCGGTGGAAACATTTTTGAAATCGGTGTTGTAGTTTCTAAATTCCCGTAAACGTTCCCGTTCCCGTGGGAATTTAGGGATATAATATATAGCCTATGTCCTTCCTTAAGTCTTAGACTATCTCTGTATCAAGTTTTATTTAAATCGGTTCAGTAGTTTGGGCGGGAGATGGTAACATAGAAAGCCGGACAGACAGAGTGACTTTCACATTTATAATATTAGTTAGGATTTCTATCGATGATGATTGAAAGTTCGACTTTATTTATGTACTTCTGTTCAACGAAATTGTGATGATGTATTTTGGTTTTTAAGAGATGAAATTCTTTATCCTACAGCTGTTATCATCAACAATCTGGTAAGAGATATCTGAATCGTTCAAAAAGGTATCTTAGATGCGGGTATCCGAGACCGCTTATCTGCATTGAAGAGAATGCGCTTAGTAAAACTAATTTTTTTTTTAACCTTCAATGAGAAATTTTTTTTACATCTGCACTGTGTCATTACGATATAAAAAAAAGTTTGTACGAGCTTACATCTTCTTTTTGAGTCACCTAACACCAAGTTTAAGTCAAATCTCTTTAAGTGACGCTTGAAGCATCTTATGCCAACCCAAATAGAAATTCCGTGTGTTTAGTATTTTTTAGTATTTAGTATTTATTTATTTTGATACATCGCTGCACAAAGAGAAATAAATTCTTAAAGTAGTGCAGGTAGAATATAGTATTACATAATGTGTGTGTTACTAGTGTAAAAAAGATTTAAATAAAAATTACAATTAAAATTACAATTACAATATAATCTTATACAGAGAAAGTTGCAATTAAACATAACAATTTTAGATAAATTTTATGAAAGAGAATTATTTTGTGATAAAAATTGAAAAACGGTAGATAAAAACTGGCTGTGTTCTATTTTGTTCCTAACAGAGAGTGGGAGGTGATTCCAAAGTTTAATAGAGTGAACGAAAAATTGACGACGTGTTGTCAGACATGTGTACTTACTAGATCTTAAGTTCGTACCTCGAGTTGATTGTGAAAAAGTTAATTTGTCAAAAAGATAAGTCGGTATTTTTCTTTTTATAATATTGACGAGAAAGGCTATGCATTTAAAACGAAGAAAGCAATGTAAATTACATCCAAGGATTTTTTGTGAGTATTCTGAAATATGATCAAACCTCCGGAGGCCAAAACCAAACCTTGTCATGGAATTAAAAGCCAATTGCAACTTGCGTAACGAGGCTGAATCTATGTCTGCAAAAATTTCGCACCCATAGCTGAAAATGGGTATAACTAATGCTTTTACTAATTTAGCTTTGACCTTTACGGGTAGGAATGGCCCAGTGGTAGAAAGACTGCGTAGTGAGCCAAAAACTTTAGCAGCAAGGCTATTGATATGGTCGTTCCAGGACAGCGTACTATTAAAGATTATTCCTAGGTTTTTTTATTTTCGAAACCATTTCAACCTGAGACCCGTTTAACGAGATGGGCGGGAAATTAGAAAAATTAGGTAGGTGCCTTCCAATAGGTAAACATTTTGTTTTATCTGGGTTTAATAGTAACTGGTTTTGAACTGTCCATTTAACTATCGATACTAAATCATCGTTAATTTTTGCAATGGCATCATCAACAAGATCAGTAGAAAAACTAAAATACAGCTGAACATCGTCTGCATATATGTGGTATTTGCAATAATTAACAACCAATGGCAGGTCATTTATAAATAGGGAAAAGAGTAGAGGACGAAGAATTGAGCCTTGTGGTACCCCTCTTCTTAAAGGTAAGTATGAGGAAAGGCTATTATTATATGAAACAGTGTTTTCTAATTTTAAACTCTATTTGGATAAGAAAGTTGAGAATATTAGGCAACAACAGTCTAATTTTCTGCAATCATCAAATCACAACTTTCGAGTCAATATTCAAACTGTGATGAGAAATTGCGATTTGCGAGATTAAGTTAGTTTACGCTTTCCTAGGAGTGAGCAGAGTCACCTCAGAAACGTTCAATGAGTAATTTGATGTTTAATTAAATGTACTGCCTCACTGAGTTCCAATAGTTAAATCAATTCTCAGTTGGGAAGTGGCACATTTCAAAACTAATTTTTTGTTAAACCCCAGCACTGAAATTGTGTGTTTTTCAGCAGGGCACTGATAAAGTAATTTTGTAAGTAATTATCGTCCAATCATTTGTTCTATTTGAAGTCACTTTCAGCGATTGATTGATAGCTGCTTACCATCGCTTGATAAGCTTTGGTTACCTACATTTCCGCGTCTTACGCCACTATTTTTAGTACCACGATTTTTAATAATTATCGTCTTAAGAGTTACGTAAGCGTTATATATAGGTCCCGGTCAAATCTTGTGACTTCTGATTTTTTAGGCGAATGGTACAGGGGACAGATTCCGCAATAGTGAATTTTTATTGTGTACACGAAAAATTGTTAATATTCAGATTCCGCAAGACGTGTACACTATCCTTCAAATGGAAAGACTCATGGTCTTTCAGAGTGTGAGTTTTCAGAGGGAGGTGAGTGTTACTATTTAAAACTCACTCTTGCGGAATCTGGCCCCTGGAGGCCGAAAATTGTACCCTTCTATTCTATATTATTGATATATATGATATTTTTGAATTCAAATTCAAATCACTGTAATCAAAACGGCACCCTATTCACACACCATTCAGTCACCAGACACTTTACATTATTAACCGTCTCTGATTTTATTAACATTAACATTAATGTTATTGCTTACAAAGGAATCGGTTGGTTATTTTAAGAACCATCCCTGAATCATGTTCTTTACAGACTGCGTATGAAAACTCGCCAGGAGGCGCTTGTGATAAAATTGTGTTCTACAATTTGTGGGAAAGTTTCTTTCTTTGCCTCAGTTATCGCTCAGTGCGGAACAAAGGGGAAGTAAATTTTAAGTTCTCCGTTCATTTCACCCCTCTGCTGAATAAGGATGTACGACACTGTATTCCTATAATTGAAGCTTTTCCCATAATTGGAGGGTAGGTAATTTTGCTATAAACATGGAGCTACCATCGCCCTTCGCATATTGTGGATCTCAAATCTATCTCGCACCACGATAACAATCCAATTTGGTGGTAACCATAGTATAAAGAATCTATAGTAGCACCATGGCGGGGAAAGCGATGGTGCTGTCAATACGTCATATATTATTCATGCCTATTATGGAATTCGCAGGATTTTACTCCCGGGGAGTTGACAGGATTCGCGGTAGATTCGTGTTCTCCTTATTTGGTATTAGTGAATTCGACGAATGAGCTGTACTATCAATACCAGAACTACCTTATTGTTTTTCACTGTTTTTGTCTTAGATGAATAAAGAAAAGGTTGTTGTCCTCTCTGGTTCTACTCTGTGCTGCTGTCATGCATGTTGACAAAACGAAAAAATTCATTTAACTTGGTACGCAAACAAATTTGAAACTAAAATAAAGCAAGTTTCAGTTTAAAGTTAAAAGTGATATTTATAGTGGACTCAAATGCATATTATTATGATGTAAGAGAAAACTCATCGAATAGAATTACGCTACCAAAATTATAGTATTTTGAATGTTTCGGTTGAGAGCCTACATTCAAATAAAATACTCATTAGATTGCATACAAATCGTAATTTTTTTTTTTATATACTGTTTTCCATTAGGAAATCTGCATAAATGCTATTGAGAAGTGATGTTTGCAGCAAAATTGTTGCTGCTCCGAATACTGTTTTGTTAAGTTTTTTGCAACATCGGGTTCAGTTTTCATCAGCTCAACTATTTTACGAAATTGTTCCCCATTTAAGGTCCGCTTTCTTAAAAAGAAGTAAAATAAGACTAACATATAAATTTAAACTAACATATTTGAACTTTCCATGTTTTGTTTGTTGATTTCTAGTAAGTTTATGTCTTGACGAATTTCGTTTCGTTACAAAAATGTCGCGAATGAGAAATGGAAAAAATTATATGGAGCGCGAATGGTTTGCGAATTCACTAATACCAAATAAGTTGAACAGAAAAGTCAGTGGTGCAGGTTATGTTACCGACATTCATTCAATTCCATTCGTCGAATTCCATAATAGCAAAATTTTCGCGAATGGTTGAAGCTCACGCTAAATAGCATTCGCCGGATTCCATAATAGGGGTGATTGTTTTTTGTTAGGGCAGCTTTGCTTCGTAAATGTGTTAGCAATTTAAAAGAGTGATGTGCGAGTGATGTGCTTTTTGATTCTAAATGATAAAAAGTTTGTTGTTTTGCATTTGGCGTGTCATGACATTGTTTGAAAATCATTTAAACACATTTATTAATTGATGAATGAAATACCATCCACAACCATAAAAGCATCCGAAAAAATACCATCCACATGCCTAAGTGATTTATACTATGGTGGTAACACACTGGCAGGTAGTTAAAAATGGCTCAACATCACTACTTAGTTATTGTCTGCCATACTAACAATCAAAGAGGATAGAAAAACTAGAGTAACAAATCCATTTTTCGAAAATCCGTTAAATACTCTACAGTTTTGCTAGAGTGCCATATTTTGCCATAAAATATTACATTGTTCTTTGAAGGCAAATTGTGTATATAGAACGTCGCTGTAGGTATAACTAATTTTAGCAAATGCGACTGCAAAAACAATTTGTTTTGGGAGGTCCTTTATTAAAATTTCGCAACAAGAACAATGGCATTTATTTTGTCGAAGATGTTTTGAAATTCACTATGAATAACTAATCTATTTTTTTTTACTCTAGGGAGTGTGAGTAAATTGAGTCACTTCACGCACTGAAATAGCGAAGTAGAGTGTGTGTCGCAGGTTACTCGCCTAACAATTCCTCAGGGACTTTAATTCCGTTGTTCACAAAATTTCTATAATGATTTCTTTCACTACTTGCCAGACCTTTTTGAAATTGAAAGTTTCTTCAACTCCTGAAGAGTCCCTCAATCAACCCAACCTAGTCACGAGAAAAATATATTTTCGGGTGTATTTTCACTCTTTTTCAAGACAAAAGACATTCACTCGCATTCAGCAGCGAATGCGAAAAAAACAACATTAAGGTTGATTAATTTATTCATTTCCTTCAAAAGTTTGTGCGCTAGGAAGGTAAATTATTTAGAAATCCATTTCCTAACTTCAAACTTGTTATAGCCACAGCTTTTAAGAACGAAAAAGTGGAAACTGTTGTTTCTTTCTTTCTTGTTCTGTTCTCTTTTAATGCATACTCATTGAACAGACCTAAAAAAAGTCCCAATCAGCTTTTGCTTTCACTCATAGATGCCACTTAATGGTACTTTTTTGTTATTGCTGCAAAATGACATATCTATGCTGTCATCAGCTCAGTGATTCATTTTCTTGAATTTACGGAAAAACAATTTCTTTAAGAAAAATACAATTTTCTTCTTTTAGTTCGAGCAAATAAAGCCGAATTCATTTCATTTTTTATTTTCAAGCCAAATAGTTCAAACTGGGTAACGATATGTCTGTCTCTGCAATGGAAAGTATCCTTTTTAAACAAAACCACAAAAATGTTATCCACTGCATACCGATATCAATTGCGTTTTCATAATAAACAATTAACCGTAACTGCCCATACTTGGGATTTACATATTTAATAAAAAAAAAAAACAAATATTTTCCTTAATTCGAAAAGAAACTTTTTAGAACACATGTTCAACCTCAAATTTGCGGTAAAGGACCTGGAACGACAGTCGAAGCGATGCGAAAAAGAGGAAAAACTCGAAAAGGCCAAAGCTAAGAAGGCCATTCAGAAAGGCAACATGGACGTAGCTCGAATACACGCTGAGAATGCCATTCGTCAAAAGAATCAAGCCGTGAACTATCTGCGAATGAGTGCTCGAGTTGATGCTGTAGCCAGTCGAGTGCAATCCGCTTTGACCACAAGAAAGGTCACCAGTTCTATGGCTGGTGTTGTCAAAGCCATGGACGCAGCTATGAAGGGAATGAATTTGGAGAAAATTTCCAATCTAATGGAGAAATTCGAGACGCAATTCGAGGACTTGGATGTGCAAAGCTCAGTGATGGAGAACACTATGTCAGATACAACGACCACATCAGTTCCACAGGGCGATGTTGATAGCTTGTTGCAGCAAGTCGCTGATGAGGCAGGGTAAGTCATTCGATTTTTATTCATACTACACAAGACATTCGGTCGCCATTGAATTCTTTTCTTGTGTTTTACAGTTTGGAATTGAATATGGAACTGCCAAGTGGACCACAAGGCTCGACAGTGGGTGCATCGACCGCCGTTTCCCAGGAACAGGACGAGCTAACTCAGCGCTTGGCTCGCCTTCGACAAGCCGAATAATCAATTTACTCGTTCCATGTTTATATGTCCGTGTTTATTTGCTAAGAAAGTCCTTGAAGGATACATACAGATTTATTCTCATATATTATTTTCACTTTTTGTTTACTTAGTCATATGCTTACAAAAAAATATTAAACAAAAACACCCTTTGTGTCTGCGTAAAAACTATTCAGTCGTTTTATTGAGCAAATTGTTTTCTACTGGTGCCGGTTGCTGTGCCTGTTGTTTTTGCTTTGCACGTTTTTGTTTCCCGGGACCTCTTCCACGAGTTTCACCGGGTATTTTTGGTTTCGGTTTGGGACCGCGTTTAAGTTCGGTTTTACGGGTTCGGTGTGGAACAACCATCGGTACATGACGCCAGTTGTCGTTGTACCTGTCCAATCTTTTCTTCAGTATTTCTACATCTCTTGTTCGTCTCTTTAATATTTTTTTGGTATTTGTTATTCTAGGAAATAGGAAAATAATTGCAATTTTTGGAAAGGAATGACATTTTGTAAGCGCTTACCGGAGAACCAAACGTTCGTTTTCTGTTTGGGTGTCTTGGCACTTACGATACAGCCGCTCGACAAGAATTTTATATTTTTGTTGGTCTTCTTGAATTAACATTTTATAAATTTTATTTTCTTAGAACTGCGTATATATATATTTTCTAATTTCTATAAACAAAAAAATATTCAATCTTTGTTTTACATTTGACAGAAGATATGACCAGTTCACAATAATGCAACTTCAAGTGAATTCACAATCTCATACAAGGCTCCCACTTATAAGATTTTCGCAGGTTGAAATGAGTTTACTACGTTTTCACTATGGCCATAATAACGTAATTTTGAAAATTCAATAAGAAGTGTTCTCATTAGAGGTTGGTAATTTTGTTTGACATCTGGCAGCACTATGACAGGAACTTGGTTTTGACAACTAAACTAAAGTCAATTTTTTTTTCATTTCTTTCAGTTGCTGAAAAACATATTTATTTATAAACTTATTTCTTACAGACGGCAGTTTTCCAAGGTTTTTACTTATTGTTCGAGGAATCACTTTGAAGAGGATCAAATTTACCGACATTGGAAACAGCTTGTGCCTTCCAATTACAGACAACTTAGACGAAGTTCACATTGGTCGATTTGTTGAAGCTTCGTGCGAATAAATGCGATTGTTTTCTTGTTCTCTTTCTCTGTTACACCAATCTGTTGGTATTGACTTGCGGTCGATTTGTTGAACAATGTGATCACTTTGGTCGATTTGTTGCTTCAACGAATCGACCAGTATGAACATCGCCTTAGAAGCCTTGCCCACATCAAACCAAAAAATGCACCTTAAGGAAGAGCTAAAATATCGAAGGGTCAGGAAGTCAGTGATTATCGGCTCTTCATTTGTTCTATTATTCGTCATTCGGACCTTATTACGAAAGTTGGCAAAATCTATGAGCCTTGCCTGAAAAAATCTATGAAATTTTTTTTTTTTTTTTTTTACAGGAAATCTCGTTTTGTGCGTACTACCAATCAAGATGCATTTCCAACTATATTTGTTGATGCAAAAAACCCAGGAGATGGTTTGAAATATGAACGAGCCACGGAATCTCAACTGAAGAAAATTCATAAGATTTGGGCTCGCGAAAACAACAAGAACCGGCAGGTAGGGAACAGCGTGAAAATGATGATGATGGAGGATTTAATCTGCGATGTTGTCGATCGAGGAGTACTCAAATCGCCTGATGGTTATTTGGTAAAGAAACTCAATCCAAACTTTGAAGTGCCCAAAAGAACATTCAGACGATTGAACTACGCCGATACCATCCAATGGCTAAAGGAAAACAATGTTACCAAGGACGACGGTACATTCTAAGAGTTTGGCGAAGTATGTGCCAATCACAGATTCCCCATTGAGAAGTCAATAACATTCATTTTTCCTTTTTCTAGGACATTTCCGAAGCTCTAGAACGTAAAGTGACTGACGCCATCAACGAACCTACTGCAGCTCCAGCCAAACCAATTTTCAGTTTTGGTTCCGCAACTACCACAAATCAAAAAGACAAACCGTCTATGTTCGGCGCTTCTACAAATGCTTTCGGTGCACCTGCTGCACAAAATTCTTCATTCGCATTTGGAGCATCAAATTCCCTACCAGGCAATCAAGGAGCCTCGGTCATAACTCCAAATACAAACTTTTTCCAACAAGCGGCAGTTTCAACCAATCCGGCAAGTGGTTTGGGAGCTCCTTCCCAATCAACCTCAATGTTCGGAGCTCCATCAGCTGTTGTAGCACCTTTACAACAGACATGGACTTTCACTTCCGGGAGCAGTTTCGAATAGTTCAAACCAAGAAGCAAATAAATCTGCAGATGGATTTGTTTTTGGAACCAGCTCATCAATTGGAAGTAACGCGGTCGGCGCAGACATTCAATCAAATGGGCAACATCCACTATTCTACATCTGAGCCACAATCAATTTTGTTTTCAGTTCTTTTCTGATTTGTAGAGAATGCAGAGAACTTCGGTAGAATCCTATCCAAATTCATAGAAACGACAAAGAGTCGAGCAGAGTTGGAACCAGAACAAGACTAAACAACTTTTAGTTATGAATAAGTTTTTTTCTTTTTCTTTATTGTGTTGAAACAGAATAAACAGAACTACCACCATTTCAACTAACTTTCTTCAAGTTTTGGCTTCTTATCAGGGTTCTCACTTTCGCTCTTCTTCTTCTTCTTTTTCTTTTTAGGCTTGGATGATGCAGCTTCTTCTGCTTCTTCCTCTACTGGTTCTTCCTTTTTCACTGCAACCTCAGGTTCAGCTTCTGAATGTTTCCTATTCTTAATCGACAATGTACTGTCAGCACCCCCATCATAAGTTAACACCTCGCTGTAAAGTATATTAAATTAGTTATAAACACTTATAAATCATTCCCTAGATCCTAGAACTTTACCTTTTCACTTGGTATTTTTCAAATTTGGCCTTAGCCTTGCCCGTGCTTGATAACTTTCGCAAATTACCCTCTTCCAGGAGTCTAAGTCTAGCCTCTAGTTTGACTTTGTGGGCAGCTCCTGTTTCAAAAGTTGCTTCTTCACCAAATGCATCCAATCTCGTTGCCAAAGACGCCTTGGCCGCCAATGATCTTGACATTTTTCCTTTGTTCTTTAAGCTGGCTTGTCCAACCAACTGTGCATGGAAAATCAACCCATATTTAGGAGTGTCTTTAAAAAAAAAAAAAACGCCGAACGAAGTGTCTAGAAATGTATCCATGGTCATCTTCACGTTCTTCGTGTTTTTCCTCAAATACAATGGAATTGTCTTTAACTTTTACAGATAGTTCACTGGGTTTGAAATGCTGTACATCCATACAAACTTTGGAAGCCGTCTTTGCCGATGTTTGACACTGCACTTTGCCGTCAGCGCATCGATCTGTTAGAAGTCTTCCCGCAGCAAGAACTAAAGCAAGAGGCACCCGAATAGAGGCTTGAGGCTGGGAACGGTGTATGTGACGGGGTTGCAAACCAAGTCCCAAATCACGAAAAAACGAAAAGACAAAATATCACCGACCGAAGAATAGAAGTAATAGTTAATATAATCTGTTGTTTTCAAGAAGGTTTTCAGCCCAACCTTTCGACGATGAATCAGATTTTTGCTTTTACCAAAGCGGAAATGCGCTTTTTAGAAAAGAAAAAAACCATTTCACATTTATTGGCAGAACTGGAAAATGCAAAAAAGAAAATGAAAATATTAGTTTTCAATTGTGTCCTACTCGTTACCTTTGCTGCTACTCTGTGTGTTGTTTTGGCTTGGCTCAGCAGGGCACTCCAGTAAAAATTGAAATTATTGGTTATTTTAATAACAAACTAAAAGAATAGCAATAAAAAAGCTTACCAAAATCCCAACCAGCCCATAGCACAAAGAAAAAAGACTTTTGTTGTGACAGCGTATTCTGTCAAGTTGACATTTTTTCCCGGTTAGTTCACAATAGGTTGTGTTTTAGTACTGTGGTTAATTTTCTCTAATTTTCCCACGTTGTTAGCGCATAATTTCCGCCCAATCACCTCAAGTTGAGGTAATTTTGATGAAAGATTTTGTATGGGTAACGAAGTCAATTATGACCTAATTTTGAAAATTTGGTCATAATCATCTCATTTGCCCAAGTGAAAACGTAGTATTATTATAAAATACTAGTTTGGGTAGTAAAGTATCTCCCGAACCAAATCGTTTTTTCAGTCGCTGCAGCAGCAATTGTAGTTCTAAAAATTAAGTTACACAGCCTTTTATTCCATAATTAGTCGATAATGTGACCATATTTTTTTGACGATAGATAAGTAGACAATTAGGCGTGTTTTTTTGCACGCGGATATAAGCTTCGCCCAAAAAAACGGCTTCCCCAAATTATTCAAATATTTGGCAGCACTGCAATTTGACATAAATAAAAAAATTTTATTTAACAGCTGTTTGTACTAAACTGTAGACTACGATGGCGGTTGTGGAAAACAGCAAGAAGGTATAATCATACAATTTTTGTCGGGGATACCTACAGAAACTGTCCAAACAGCAAATGTGGAACTACCCTGTTTACCTTCTTCCCAGATAAGCAATGCTGAGGTACCAGAAGCTCAAATAGTGAATCCAGGAGTCCCAGATAAACTGAGTGTTCAGACAACAAATGCTGGTATGTCAAAAGTAGGAAGTACCAAGCCAACAAATGCATTACCACAGATTCAACCAGTTCCAAATCAGTTGGAAAATCCTTCTGTCAATCGACAATCACCACAGGCTTCGGGGAATCCAGAATCTGATAAGCAATCCACAAATACCGCATCTACTTTGACTTCAACATCGCCTGTCCTAGACTGCATAGATTCTATTAAAACTCCAGAATCGACGACCGTGCTAACAGAAATCGCACCTAACCCTGCAACACCACCAGAACATAACTTAAACAGATGTGATGCAGATGTGAGGGAGTAGGGATTCCATTAATGCTTTTTAGCCTTCAAGTGGATGGCTGTGTCCTTACACAAAAGCATTTAAATACACCATTGGTCGAGTCCAAATCCCAACGATTGTTTTGACCCCAGCACGTTCCTGATCAGTAAGTACTCTGTGAAACAATCTCAAGGATTCAAAGTGATGGTTTCTTGTGTTCTTAGGCCTCGACGAAGAACAGTTACGAAAGATCTCATGTCTCGAGTTTGTGATGCATGCTCCCAGCAGCTACTACCATGACAAAACGACATCATTTCCACCGCCAGACTCGATGGACTACGACACCAAGCCCGGTGGTTACATCTGGACAAGCATGCGTGAAGTGGAGCGTAACAAAAACCATAAGGAAACAGTCGATGTTTAGTTTTTCATTAAATTTATTAGTTTCTACCACAATCATACATACGCTTAACAAACGATTAAAAATAAACTCGACTTTTAATAGAAATCTTCCTCGGGGTCTTTGGATTTGTGTTGCTGGTTTTTGATTTGGTCTAGGTCTTGGTTGGAGTACATGTCAGCCACTTGGGATGCAGAGGTGATATCTTCGGGTGATTTGTCATCTCGTATCCGAATAAATTGCGGAAAACGCAGTGGGATGCCCTTTTCGGGATCCACAATGCCGATGGTTGCCTTGTGAGCAGAGAGGGCTAAGCGAGAGATCGGCACATTTTATTTCCCACACTTGAACGGCGTCAAACCACTCGTCCGGCTCGTGGGAGCTGTCGTAGCGGTAGTATGACTTGGGCGTCTTGATCACGTGCTTTTTGAAGAACTCAGCATGCGTTTGAAGGTCTTCGTCACTGAAACCTTTAAGAGCGGTTTAGAAGTTTCTTGAAATAGAGACACTGTGGCAATCTTACCTGTTCCAATTTTGCAAATGCTCTGGTACTCCTCGTTGTCGGCGTCGTAGCAGGCCAATAGAAAGCCTCCGTAGATCCCAGTTCGCTTTCCTTTGCCAATTTAGCCGCTAACTACCAGCACGTCCAGGAAGTCTCCAACATCAGGTGTGTTTTTTTGCACGCGGATATACGCTTGTTCAAATTTTTGCATGTTAAAAACAACAACAAAATAAGCGAATAGCGAGGATAAACATCTACGTTTATTTCTGAAGCGAATATAAGGTCTGTTCGTTGAACTTTCCCCAGTGTTGACCCAGGTTTTCTTGACAACCCTATGAGTTGTCAAAAAAACCTAGGTTTCCCAGTCCTCAAAAAACACTACACCACAAATCACCACACATCCCTGTCCATTAAAAAAAAATACATGCCATTTGACAGCCCTCAAATCGCCACAGCAAAAAGCTAGGGCGAGTTTGGGGAAAACCTATGGCAAACCTATGGCTCAAAAAACACTCAATTTGACGTTCAGGGCGACTTTGGGTTTCTCAAAAAACGCTTTATGGCGACCCCATGGCGACCCTAGGGCTTCAACGAACAAACCTATAAACTGCAAGTGCTACCAAGATTGTGTAGATGAATTTTCGGAAATGTCAAAAAATTCATTCAAAATTCATCCGTTTGACAAAGCAAATAAAAACAAAGTTCAATGTTTTTTTTCTCATTTGTCACTTGTCGCCTAGTGCCAGTTCTGGGCAAAATATCTGGATCTTTTCAAGTACCACCGTGAAGTCTACATTTTATTAACGAATCAATGAATTAACCTTTATTCGAGGTAATCTTCGGAGCGGAGTTTTCTCCGCAACGCATCCTTTTTCGGAGATTCAATTTTATTTCGAAGTAGTTGTCATCGTAACAAGTTTTTCACAAATGCAACGCATTGCATTTCCATAATTAAAACATTCCGGAACAAAAACTTATCGGAACTCGGAGGACGTTGAATCGGCCGATCAGAGAACTACCACGAAGCAAAATGTTTCCGAATCGTAAGAAATCGGAGATAATTCCGCTCCCACGGTTACCTCGAAGAGGCCGATTGACTTCACTTAATTTATTTGCCCGTTTCTTCTTACTCGTTTATCATTAACCCCGAGGAAGAAGATCCTTAAGCAGTTAAGCCAATGCCCAAAAGAATTCTACTCGCAAGAGATAACCTGTTGAAGAAAATCGAAGAGTTAAGGATAGGCACTGAGGGCGAGTTGGACTCCGATGAATTGACTGATAGTGACTATGATAATGAAGAGGATGATCTTTCCGAAGACGATGGCGTGTCTGATTGAAAATGGGCGGTAGAATATGATATGAAATCAATAAAAAAAAATGTACATGTGTTCGATGTTCTTTTCTCAATTGATGACGTACACCTATGGAAGATGTCTTACGTCTCTCTTTTAACAGCTCCTCACTTTGGTCAAACTATGACCCTTCAGCCTTCACTTCTATCACAAGGCAAATATTTTCAAAAAAATTCAGATCTTTTACTTTTGGAACCATCTTAACCTGTTGCGTTCTCAGCTGTAAGTGTGAGAAACGAGCCGTGTCATGGTTTAAGCGTAGTGACCATTTTAATGCAGTGCCTCGGATTGGCGTAAGATCTCCTGGTACAGGCAAATGCAACGAAATCTTCATTTGATTGTCCTCAGACATGGAACAATCCAAAACCGGGGGGTATACAGACGCATTTTAAGGTCATCCCTACGAACGGATGACTAATGTGAATCACTTATGTGGAAGAGCTGTGATCACTTCTCGTAACGCCGGAAAAAGGAAGAAGAAGAAGTTCTTCTTGTTGAACTAACTACATATGCTATTGGCGGTGGTAAATTTTCGAGTGCAATGGGAAAAGAACTAATATATTTTATTCTCGTGACTGTGTACACGTATGTGCGTATGCATCAGGAATCCTAAAGTGAGATCATCACCTGCTTTGAGAGTTGCATCCGGTGTGAAATTGAGTTTGATCGTGACCTTGTTCGATTTCCGCCAAGTGATTAAACTAGAACTGAAATTTGTTAGTCCTTGAGTCTTGTTTTCTTTAGAAAAAAAAAAAAATACTTCGGCTGTTCTTATTAGACTTTAACATCCTCGTCAAATTCAGTTGAATCGTCCCGCTGATTCAAGACTAACGAAGAGTCTAACATTTCCAGTGTGTCGTTTGTGGGGCTTTTCAAATAACGTAGTTCCTCAGTAAGCGACGTTTGCCTAGAGAGGCTTGTGTTCAATGACGGAGTTGCAGGAATACCCACATCTCTGGAGGCCCACCGACATGACATGCCAAACAATACCGGTAGTACATCTTTTTGGTGATAACCTTTGCTTCTGTAAGGGCTTCATCTGTCTTCCTAAAAATAAAATAAGTATCAAAATCTGAAGTGAATATCACGACATGCACTTACCTTGGCAAAAGAACTGAGGTGGCTCTACCCAAAAGAGTGTGCTGACAGCATGGACAGTTGAAACAATTTTTATACGTTTTGCTCCTGTTGAAGGTATGTTTTCAAAACAATTCGTACAGAAATGAGAGCCCACCCTACTGGAAAATGTAATTAATGTGCAAAAACTAGTTTCCAATAAATGGGAAGAGATTACTCACTTCGTGGCAGACGCAAAATCCACTCCTTAATTTCAATCAATGTCTACAGAAATATAACTTCAAACCGGGATTGTAAAAGCCACCGGAGCAAGCGAATTTGTCTAAATTTGCATAAAGTTTGGTAAATAGTCGAAGAAATTTAGTTTCCGTAAATAAAAGACCATCATCTACAGTCTAGTACAAACAGCTGTTTAATAAAAATTTGTAGTTTATGTCAAATTGTAGACCCCCGTCAACTTGGCAGCGCTATAACACGAAATTCGATTTTTTTTATGCAAATAATTTGGAAAACATTTGGAAAAATTTGGAAAATGGTTTTCACAATTTGGAAAAGTCCCAAAAAAAAGTTATTAACAATTTAAAATTTGGCGTATACTTGGCAGCGCTAGCAATGAAATTTAGAAATGTTGGTGTCAATCGATCGGGGACAATTTGGAAAAATTTGGAAAACACTTTTCCGAATTTGGAAAACGATAGTTTTGCTAAAAAATGCAAAAAACATAATACTGGTGAGCCGCTGTACCTTTTTTTATAGGAAAATTGAGTTTTTACAACTAAAACGCTAACAACTTTTCCTCTATACTTTTCTAAATTACAAAACTAGTTTTTTTAGTTTGCAAAAAGCTTGATTGAATTTAGGAAACCAAATCAGTTCATGAAATCTGTGATTTTGGTACTATTTTAAATCAAAAATATTTTGTAATGCGTTTTCTAATGGAAAATTGAATCCTTACAACTAAAATGCTAATAACTTTTTTTCTATACTTTCCCAAATTACAAAATTAGTTTTTTTAGTTCGAAAAGAGCTTGATTGAATTAAGAAAATCAAAACAGTTCATGAATTCTGTGACTTTGGTACTATTTTAGTAAAAAATATTTTGTAATGCGTTTTTTAATGGAAATTTGAATCTTTACAACTAAAATGCTAATAACTTTTTCTCTATACTTTCCCAAACTACAAAACTAATTTTTTTAGTTCGAAAAGAGCTCTATTGAATTTAGGAAACCAAAACAGTTCATGAAATCTGTGATTTTGGTACTATTTTAGTAAAAAATATTTTGTAATGCGTTTTTTAATGGAAAACTGAATCTTTACCACTAAAATGCTAATAACTTTTTTTCTATACTTTCCCAAATTACAAAATTAGTTTTTTTAGTTCAGAAAGAGCTCGATTGAATTTGAAAAACCAAAACAGTTCATGAAATCCGTGATTTTGGTACTATTTTAGTAAAAAATATTTTGTAATGCGTTTTTTAATGGAAAATTGAATCTTTACCACTAAAATGCTAATAACTTTTTTTCTATACTTTCCCAAATTACAAAATTAGTTTTTTTAGTTCAAAAAGAGCTCGATTGAATTTGGAAAACCAAAACATTTCATGAAATCTTTGATTTTAGTAAAAAATATTTTGTAATGCGTTTTTTAATGGGAAATTGAATCTTTACAACTAAAATGCTAATAACTTTTTTTCTATACTTTCCCAAATTACAAAATTAGTTTTTTTAGTTCGAAAAGAGCTTGATTGAATTAAGAAAACCAAAGCAGTTCATGAAATCCGTGATTTTGGTACTATTTTAGTAAAAAATATTTTGTAATGCGTTTTTTAATGGAAAATTGAATCCTTACCACTAAAATGCTAATAACTTTTTTTCTATACCTTCCCAAATTACAAAATTAGTTTTTTTAGTTCGAAAAGAGCTCGACTGAATTTAGGAAATCAAAACAGTTCATGAAATCTGTGATTTTGGTACTTTTTTAGTCAAAAGTAACAGATTTCATTCAATTTTCCATTAAAAAAACGCATTAAAAATATTTTTGACTAAAATATAGTACCAAAGTCACAGAATTCATGAACTGTTTTGATTTTCTTAATTCAATCAAGCTCTTTTCGAACTAAAAAACTAATTTTGTAATTTGGGAAAGTATAGAAAAAAAGTTATTAGCATTTTAGTTGTAAAGATTCAATTTCCCATTAAAAAACGCATTACAAAATATTTTTTACTAAAATAGTACCAAAATCACAGATTTCATGAACTGTTTTGCTTTTCCAAATTCAATCGAGCTCTTTCTGAACTAAAAAAACTAATTTTGTAATTTGGGAAAGTATAGAAAAAAAGTTATTAGCATTTTAGTGGTAAAGATTCAATTTTCCATTAAAAAACGCATTACAAAATATTTTTTTACTAAAATAGTACCAAAATCACGGATTTCATGAACTGTTTTGGTTTCCAAATTCAATCGAGCTCTTTCTGAACTAAAAAAACTAATTTCGTAATTTGGGAAAGTATAGAAAAAAAGTTATTAGCATTTTAGTGGTAAGGATTCAGTTTTCCATTAAAAAACGCATTACAAAATATTTTTTACTAAAATAGTACCAAAGTCACAGAATTCATGAACGTTTTGATTTTCTTAATTCAATCAAGCTCTTTTCGAACTAAAAAACTAATTTTGTAATTTGGGAAAGTATAGAAAAAAAGTTATTAGCATTTTAGTTGTAAAGATTCAATTTCCCATTAAAAAACGCATTACAAAATATTTTTTACTAAAATAGTACCAAAATCACAGATTTCATGAACTGTTTTGCTTTTCCAAATTCAATCGAGCTCTTTCTGAACTAAAAAAAACTAATTTTGTAATTTGGGAAAGTATAGAAAAAAAGTTATTAGCATTTTAGTGGTAAAGATTCAATTTTCCATTAAAAAACGCATTACAAAATATTTTTTACTAAAATAGTACCAAAATCACGGATTTCATGAACTGTTTTGGTTTCCAAATTCAATCGAGCTCTTTCTGAACTAAAAAAACTAATTTCGTAATTTGGGAAAGTATAGAAAAAAAGTTATGAGCATTTTAGTGGTAAAGATTCAGTTTTCCATTAAAAAACGCATTACAAAATATTTTTTACTAAAATAGTACCAAAATCACAGATTTCATGAACTGTTTTGGTTTCCTAAATTCAATAGAGCTCTTTCTGAACTAAAAAAACTAATTTTGTAATTTGGGAAAGTATAGAAAAAAAGTTATTAGCATTTTAGTTGTAAAGATTCAATTTCCCATTAAAAAACGCATTACAAAATATTTTTTACTAAAATAGTACCAAAATCACAGATTTCATGAACTGTTTTGCTTTTCCAAATTCAATCGAGCTCTTTCTGAACTAAAAAAACTAATTTTGTAATTTGGGAAAGTATAGAAAAAAAGTTATTAGCATTTTAGTGGTAAAGATTCAATTTTCCATTAAAAAACGCATTACAAAATATTTTTTACTAAAATAGTACCAAAATCACGGATTTCATGAACTGTTTTGGTTTCCAAATTCAATCGAGCTCTTTCTGAACTAAAAAAACTAATTTTGTAATTTGGGAAAGTATAGAAAAAAAGTTATTAGCATTTTAGTTGTAAAGATTCAATTTTCCATTAAAAAACGCATTACAAAATATTTTTTACTAAAATAGTACCAAAATCACGGATTTCATGAACTGTTTTGGTTTTCCAAATTCAATCGAGCTCTTTCTGAACTAAAAAAACAATGATAACAAAAATGGTACAAAAACAATCTAAACTAATAAAAAGACAAAGTTTAACAACACTAAAATGTCTTAAAGAGACAGAAAAAGAAAAAAGACGGTTAAAAATTCAATTTGCACCTGCAATAACAAATAAACTTATTAAAGTATTTGAAAAACAAAATATCCAATTAGTTTATTCATCTGACGGAAAACTGAAATCAAAGTTAGGATCTACCAAAGACAAAACAGAAAACAACAAAAAACCAGGTATATACGAAATTGCATGCAATGAATGTGAACAAAAATATTATGGACAAACCAAAAGAAACATTGAAACAAGGTTTAATGAACATCTTGCCAACAAAAAGTTAAATAAACCTGATAAATCAGCGGTAGCTCTACACATGATTGAGAATGGACATAATGTGACGAAAGAAAACCTAAAGCTCATCAAGCATGTAAGCGACGACAGATTTTTAGACGCGTATGAGAGCCTGTACATGCACAAAAACAACAACATCTTGATGAACACAATGGATGCACCGATCAAGTCATCTCTTTTTAGCATCATAAGAAGACAAAATCAACAAAATATTTTGCGTTAGTTTGCATTATGCAGTTTCTCACTCTTATATATTTTTGTTATTGGAAAGCTTTGTTAATAATTATGTACTGGCTGTATATATTTATCTAGCAGTGTTTAACAGCATTAAGAAAAGTTCCTAAATTGTGTAGCTTGGCCAATTCTAAGCCGGCAAATTAACAACATTAACTGTAATAGAATTAAGAAATCAAAAAGTGTAAAAAAAAAGAAATCTCAATAAAAATACATACAATACATACATAGTCAAACGTCCATAAACGTTTGACTTAATGCATAGGGATTTGACTTATCGCAATCGCATCGTACGATCTCACCGCATTGGTTTGCGCAAGGCTTAAAGCTATTTTCTTGTTCTCCTTCTCTGTTACATCAATTTGTCAATGAATGAACATGAAACTAAGTCAGAGAAGAAAAACAAGAAAACATTAGCCGTGTTTTATAGGGAATCTATACTCACGTTTGCAAAATATCACACATGGGAAAACAACAACGATTAGTGAGCAAAAATAAGTCAGTGTACAGAAGTAAACAACAAGGACGACTGGTAAATAGAAGTTTTGAAATAAAGATGCATTTGTGAGTACAGCGTTTTATTGAGCGTATTAGTGAAGATGACTATAAAATTCCCAGTAAAACACTGCTATTTGCTTTATTCGCACGAAGTTTCAACAAGTCTACCAATGTGTACTTCGTCAATAAAATCTTTGTGAAGTTCTACTTACATTTTATCTCTGTCTCTTTTCACGGAAGACAAAAACATCAACTCATAACAAATTTTTTAGATGGAAACACTACTAGGTTAGTTCCAACTATCCTGTGCCCCTGTAACTGTAACTATTGCCTCGATAAAAGCAGGCGATAAACGGTGGAAAATGGAACGAAATCCTACTAAATTCATAGAATTTCGTTCCATTTTCCACCGTTTATCGCCAAGGCGATAGTTACAGAACAGGGACACTGGAACGAAATCTAGTTTAACTTCAAATGGAGAAATGCATTCAAAAATTTTTTAATGACTCAAAGCTGAACGCGCTCACTTAATTGAATGGAGTGCAACTCATTGAACACATCCATTCCTTAACGCGACGTAAGCACAATTTCCTAACTAGTTTGGAACCCATCTCTCAGTGTGGATGTGGATTACATGTAATGTATTAAAAATCACTTTTCGGGCTTGTCAATTAAAAAAAACACAAAATTGTTTACAAAAATATTTGTAAAAATCTGATAAAAACGTTGATTTTGAAACATGGGGACGCCACATAAAAATAATATGCAATACATGGAATCGCCATACGCAAGACACCTGTCACAATATCCCTCACAAAACGAGGGATATGATCCCATGGATGTACCTACGAAATCAAATGCGCACTCATTTACTCCCAGCAAACAAAATAATCAAAGCAATAGTTATAATAACTATCAGCCGAACTACAACAACCGAAGGCGAGGCAATAATCGTTATTTTAATGTAAATAGAGGCGCTGGCGGTGGAGGAAATAACTCTGGTGGTGGTGGAGGAGGATATCACAACAATTATCAAAATAATTCAGGCGGCAGTGGAAGATCGTATCACAACAACCAACAAAACAACTATCAGCAGCAGCATCAAACAAACAGGCACAGCAATAGTGGAAACCGCCAGCAGCCTTACTACGGGCAGAAATATGTAAGTTTTTCGTTTCAAATTCGCATTCTTGTGGAAAGTAGATTTGTTTGCCACAAAGTGTTTGCCTACAGCCATGTCTATTCGACTTAATAAAACTGTGTTCTATTTCAGAATAAGGGCGACGATTACTACCATCCGTCGATGCTCGTTGATCCCTGGAAAGAACTCCTCGAACGACACAATGCAATTCAAAATAGTCAAATCGATGTCCCACCAACGACGTCCGAAAGCCCACCACCAGATCTATCGCCGAAAAAAGAGGAATCATCGTCCGAAGACGAAGAAGATGACAAACAACAAGAAGCAATACCAGAAAAAGATACACCACCAAGCATATCCGATTAATAAAAAAAAATAGGCAAGTTTTGAAGTAAACATACGCCACCATTTTTATTCAACGAGGAACGAGGGAGCGAAGAAACTTAACAAATTTTCATATTTTTATAAATCTATAAAAATGTAAATAAAAATATTTTCACTTTTGATTCATAATTCACTAGCGAGTAGGATAATCCATCACAATTCACAAGTGTAGATCAACGTTTTCCAAGTAGAGTTAAATTTGTTGTTTTTTGAATTTAAATAAAAAGCGTGTTTCATTTTTTGGAGTACCTCTTCTTCACTATGTACTTTTCCCAGTCGGCGCTGAGTCGGTTGTATATACTCATGGCTGCTCGGGCATCCTCCACCGAGTTGTGCTCGCCGGTTTGAATTTCTATACCGAGAATAGCCTGGCTTAGACGTTTGAGGCTCGGCGTTCTGCCATTGGATACAAGACTGGAAAGTGGCTTATATCTCGCGGTGTCTCTGATGCTCATGTATGGGTGTTTTATTTTTAGGACGGCAAGGTCGTTGTAAATACCGTGACCCACGAGAATCTTGCCTTGCAGAATGTCAACAACTTCATCTTGTACTTTTTCAAAGGGCTCTCCATTTTCGACGTCTTGGGCACGGATACCACTGATACTGGTGCGATAATCAGTGACTGGCTCTCTGGGCTTAACGTATTTGTCCATCAAAACTTCGCCATTCTTTTTCACTATCGAAACTCTGGCTAGCATGTCATCACTTCTATTCGGTCCTGTTCCAACCATTTCGCAGTCCATCGCTACGATTTCAAAGCGTTGATCTTTTCTACGACGGTTTTTCGATTTCTTGGCTGGAGTCTCTGTGGCTCCTGGGGCTGGTGGTAATTTTTTCGAAGCTTCAACAGCTTGAGAGAAGGTAATAGGCGCTTCTGCAGCACTTATTGCGGCTAGGAAACCTGACCAGTTGGTTCCAGCATTTTTGCGACTCACAGAAGGCTTCTGGTTGGTGAGAACAGGCATTGGTGGCTTTTTTGTTTTGGTGTTCGGTCGGTTTTCATTTGAGGGCTTGTTGCTTTCATTTGGTTTACGAGGAAGTTTGTGTTCAGTTTGGCGGTCTGCGTCCATTTTGCTTGTGCGAACTTGTGTCGTGTACTTTTTTGATGGTATGATTTAATCAAAATATAAGTCGAAAGTCAAATTTTATTGAAAACGAAAGTATAACAACAAAATAAGATTTTTTGCCAGTACAGAAACTGCTGTAAGGCGTCAGCGTGTTTTGTTGCAAAAGTTTTGGACTCTGTCAGATGACATTTGGAGATGGCGTTCGGTGCTGCAGCTGCGCTGCTGCTACAGGTATGGCAAAATATCAAAACATCACAGGAACAAATTCATTTGTGAATTTTGCTCCGCCGTATTAATAAACGCGGAATAGCTGGGTAGCCTTGCGCAAACCGACGCGGTGATTGCGTGCGATGCGATTGCGTTAAGTCAAATCCCTATGTATTAAGTCAAACGTCCATAAGATTACATAGGGATTTGACTTAAAGCCTTGCGCAAACCAATGCGGTGAGATCGTACGATGCGATTGCGATAAGTCAAATCCCTATGCATTAAGTCAAACGTTTATGGACGTTTGACTTAATGCATAGAGTTTTGACTTATCGCAATCGCATCGTACGATCTCACCGCATTGGTTTGCGCAAGGCTTAACGCAATCGCATCGCACGCACTCACCGCATTGGTTTGCGCAAGGCTTAAAGCCTTGCCCAAACCAATGTAAGAAGTATTGGTTTTCCAGAGGTTTTCCCTCTTGTTCTTTATTACTCTAAGGTTTAAAGTCACACAGTTGTGTATAAAAATTTGCTTAGAACACACCTACTCCGTGAACACTGATTCACAGCCGCATATGGAGCCGCAGACGCAAAATGTTGTGTACACGTAAATACTGATATACACAACAACGCAAGCCGGAGCCACACAAGCTAACTTTATTTTAACTCTTGCGGCTGTGGCAAAATAATATGAATAGTGCCGCGTTCACGACAGGTTTCTTGTTTAAAACCTTGGGGTTGCCCTGTGGTCGCCACAAAGCGTTTTTTGAAAAGCCTAAGCTGACCCGAAAAGTCAAACTAAAAATTGTTTGAACCTTCAGTTTGCCTAGTAGCACTAGCTTCTTACCAGGGCGAGTTCAGGTAATGAACAGGACTTTCAAACGCAGGGCGTAGATAGGGCGGGATCAGGGGGTCAATTCCCGATCTGTGAAGCTGTGAAGTGAAAAAAAAAATATCATTTCAGTTTTCATACAGTTTTTTCATTTTATCACTTCACGAACCCACTCTAAGCGATTCCGGATCTAAAAAGTACTAAAACGTTCTAAATGATAAATTCTGAACAGTTTTCTCTCATTTTCTCTCTCATTTCAATTGGATTCCAATTGGATTTTTCATCGTTTGAGTTTTGCGGCCATTTTTCATAATTGAATTTTTCACCGACTCATACGGCAATGAAAAGAAATTTACCCCCGTCAACTTGGCAGCGCTATAACACGAAATTCGATTTTTTTTTGAAATTTTGTAAGAAATTTATCATATGAAAAAAATTTAACATTTGAGGTTTGGTTTTCATTAGTCGAGAATCGAGTTTTCGGTGAAGCTATGATAAAATTTTTCACTTCACAGCTTCATAGATCGGGAATTGACCCCCAGGGGGATATATCGCCCTCCATTGGTATCGATAATGCTGGGTTTACATGCATCTGCAACTGCAGAAGTGCAGAAAAGTAAAGCGGGACGGATGAAGATTGTAAAACACAAAAGCTTAAATGAGAGACGAATAGGATTATGGCTGCGGATGAGGGATTATGCTGGGTTTACATGCAGTTGCAACTGCGGAAGTGCAGAAAAGTAAAGCGAGACGGATGAAGATTACAAAGCACAAAGGTTAAAAAGAGAGACGAATAGGATTATGGTTGCAGATGAAAAATTATGGTTGCAGATGAACATGTTCATCTGCACCCATAATTTTTCATCTGCAACCATAACTAGGAAGTTCGTTCCCTCTCTATCAGACAAGTATGAATTTTACATCTTGTGTCTTTTTCCGATTTTCATCTGCACTTGCAGGTGCATGTAAATCCACCATTATGGGTGCAGATGTACATGTTCATCTGCACCCATAATTTTTCATCTGCAGTCATAACTAAGGAAGTCGTCGGCTGAGTTCTATCTTGTTCAATAGGCCATTTTTCACGAAATTGAGTTAGGTATGCAGTCTTCATAATTTTCTTCACCATTTTGTCCTATCTCTTTTGGTTTTTAAGTTATGGAAAACTGCTTTGTTCAACAGTACAATTTTCTAACTGTTTTTTTGTTCAATAAACACTTATTGGAGATGTTCATACTGGTCGATTCGTTGAAGCAACAAATCGACCAAAGTGATCACATTGTTCTACAAATCGACCGCAAGTCAATACCAACAGCTTGGTGTAACAGAGAAAGAGTACAAGAAAACAATCGCATTTATTCGCACGAAGATTCAACAAATCGACCAATGTGAACTTCGTCTTTGACTCATTTTTTATTATGTTGAACAGTTTCTTTCTATCTTGTTCAATATTCAATTCTACTTTGTTCAATTACTTACAAAGTGATTTCCAACTTGTCATTGCTCCATACAAAGTTGTTCAATATCCAAAACGACTTCCTTATTGATTTTAATTTATAACTTTTTTAAAAGAAAAGAAAAACATCTAGTGTGACTTGTTTTAAAACTAAAATTGTCTACGCTTGCAGAAAAAATTTACTTCCAAACAATAATCTTCTAAATAAAAAAAATTCGATCTGAACTTTAAAAATCGATTTCCCAACATTTTGAAAAATGGACATTGAACAAGATAGAACTCAGCCGACGAAGTGCAGATGGTGCCTTGCCTCTCTATCAGACAAGTATGAATTTTTCATCTTGTGTCTTTTTCCTTTTTACATCTGCACTTGCAGATGCATGTAAATCCACCATTATAAGTACTTACAGTAGCCGTGTTTCATTGAGAACTATTAACAAACGCGGTGAGATCGTACGATGCGATTGCGATAGTCCCTGTCCACACGTGTTATTCCAATAACGTTATATCGGTCGTTTCTTGGTAAAAGGGGTGAGGAAGAAAGAGGCTGGATGCGCAAAATGAAATTTGATTTATCTGCCTAAGCAGTACACTTGGCGTGTCCAGACGGGTTATGCTCATAACGTTATGCTTCTTTCAATACAATTTCCAACACAAAATGGAGAATTTGTGTGAGGAATTATAACAACGTCTGGACACGCCGCCGTATTAATAAACGCGGAATAGCTGGGTTAAGCCTTATTCCATGGATTAAGTGCAAAATGGTATAAAGGTAGCTTTAATTAAATGGAAAATGGTATAATGGTAACTTAATCCATGGAATAATAATAACCCAGCTATTCCGCGTTTATTAATACGGGGGTAGGTGTTAACAGCATAACGTTAACAGCATAACCCGTCTGGACAGGCACATAAGTCAAATCCCTATGCATTAAGTCAAACGTCCATAAACGTTTGACTTAATGCATAGGGATTTGACTTATCGCAATCGCATCGTACGATCTCACCGCAAGGCTTTATATTCCCTTCACTAAGGCGCTCAATGAAACGCTGTACTCACTTATACAACCTTATTCCATAAACTCCATTTACCAGCCATGCCTGTTTTTCAATTCTGCAAGTGACTTATTTTACTTTACACACTTTTTCTAAAATCTTTCAACTAAAATCTAAACTACAGAGTCTGGCCACTGGCAATCAAATGAATTTGATATGGTCTACTAAATAATTGGTCGAAAAGTTGCCTCTTCGAACGCTCTTTACAACCTGTCAATTTCATTCAGCAAAAGAACTGCCAGAACTAAATTTCTACCCAATTTTAGTGACAGTTCTTCAAATGCAAAATCTACCGAAAGCATTCAGCACGAAAATTGAAAAATTGAAATCAAATCAGTCTTCAATTTGTCGCGTTCGTAAAAGGTTCAACCACGAAATACACGTCTTTTGTGTCGCACCCTATAACGGCGACTATCCATTGTTGTGTGTATGTGTCTGCATTAATTATTCAATCAAAATGAAAATTACCTAGCAAAATGCTTATGCATTTCATTTTATTATTACACAATAGTAAATTCAAAATAGTGTAGTGCATATTATTTGTTTAAATATGGTTTAGAAGCCGGTTCAATTGGATTGCTGTAGTACCCATAAAGAAAAAGGATTTTCACTGCAACAACAACAACAACCGGTTCATTCCTTTTTGCATCCGCGACCGCGCGGAATAAAACGTCAAAAGGACACCTACCCGCACACACACGCACACCAATACGATTTACAAACATTCTTTTTTTTGTTTTGTATATTTTCCTTGAGAGACCCCAAAACCAAATTCAAAAAAACTGCATTCCGGTTCCCGGGGCGCGAAGTTGTCGTCGTCCGTCGCTAAACCTGTTGCATAAATATATTTTTTTATTTAATTATTTTTAGTTGCTTTCTTTATTATTCATTAATTTTGACTGCATACTGCCTGGAAAAGAATTAAAAACATTTTTAAGAATTTGTGAGTTGTGACGTAAATAAGGAAATTTCATCTCCGGGAAAACGTCAAAGAAGTTTTCATTTATTTTTGTTTCTAGAAAAATATTTTTGAAAATTGCCTGTGATTCTATTTTTTATGATTTTCGATTTATTGCTGCTCGCTGCCTGTTTGCTGCATCCTGTAAAGAGCTTAATTTTGTGTTGTTTTTTTTTTTGTGAAGCTGCTTTTTGTGTTCATTCATTCAGTTGTTCCTTTTCATTGAATTGAAAAGTCAGCGAGAAGAATCGTGTCCAATTGTTTATTTGAAAATAGCTATAAAGAGAAAAATGTTCTTCTTGTGTATCCCTCATGTGTGCCGATAGCCAGCCTCGTCGAGTGCGTAATTTTTCTATATACCGTTTGAATATAATCTTGGTGGTCTGGATCTGTTAAATTCCATTTGGGAGCAACTTTATAGTTGCCCGACAAAGCTCTGCTTCGTCGACACTGCGGCAGCTGTAGTCAACGACGACTACAGAAGTGGCAGCAGCAGTGACAGGGGACCACGAGAAGCCAAGCCAGGGGGAGGCGGTGGTGGAGGAGGAGGAGGTGGAATTGTTGGAACAAGCTTGTCATTTGGAGGAATCGGTCTTCTCCGATTCGGAAAAATGGGTACAATAAAGTCTCGACCTCTGACCCAGTCAGATTCAATGTCGGATGGAAATGCATCCCAGATGAATGGCATCAACGGTGCTGGGAATGGAGGAGTATGCAGCATTGTGACAAGCTTTCCCAATAAGCACGATCTCCGGTATGAGATTTCTCCGCAGAGCTCCATTTCGGCGGCGACTAATCAATATCATGTACGCCAACCGAGCATCAGGAGTCGCCCACAACAACCTATGCCGGATACAGCCGAGTTGGATAGGAGATTCGCTAAAGTTCTGGTAAGTTTGTTGTTGGAAGTGTTTTTTTATGTTTTTATTTATACTTTTTCTGGATATACCTACATAGCGGTTTGTTTTTCCCTTTGTCTGCTGAAGTTGCCCTTCCCATGCAGCTATGGGTGTGTAGCTGTTGTGAAGAGTACGCATTTGCATTTGAACGGTAGAGTTAAACGATAAAATCTCAACCACACCACAACAAACTCCAATAAACAATCATACTCGCACAGATAGTAGAGATAGGGATATATATACGACGTTTTCATTCGCATTTTGATTTGTGTTTTTTTCTTTTTTGTCGGAATGATTCATAGGAAATTCAGTGGCATTGTTTCGTTTGCTTGTTCCTTTTTCGGTTTGTCGGTGGGTAGGCTCATATAGTGTAAAATTAAATTTTTAACTTCACTAAAAAATTAAAAAAACGACGGGTTTTAAGATTCTGACTGATAAAAAGCAAATATGTGCGGAATTGTTGTCACATGGTTACCCATAGCGTTCACGCTCATGTATTGATATGCAAATTATGTAGTTAGTCGAGTAATAAGCGGTTGGGGTGATAAATTTTGGCGAGATGAGCCTTTAGCTAGTCAACCGGTAGCTGTGTCAAATCGAAAAGACGGTTTTAAAGAAGCTAATTGGATGATTTATGGGTACCAACCCTAGAAACGTTTTCAACTGAGACGATTTTTCATTCTCAGCAAATAAGTTGGTACGGTTTGAAACTTGGTGGGTAGGTACCAGAGATTAAAATGAACTAAGTCTGCTTGTGAACTATGAGTATTTACTTGAAAAAAAAAAACGAGTTTGAACAAACTGAGTCAACCCACAAGCAAGTAAATTTGAACAATCTTATTTGTGAACCAAGCAACTCTGAACAACCCCTATTTTCAAACGAACCAAACAAGTAGACTTGCTTGCAAGTCAAAATGAGTTTGAATAACATTGAGTTAAACTGCTTGTGAGCAAAGTGCTTGTGAATAAAAGTGATCACAAGTAATTTGATCGTAAGCAAGCAATAAGTTCATGAGCAAGCAGTGTGCTTGTGAATAAGCAGTGTGTTTGTGAATAAGCAGTGTGTTCATAAAGCAAGCAATGTGATCATACCAAAAAGGGTAGTTTGATGGCGTGATCGTTTTAAGTAAAATAAAAATCTAGGTATACGTAGGCGAGAAGTACGTTTACTTAATAGCTTGGTTTTTTCTTCTTTTCTTTTATATGAAGAAAACGGTTATTATACAGTAGATATGGAAACAATTTATTGTATTCATTGAAGTAGATAGTACAGGTTTGTAAGTATATAGAAACAAAAAATTTCAAGTAAACAGAAAACTCAACTAGAAGTTAAAAAAAGCAAAACATTAAAAAAAATATGCAACTATAAAATAGGTATTTATACCTACATGTTTATAACTCTTCCTAATTCATTGATGACCTTTAATTTTTGTACCTACCTAAGCTTAAACCCAAACATTTGCATGCCATAAAACGAAAGGATAATAAGCAATCACTTGTCATAAAAAAATGATAAGCAAAATCCATTTCCGCAATAAAGGCATATAAATTTATTATACTGTAAAATTTATTATTATATTAAAAAGGGAAATTTTGGAATCAGAAATTAAAATATTTTATCATCCAGCAATGCAACCAATCCGTTCTTTCTTATATCCAAAGCCAACCATTTGTATGCCTTTCTTTGTTTTTCAATAGAATTATAGTTAGGTATAAATGTTCAGTGCATTGCTTTCCGATGGACACACTGCCTGCTTATAAACACACTGTTTGCTTGTAAGCACGCTACCTGCTTGTGAACACCCTGCCTGCTTGTGAACACACTACCTGCTTGTGAACATTTTGCGTGCTCATGAGTATTTGAATATATTCAAGTAAGTTCAAACAAGTCAATCTGCTTGCAAGTCATTTGCTTGTGAGTGCAATACAGAAAAAATTACTTGTGAGCATCCTTACTGATTTAGTTTGTTCAGAAGAATTTTTGCTTGTGAGTAAATATGCTTGCGAGCTATTTGCTTGTGAATAGGGGTGGAAAATGATCAAGTCTGAGCGATCGTTGAGAAATTTTTGATGTGTTTGAACAGATTTGAATATACTCATTTTGATCTCTGGTAGGTACCTATCTACTTGGTGAATTTGAAAGTCAAAGTCAAAATTACTTGCACAGTTTCACACGGTAAATTAGTCACACTTTGAATAATCCATAGTTCATTACAAGTTGTAGTTGCTGCGCCAGTGTTCCCTCTTATTTTTTGATTTTTATTTATTTATGAACTCAAGTATCAGAAATAGAGAAATAAACCAGGGGAAAAAATTAAGGGATCAAAAAAAAACTCCAAATTTTTTGCGGTTTTTCAAGTGGTTGTAATTCTTTTAAAAATGGTCGTACAGGAATATCAAAAAAAGCATTTTGAAGCTCAAGCAATGTAGTTTGTTCAGTCCTAGTGAATACTGAGAACAAATTTTTTTTTTCAACTTAACCACTATATGCATATGGACTGGGTAGCTTTTTTATTTAGCTTGAATTTGCTTTTTTGAAAAGTTCGATTTGACTTCTTTTCACTGAGATATCGGTTTTTGAATGAAAAAGGGTCTGTTTGTCTTTAACCATCAATATCTCAGCAACCGGTGTTTGCACAAGAAAAACAAAGAGAGTTTTGAAATCTTGAATAAATTTCCAACAAAAATCATTTTGGTTCTTTTTAAAAAAAATTTTTTTTCTAGTCTGTACGTTAATTTAAAAAAATTAAGAAAAATGGACTTTTGGTGTGTTTTGGGACAATCAAGTACCAAGTTGGATCTGTCAAGAAAACCGGCCATGTTAAGCGTGCCTTTTTCAGTTTAATATGCTCACAAAAACCTTACAAAGTTTCGATTCAATCCATCCAGCCGTTTTTTTTGTTTTATTCGATCAAATTTTGGAAAAAATTAAAGGATCATGATTTCATCTTTAAATGATCATAATCTTAAAAAAAAAAAATCACCCTTTTTATGGATTTTAAATGTTTAATACTTATTATAAGATATCAAAACTAGAAGCTTTGAGTTCCAAAATGCTTTTTTTGAAATTCTTGTACGACCATTTTTCAGAGAATTACCACAACCACTTGAAAAACCGCAAAAAATTTGGAGTTTTTTTTGATCCCTTAATTTTTTCCCCTAGTGTATAATGTCGATTTCCATTGGTAATCCGGAAAAACTTTCCGATCCGGGATCCCAAAGTAACACTTTTATTTGTTTTGAAGTTTCGTTGCATGTTTTGTGTATCGGTGTGAAACGTCAAGCGCTATTTTCAGTGCGCAGTTTCAGTGTGTTAGTGTTTCTGGCTTCACTTCCTTCTTCAAATTTCTCTTCTTTCGAGGAGAGGAACTGTCATTTGATGCCAATGGAATGGTTTGAGAAGCGTTCAGAAGGCTTCCGAACGACCAATGGAAATCGGCATAAGAAACATTTAAAAAAATATTTAAATTAGAGTAAGGTAAACATTCTGCTTTTCTTCATGCCAGAAAATATCAAGACGGGACATTGCGTTACGTAGCGTGGTAACCTTCATTATTTATACATGCGAAAATTTTATACTGGTTGATTTGTTTAACATTTTGTGAGCGAAGGGCAGTTTGAAGGGGTATTTCTTAAAATTAAATCAACACGGACTTTTAAAACTTTGTGCGAATATGGCGACTGTTTGTCGCCTCTGTTAAAGTACGTAAATTTGTAGGAATTGAAATCATTTCCACCTTGCCACAAGATGGCGTTGTGGTCAATTAGTTGAACAATGAGCTCGTTCAAGAATATATCTGATAGGCTACTCCGGATTCTGGATACCTTACGCATACGCTGTGTCTCCACTTGCTTTAAATTCATAGCAGAAAGCAGGAATATGACAGACACAAGAAAGCAGAGCAACTGACAAATTTTGTGTTGTGGGCATATTGTATAGTATATTTTTCATACAAAACATAACAACAAAGTAACAAAATGGTGGAAAAACCTATGCAGATAACAGTTCCCCCTGCTTTAATAGTTGCGATAGATACCCTGCGATAAAAGTATGCTATCTATCGCAGGCTATGAAGATAAAGCTACTATAATGGTCTCCACTTGCGATATTCAAAGGCTGCTGTAATAGCTGTGATAGATTTAAGGCATGTGGAGACTAGGGGTTAGATATGTACCTTCTTGAACGATTCACATATCTTTTCCAGATTGCTGCCCACAACAGCTATGAAAAATAAAAATTCAACTTTCAAAAACAGAAAAACATTCAAATTATCGCTGCTAAACGATTTTAATTTGTTTTTTTTTTTCTGACTCCCAACTTAAGTGACTTAAATTCTGAAAAAACGCACAACAAAATAAAAAATTAACATGAAAAGAAACGAAAATAAATTTTCTATCAGCTGATCACTTGAATAAGAAGGTAGGTAGCTTTTTGTTGGGTGCGTGTCTCTGCTAATTGCTCAACACGTAAACAACAACGGATACGATTATTGTAATAATTTTGGTCAATTTGTTGCTTCAACAAATCCACCAATGCACCCTTGGTCATAGAGGCCAGTTTCTCTAATCGAGATCAATCCTTTTCTGTTCGTTGCATATAAAAAGAAGCTGCTGAGATAAAAATGACATGTAACGTCACGTGATTGCGTTACGACATAATTAAATAAATAAATAAATAGGGTGGCGCAACAGAGCGAGGAGCCCCTGGGCCTAACGCATTTCTCACAACCATGCCTTGTGTGGGAATGGAGGGGACCTACGATTTTTTATTACGACACAATTATGTTAAGTTAATTATGGCTTCGGCTTCCAACCCGTTACGTACCAGCGCTTTGTATTTTATTCGCTTTGATTTGACATTATGTCATTGTTGTTGATTTTTACCTCCAAAATGACTAAATGTTCGACCAAACCGAACTTTTTTTTGCTTTGAGCCACGTTACGTTGTCATGTACACGAACCAACGCAACATCGAAGTAAAATCGACAGTGTGATGGGATGTACTTGGTCCAGATTCTGTAACTTTTCAGACGATTATCGTTCAATAGTCTATTGTATATTGCATCGTTAAAAGATTGTTTCATATAATTTTCCTTTCAGTGGTTGGTGGAAAGCTGTTTTACTATCGTCCTACAGATTTTGGCAACTTTTTCAGGGTCTTAAACAAGTTTTTTAGTGCCTAAAATTCAGACGATACTCGTTTAAAGCTACTGTGTCCAGCCCCAGCTTTGTTATGATTAAATTCAAACGTCAGGCGAAACCGAAGCTAAAACGGCATTGGGCACGTTCAAAACCTATCGGATAGGCTATCTCGGGTACCCGTACTGTAGATATCTTCTTGAATGACTTAGATATTTTTTTTCTAGATTGCTGCTGAAAACAGTTGTGAAATGTAAAAATTGAACTTAAAAAAAAACATTCAAAATATCGTTACTAAGCGATTAGATTTTTTTTTTTGATTTCTGATGCAACTTAAGTGAGTCTAATATTGAAATAAGTGCACGCTAATTAAAAACCAACATTAAAAGAAACAAAAATTAATTTTCTATCAGCTGATAATTTGTATAAACATGAAAAGTTATACCAAAAATCTTTTTGAAGAAATGGGGTTGTATCTCTGCTAAATGTTTAATACTTCCAAAACTGCACACCGGTTATTAGACGATTATTCTCACCACAAATAAATTTTTTTTTCTAAATCTGTCGCAGTAAAGAGTTTCAAAAATTTGCTTTTCGAAAATGTTTTTACTTTGGTTACAGCAAAATGCTGTAGTTTTTTAGTTATCAATGGTCAGTAAAGTTTATTTTCTATTTCTTTATAAGTTTGTTCGTTGAACTTTCCCCAGGGTTGACCCAGGTTTTCTTGACAACCCTATGAGTTGTCAAAAAAACCTGGGTTTTTAGTCCTCACAAAACGCTAAGGGGCCGTCCATAAAACACACCACACTTAAATGAGTTTTTTTTTACCCTCCCTCCCCATTGTCACGCTGTGTTAGGTTTTTCAAAAAACGCTTTGTGGCGACCCCAGGGCGACCCTAGGGCTTCAACGAACAAACCTTATAACAGCTATGAAAATAAATTTTTCCCTGAATTCAGGTTTTACTTCTGTATTGCTTAGACCTTAGAGCAAGCTACTGGCGGTTTAAATGTATAAAAAAAAAAACCAAAAAAAAATCTTATTAATCTCTTGTTGTATTTTAGACGTGAAGGATTTCAACGATCTTGGAACTTATTATATCATCAATCTTTGTTACTCTTGCAGTCATACGAAGCGTCTTTACCTCAGCTAAAGTCAACGTAAGGTGTGTGGGCAATTGAGAATTCTTTCGCTGAAAACTCCCGAGAGTGCTTGTACATTTGAGAGTTAGTTTTTTGATCCTCTGATAGAGATAATTTCTAGAGAGAACTTTCATAACCGTGTCAACTTGATATAGTAGTAGTTAAAAGTTAAAAGCAACATTTATTCTAACAAACGAGGTTAAAATATTTTCCACGAGAATCGGCAAGTCCCCCGTTAGTAAATTCATTGCCATAAAAAGCGCTTTCTCGATTAGCCCTTCGGAAATGGCAGAAAATTGTAGGTCCCCTCCATTCCTTCAAAAGGCATGGTTGTGAAAAATGCGCTAGGCCATGGGGCTCCTCGCTCTGTTGGCCCAACCCTATTTATTTTATTTATTTATTATAACAAACGTAGCAGCTGAGCTAGCGTTTCTTTGAAAAACCTAAACTGGTCCTGAATTACAAACTAAGTGTTTTTTGAGTCCTGGGTTCCCCTTTACTCGCCCTAAAGTAGCAATACGTTTTAGCTGGAGCGAGTTCAGGTAACAATACAGGGCTGTCAAATACCACGAATTTTTCTTCAAATGGCTGGGATGTGTGGTGGTTTTGTTGTTGACTGAAAACCCACTTTTTTTTTTTTTTTTTTTGAAAACTTACAGGGTTGTCAAGCAAACTTTTAACCCAAAGCTGAATGAACTTTCTACAAAAAAAACTAACCGTATATTTCGGTTTCAAGTAAGGTTAAATTGTCATGTAGGCTATTTTCTATGGAAAAGAGACTTCCAAATACTTTGAAAAACTAAAATTGTAAAACTAACAGCTGTAGCTTGAAGCTTTGTGTTACACACCCCCGAATGTATTGCCAACTGAAAAACTGAGTTGAGTCGAAAATGAAGAAAAAGAAAACTGAAATTGTGATATTGTTCTCAGCTGGTCGCAGCGTTGGAACTTGTGAGTTGTGATTCTTAGGGAGAAACGGGCTACAAGTCTCAGAACGTTTTCTTCCCAGCTGACTAAATTTGGTGCAAATAAGTAAGTTGGGTGGCACAACAAAGTTTCGGGAGTCATCTGACTTATCTTATTTTTTCCACGGCTTATACATTTCGTGAGAAATTGGCAATTCCTCCGATAGTGAATTCATTGCCATGAAAATAGATTTCTTGATTCCCCATTCGAAATCGGCTGAAAATTGTCGGTCCTCTCCATTATCTTACAAACTATGGTTGTGAAAAATGCCAAAGGCCCCGAAGTTCCCCTCTCTGTTGCTCCACTCTATGAATTTATTTGTGTATGGAGATGAACAACTGGATGTTTTTGGGTTGCGAACTTCGAATTCCCACGTAACAGGCGCACATGCTAACCATTACATCACATACCTTTATACTAATTTCAGTTAAAACGTATATTATTTCTAATGCATATTGAATGGCATGAAGGTATGTATGTGTTATATGTTCTGTAAAAGAAGTATATTCTCTCTATCAGTAACTCTCCAGCTTTCATTTTTTACTTTCGTCATGTTTGGCGGATTGGAGTTTTGAAAATAATAGCACTTCATAGTTCATTGTTCGCATTCACCCCAGGCGCCAATTTTTTTTTGCTATTCAATTTTGTTCACCTACCTACATCCAATGCAAAAGCTTACCAAAAGTTTCATATTTCCATTCAGTATACCCGCCCTTGAGCGATTCACACCTGTCTGTTGTCGAAACTTTTGTATTACCGGAGTGAACCGTATTGTCATGGTGGATACGATTAATCACTACAAAGTACACAAAGCACCAAATAAATCGAAACGTGCTCTTGTGACGAATTCTGCTGCTGCGCTACGATGCCTGTGCTCTGTATACCTTGTCGAAACCAATTAAACAATCTATGTTTGTTTGCTGTAACAAAAGCAAAAACAATTCACTATCGACAAAAGAAAACCCAACTCACACCGAGTGTCCAACATTCAAGAACTTTAATTAATCTGACAGTTGAAATAGTTATCGCGTTCGTGGATGGCTTGCCTTGATAATAAATCAGTGCATTACAGCGAGCCAGGTCAAATCAAAGCCGACACAGTGTGCTAGTTTAAAAATATTTTCCTTAATCGGGAGCTATATGGGAAGATAAAAGCAACGAAATCAAATGGTGTTTCTTTTTGGTTTTCAGAGAATCGAAAAAAATGAAAGAAAAACAACTACCAACAAAGTTAGTTTTACACTGTAATCTCAATGGTGCAGTAAAAGTCCAAAGTCGAACGTCATATCGCTGGTTAGCTGATGTCGGAGGCGGCGGCAGCGATGACGGCTGGCGTTTTTCTATAGATTTGAATTCTTCTCGTCTTCAACATAAAATTTTTTTATTCCTTTCTTCTTTCTTCGAACTATATTTAGAAATATAATTCCCTCTGTCACACAACGGCAACAGAATGCCATAAATAGCAGAAATGATCTCCGACTGATGTGGTGCCATGCCATGCCATGTGAGTTGAGTTGTGGAGCAGTTGTGCGTTAGAAAGGCGCACGCGACTCTATTTAAAAAGGGAATGATTAGTGCATGCAGTCGCAGCATATGCAACCACCCCACCGATGCAGGCGACGTCGACGTCTTCAAACTTAAATTCGTTGTAATTTTCTATGCCGACATCCGAATCTTCCGGTCTCAATCTTGCAATTGTCACTGAACGCACTCAATTGGTAAATAGTTTCCTGTTTTGGATTATTATTTTGTCTTCCCCTTTCACCCGGTTCAGTTTTGTTTACAAAAATTTCAGAGACCGAATAAAAGAAAAAAGAAGAAGAAAACTTAAACTTGTTCTTAATGGACGAGTATGAATATTGATGAACGCCTCAATCAAAATTGAATTAATTAAATCTCTTACGACATTGCTCCGTTATATGAAATGCGGCTTAAATTAACCCAATGACCTTTCGATAATGCATGTGAATGAGGAGTTACATATTGTTGTTCTTTTTGTTGTTGTTTTTCTTTATTTCTTTTTCTCTCCTTTTAAAAATAAACTTAGCTAATGTTTTTTTTTATTTCTAAATGGAGCGTGGAAATGATGTCATCGGGAAACAAATTGTGCATTCCGATTTGGTGTTGATTTTTATAATCAGAATTTCTGAAACAGGAAACCATAAAGTTACAAAAGATTTGTAGACGAAACAAAATGTGCTTTTGAGATCGTTGCAATTGCCCCGCAGTTGTTTTTTTGAAAAAATGCGAAGTTGAATTTAAAAAAAAATCATACTCTCCAATTCAATGACAATTCAAGGTTCAATTTGTTAGAAATTTAGGTATCTAAAAACTTCATACTCTCATCAAGATTGGGACTTTTAATGAACATAATTTAGAGGCCTCATTAAGTGCGTCATCCCAAGATGAAAATAATATTGGCGCGCTTCTCTGCCTCACATTTCTCCTACATTCTCACATGTTACTAAAATTGTTTTCATTTGTTTACTACTAATTTCCATATTCAAACTATAAAAAAAACAGCAAAGAACATTTCTTTTTCGCAGAAAATAAATCGAGAAAGCTTTGGTGTTTTTATTTAAAACGCTGACTATTTGCGAAGGCGTTAATAAGAACTGGCGCCACGAAAAAATTTTCAATTTTGTCTGTTCTTTAACATGATCTTGACAAAAAGATTTCAATCATAATTTTACTCCTAAAAGACGACTGACACACTAACTAGTCGTACAAACGTGTACAGGGAGCTCAAAATGATGATATTGAATAATAAAAAAAATAATTGAATAAATTGAACGGTAGAACAGAGTTCGGAAGTTCGGCACATTTTTCTCAACCATAACTTGCGAGGAATGGAGGGCCTTAAATTTTTTTTCCCGTTTTCGAACGGCGAAGTGAGAAAGAATTTTCATGGCAGTGTAATTACTTTTGATATTTCCTCGCAAAAGTCGATACTCGTGAAAAGCAATTGAATGTTTTTGGATTTGGAACCACAGACACCTACTTGTGATTCATAGTATGTACTATAAATTTTTTTGTTGATGGTTTTGGGACTATCTTCCTTGAACAAGACAATCGCACACAATCACTTTAGAAAAAAGCTTACATAAAATAGGGCTTTTTACTGCATTATCAGCGGTAAATGTTGATGTTGGGATCAATCATTCTGAGTGTACAAACTTGATTTCATTGCGATAGTTCTTAAAACAACTTTGTAGTCAATTTCTTTCAAAATGTAATCTTCTCAAAGCTGAAGTGTCTTAATGAAAAGAGGTGAAAGGCTAGATTCTATCATTAGGAAATTATTACGTGGGTTTGTTGGCCAATGAAAACATTGCATCAGATTTAATTTAACAAATTTTGAACACTATCATGTTTTGTATACTAGAAAACTCTCCTCAACGCACGCACGTATACATATATTTACGTATACACGTGTAACACAGTTACTACATTAAGGGATGATACAATTCACGAAGCTACCATAAACCACACTGCGTTAAATCGCACCGCTACTAAAATTTTTGCGCGGGTATATGAAGGCTAACATTGAAAACACATGTTATACTGTACTTCTACATACCTTTGTAACATTAAGTGTGCGTGAAGTATTGAAAATATATCTGAAACTCTGTACTTGTGTAATACTAAACGCGCGTGTAACAAAAAATGCTAGTACAAAATACACGTGTAATACTACATTAATACGCGTGTAATAATAAATACACTAATAGTTTTAAGAACATAATGCCAATAACACTTTTAGTATTAACTTCTCGTGCTATGCAAAATAAACGTGAAGTTCTAAATGGAAACACGTGTAATATTAGTGATACGTGTAATACTAAATACAGTTGTTCAGACTGTTTCATGTAATAACTGTCTTTCTTACTATTTACTTTTAAGAAGAGAGGTGCCTCAAGGCTCAATTCTTGGTCCCCTACTCTTCTCTGTACTTATGTATGAATGACCTACAATTTGTTTAAAATTACTGCAAATACGTGCCACGTATGTATTGTATATGCTTACGATGTCCAACTGTATGATGGACATGGTGAAAGAAGGGGATCCAAAACAGGTTCAAGGGTTAGATAGAGGAAGCGTACATAATTTTTCTGAGGGATGAGGAGCTTTTTGAGAAATCGAAAGTAATTCCTGCTGTATTAGCTAAGCGAAGCATCCTGCAAATTGGGTTAAAGTGGGCGTAATTGGTACGAAGAGTTGGTAGGTGGAAGAAGGTGACGGAACGTAGGTTGCGGGGATTAGTATTCATATAAATCATCTCAAGTAAAGCAGGGGAGTCAATGGTACCAGTCATAATCTGATGGACAAAAACAATGTCAGTGATACGACGACGTTTAGAGAGGTTCGGTATGTCAATGAGTAGCAATCGGTTTTCATAGAGGGGTTAAATTAAAGGGTCAGACCAAGGTAAGCTACGAAGAGCGAATCTTAAAAATCTACGTTGAACAGCTTCAATTCTGCGAGATTCAGTTATTTGGTAGGGAGACCAGACGTGACTAGCATATTCAAGTATATGCCTGAGAAAGGTGGTGAATAAAGATTTAGTGACGTATGGGTTGGAATACTCTTTAGACCGGCGTTTGATAAACCCCAAGGAAGAGTTTGCTTTCGCAATAATATGGTTAATGTGAGAGTGGAAATTAAGCTCTTTGTCACAAATAATTCCAAGATCGCGAATAGACGAAACTTTAGGGACGGGCATGTTGTGGAAGTAATAAATTCGGGGACTGGAAGGTAGACGCTTACGTGAGAAAGTCATACTTTGGCATTTTTTGACATTTAGTTCAAGAAAATTTTTGTTACACCAAATAAAGAAAGTGTTTATGTCTTGTTGGAGGAGGAGAGAATCCTGAACAGATGAAATAACTTTTACTATTTTAATGTCGTCTGCATAAATAGAGAGGTCCGAGAATGACGCTGTACCGCCGACGTCATTAATGGCAAGCACAAACAGAAGTGGACCGAGATGGCTGCCGAGATGGCTGCCCTTCGACTTTCTTCGTTTTAAATGCATAGCCTTTTTCGTCACTTCGATGTACGACCTTAAGACCTGATACGTAGCCAGTTTTTATCTTAAATTTAAACATTTTTATAACAGGATAGTTTTCTTTCTGTAACATAAAATTTTCACTAAATTGTTTTATTATAAACTAGCTGAGCCGCCCGGCGTTGCTCGGGTCTGTAGTTTTAAGGTTCCCGTTCTCGTTACTGTTTCTGTTCCTATGGGATTATAGGGATGAAATCTTTGCTTAGTTACTGAGGAATTATGTAGCATCTCAGTGCTTGAAAAAATATTTGAAATCAGTCTAGTAGTCTCTAAGTTTCCGTTCCCAACCCTGTTCCTGTGGGATCTTCCGTTCCCATGGAAATATGTGAATGAAATGTAAATCTATGTCACTGAGAGATATTGTAACATCCTAGAGGTGAAAGAATTTTTGAAATCGGTTTAATAACTTTAATGTTCTTTTAAATTTTAGATGAAACATTTCGGAGGGAACATGTACTATATAAAATGTACTATATTTTATCCGCATATTCCCACGGGAACAGAAGGATGGGAACCTTAAAAATACAGACCTCAACAACGCCGTGTCGAGGGATAAGGGGTATATGAGTATGTCTAAAGCAGCCCAGGGTGTTGAGCGAAGATCTCCGCTCACTCATTAACTTGCTGATATTTGGACTATGCACGCTTAGTCTGACACGATAAGTCAGCTTTTCTTTTGTTTTTTTTTTTTATAGAACAGTGTTTTGTTTATAACGAAAGCTAACGCATTGCATTGATGTTGTCTCTGTTGCAAGCTGCTTTATTTTTATTTGAGTCAATGAAACGATAGTCAATGCCCTATGTCGGTTTTTTCTTTTACTGCTTACTTTTCCTGTTCTGATTTTAAGCATTCCGTTTACATTTTATGTCTGTGGCGTGATAAAAATGTTTTAGACGGGGTCGTCTCCTTGTCCTTCGAAATTGGTCAAATAGTTATATAAGGTTGCGTTCCCAATCACGTTCGAGCATGATCCTTAATTGGAAAGAATTTTTGAAATCGGTCGAGTAGTTTTGAGGTTCATGTTTTCGTTCCCGTAGGAATATAGGGATGAATTATAATCTTAGCTACTGAGGGATAATGTATCATCCCAATTCTGAAAGATTTTGTGAAATCTTTCCAGTAGTATCTAGGTTTCCGATCCCAACCCTGGATAAAAAAAATATATAGCTGAACCTTCTGTCGTTGCCCGGGCCCTGTGGGAATATGAGGATAAAATAATTTATGTAAATGTGGGATATTGATGATGCACCATATTAAAGTTGAAAACATTTTTGAAATCGGTCATGCGGTTTTAAGGTTCCCGTTCTAGTTCCCGTTTCTGTTCCCGCGAGAATATATGGATGAAATATAGTCTATGTTATTGAGGGATAATGTAGCATCCTAGAGCAGAAAGAATTTTTAAAATCTGTCCAGTAGTTTCGAAGTTTGAGTTCCCAATTCCGTTCCCGTGGGAATATCGGGAATTAAAGTTTATGTTACTCGGTGATAGTGTAGCATTCTAACGGTGAAAGAATTTTTGAAATCAGTTCAGTGGTTTCTAGGTTCCCGTTTACATTCCCGTTCCCATAGGAATATAGGGATAAAAAGTATCCTATATCCGTCTCCTGTTCCTAAACTACCTCCCCACCAGTTTTCAGACAAATCCGTTCAGTCGTTCTTGAGTTATAAATAGTGTAACTAACACGACTTTCTTTTATATATGTATAGATATAGATAGATAAGTATTCATTACACATATCGAGTTTTCATTGTTTTTTAGATGTATTATGCTATTCGGGGCGGAGACAAATCCAACGAATCAATAACCATGAATATTGGTTTAGCAGATCTCGAGTTATAAGTGTTGTAACAAACCCGTTTTTCTTTTATATATTAAGATTACAAATAAGATTTGTTTTTTTATTTTATTTTGCAAACTTTATGTATACGAAGGGAACGGAACCGGAAACTAGGAATATGGCATATGAAATAATATAAACTATTGTAATCGGGTATTATGAAGTATACTAACGGTGTAAGCGTTTTTAAGATCGATTCAGTATTTTCGAAGTTCCGGATTCTGTTACTTTTCCTGTTTTCGCTCCTGAAAGAATATAGGAAGAAAACATGTTCTATGTCATTTCTTAGGCTCTAAACCATCCCTGTTCCAATTTTCATTCAAATTGGCTTAATAGTTTTGGGGCCTATTCAATACAAGCAAAAAAATCTTTCCCAATTAATAATGAATAGAATAAATACATTAATATACGACTGTAGGTTCTGTGCTTTTATGGTTTCAAAAACAATATTTTTTAAAAATCAGAAGATTCAGAACCAGGTCATTCGTTTATCTTGTAAATCTCTACGAACACAGACAGAGCTTAAAGTTAGCTAGGCAGTAAGAAATTAGTGGTCAAAAGCAATGGAGTAAATGAAGAAGCTTAAAACTTTGGTTATCTTAAATTGCTTGCAAAATCTCGAAAACAAGTGACTTCTAATAAAAGTTTGCAGATTTAATTAAAAAAAAAAAATTGTTCTTTTGGTATCAACAATCACTGCGAGCATAAAACTTGACGAAATAAGCTATTAAAAAAAGAAACAAGTTCTTTGCCTGCTTCTTTCACTGGTTCCTCTTTCCATAGTGCATTCGTGTCATTCGATCTTTTTTTTAGCTTTATTTTTATTGTTGTTTTGAAGTAACCATTAAGAAAGAACTCAAAATGAATTGTCAAGTATTTTTACGACTCCAACCAATCACGTCCATAATATGGCGGCAGTTAGAAATAAATAAAGCTCGACACCATCTACCTACTTCCATAAACTTTTATATTCAAATATTCTTATTTTTTTCTGTCGGAAAATACGAAAATACCAAGTAATGTGTGGAGAAGATGCGGACTCAAAGAAAACTTTCAGCATTATCTTTATCACACTTTATTATCTACCTCTCAACAGTTACTCATAGTGAATACTTACCGTTCTGGCAGGGGCATATATTTTGTTTTCAATAAAAGTGGAACGTGGCCAATTACTATTTTGATTGATTTGACGTTAGGTCCCGTGTGTCTATGCAGATGGATTTAGATTTACAACAGAAATTCGATGTCGATGGAAAGGCATGCTTAATTCATTATGAAAACATTTACACGGATACGTAATCATGAAATTCCTAAAAGCTCAGTGGAAAGTCTAAACAAATTTATTGATCATTTACACTGGAATTCCTCTGAAGGTATTTTTTTTTTTAAATTCTATTGGTAGATAGACATTTTAAGACTGTTTCACAACAAGATGTACACTGACGTTAACCTCTTTGACCCCCTTTTCGGAATCTTCATGGCCTGTAGTCATAAAACTAAAGGTTCCAAGATTACATTTAATAGGCATGGTGCTTCTGCCTTCGGCTTTGTTTTATTGATGACGTTTTGAGGACAAATATGGCTTCTTTATGGGTTTCATCGGTAAACATCTCGCTAATGAGGTGATTTGCTTGTATAATTTAAAGTTTAAATAATAAAATTTTTAAAGAGACTAAAAGCCTTTGTATTTCGTTTTTTTTTACACTTTTTACTCTGCCAACTTCATTTTCAAAGAGCACTCTTCATCATGGTGATGTGGTTTTAATGTCTCTCATTTATGCACGCACGTTATTCTTGTTTTTTCCCTTCTTTAAGTTTGCACTTATCTTCTTGTTCTTCTCTGGCATTTCTATGTTTTTTTTGTGTCTCTCTACAGCTATACGGCTAAATGTGAACTTGATTGGATTACGCCCTTGCCCTTGCCATTTGCTCTCTTCAAGCTTGTAGGCCATACAACGCCACCAGCAGCATTCTCCTTCTTCTGTATGGATAGATGTACTTATGTATCGAATATCCATTCTACATTGTACTCCGTTGATGGATTCCTGATGCGGTTTGGTTTTGGTGGTCGGTGGTGAATCATGAAGCCTCTTTTAGATGCATACTCATCGTTATAAAAAAACATGCGTAGAGTGTACCCCCACTCCGTAGAGTTTTATGGCAAGCAAACACTGCTGCTTGCAGCAGCAGCTTCTAATACTTAAGTGTGGTAAAAGTTATTCTTAGAAAAGTCCATTGTGTACCATAAAAATCGGATTTAAAAGTACTCACCCTCTACCGCCTCCGCTCGAAATAATATCTTCGATCACATATCACGCGTCGCGCCCGTGCAATGTCTGTGGGATGTGCTAAGAGAATTTCGAATGTATTTACATTTTGAAAGGATTGTAGGAAGTATCAAGGGTATAACGTGTGTTTTTGATTGAGGATTTTATGAATGAAAACATTTTGAAGTAATTTTCTGTAAAGTGCAAAAGGAATACACAGGGTTGCCAACATGATTTGTTCTTTAGGAATTTGTCTAATAGTGGAATTGTTTATTCAGATCGCCATTTCTTCATTGCTGCTTTTATGAATGCATTTTTTTCAAAGTTAAGTTGTAAGATGTAAATATTATGGAATTACCATCTCAAACGAAAATTTCAACAACAATGAATTTCGTCGTCTATCTTGATCTAATACAATTTTTGGAGTGAAACTTCTTTGGAATCGTTGTGAATTGAAGCTCAATGAAACGAAAATGCGTCACGATAAAGAAACAAATACATGAGTGTATAGCACTAGGTCGACGAGAAAATGAAATTGAAAACATTTCACATCAAGTGCATAAAGAATTCTCGCCATATTTTTGGTGTTTCATTAGTAAAGGATGAATTTTTGAAACGTGTGATTTTAAACCAGACAATACTTTTTCGTTGTACCCGTTGGGTGATGGTTAGCATGTCGTCTCCCTGTTAACCCAGAGGTTCATGGTTCGAATCCTAAATGTTTTTTCACTTTTTCGCCTTTCGCGACGAATTAGCAAGTCCTCCGTTAGTAAATTCATTGCCATGAAAAGCGCTTTCTCGATAAGTTATTCGGAACCGGCAGAAAATTGTAGGTCTTCTTCATGCCTTCACAAGGCATGGTTGTGAGAAGTGCGCTAGGCCCTGGGGCTGTTGCGCCACGCTATTTATTAATTTATTTAATACTTTTTCCAATATTGGTCTTTTTGACAGTTGTCACTTTGTTTTTGCCCAGTTTGGTTTGCCATTCCATCGTGGAGGAATTGAAGCTGCATAACCACTGGGCACTGCGTACCTTCAGTAAATTGTCCCGAAATAAAATCGCTGTTGACATCGATTTTTACAAAATTTCAAGTTTTAAACCTGTGAGTTCCCTCCAAGATCGGGCAATTTAACACCGCTGGACTATTTTTTATGGGGTTATGTGAACTCGCTTGTCTACGCCCGCCGGTGAGCCCGAAAATTTGCAGAAAATATTCGGCGCGTTATTAAAAGCATCAAGCATATGGCAACAATTGCTGCTGAATTTGGTCGAAATTTGGCCTCTCGGTTGGAGTTTTTTTGAGCCAGCCCCCGCGGCCATGTGCCCAAAATCATTTTTAAAAGATAATGACAAACCCTAGTCTTACAATAAAGCTAGATTCCTTGCCATAACAGTTAGTTTTTGTGACGGTATCATTCCTGCCTTTTTTTTTGAACAAATGCCTTCAATGTAATGAAGATTTTGGATTTTGGATGTTTTGTTTTCATTTTGGGAGAAATTATGGTAGGTAGGAAATCTTTTTATGGGACAATTCATGATTGGGACAAGCTATGCTTTAAACAGATGAGAACTAATTTGCTAGCCGTTTTATTTCTATGAAGGCTTTCCTTACATTTATCTTTTGAGCATATTCTTAAACCGGTGAAAAGTAACTGCTCTTAACGCAGGAAAAAGCAATAAGAGAAGAATGAAGAAACCATCACAGACTTCCCCGATGATGGAAGAGGTTTCATTTCCAAATTTTCACTAAGTAGGACAAGCATTTTTGTAACAAACAATTTCATATGAATAATTCAATTCAATTCAATTCAAAGATTCATTTATTGCAGATTTTTAATTACATGTACATATATGAGTATTAATGAATTTAAAGCGTTGGCTATGCCGTCAGCTCGACTGGTAACTTTAGAGTTTTGAACTAATAAAAATTGAACAAATGAATGTAGGTATAATAAAATACTTAGTAGTCTTGTAAATTAACTTATATTTAGTTTGATGTGGTATGATGTGTTAGGAATATTCTGACATAAGAAGCATTCTGTATCGGTAGCAAACTCTGACAAAATTGACAAGTCTCACCCAATCTGATCCGTTTAAGATTTCAATTGTCTCTTGCATTGAAAGTGTTGCTCTACCAAAATGTGACTCTCGTTGACTTCTAAAGATCGGACATACACTTAAGAAATGGAAACAATCTTCCTTGGCTTTTAAGTTGCACAAATTACAAAACTGGACGAAGCTTCCGTTAAATGGTGTTCCATTTAAATAGATGAGTTCGCATCTAACTTTAAAAATAAGCGAAATATCTTTGTAGCTGAAACAATCTTGAAAATAATTTTTGACACACAAGTTGAAATTTAGTTGGCTATATAGAATTCTGCTTTGTGAATTATTTGCTTTTTCGATCATCTGCTCTCGATCAGTGTCTTCGACTTTTTGTATTATTTCGTATAATTTTAGTTTGACCTCGTTGGTGTTACTATAATCCAACGGCATTTGTTCCCCACAGGAAGCAGCGATGTTATCCCATGCCCTCAACCACCAGTCCTTGTTTCGAGATTCGTAAAGTAACATTATTTTGCACAAACGATAGTTTCGAAGCCCAAGTACTTTTATTATATAGTCAGCTTGTAACTTTAAAGTTGAAGTAAATAGTTTTGGAAGTCCTGTTTCTAGATAAATTGCATAGTTTGGTGTGGTTAATGGGATATTAAAGATTTTCTTAATGAAATTTCTCTGAAGCTTTTCAATGTCGTCGTATTCTTGCGTTCCCCATATTTGTGCACCGTAGCAAAGCGTAGATTTTATGACTGCATTGAAAATTTTATATTTTGTTGACAGGCTTATGTGGTCATTTGAGAAAATTTTTTTCCATGTGAAATTAATCAGACTTTGTGAAGATTTCGCTTTTTCCGCAAGGTGTTTTCTGAAATCCAGAGTTGGGTTTAGCAGTGCTCCTAAATATTTGTATTCCTTAGATACTTCTAAATGACATCCATCCAGAGTCCAAGTGTTACTCCCTTCACCTCGAGTTGAACGTGAGAATACCATGATTTTCGTTTTGTCAGTGTTGATTAACAAACCCCATTTATTGCAATAGTCTACAAGACGGTTTATCATTAGTTGCAGAGTTTCTGCTGATTCAGATAATAAGAGGAGGTCATCAGCATAGAGTAAAACATTAATTGTGATGCCTGCAATTCGAACTCCTCCTGGGATGCACGTTGCGATATCATTTATAAAGAGAGCAAACAGAAGAGCGCTCAGAAGACATCCTTGTTTAACTCCGGTATGTGATTTAAATGGTTTTGAATATGTTTTACCATCCCAAACTGCTGCTTCAGAGTCTTCGTACAAACATTGAACTATTTTAATGAATTTTGATGACACTCCGATTTGAGAGAGTTTATAAAAAAGAGCATTTCGATTTACTAAATCGAACGCCGATTTAAAATCGACAAACATAGTGTATACTTTTTTGTTTCTGGCTTGGAATGCTTTAACTATTGATGTTAGAGTAAAAATGTGATCAGTTGTCGAATAATTCTTTCTAAATCCGGCTTGCATTTCAGTGAGAATATTGTTAATATCCGCCCACTTTTCAAGTCTTTCATTGAGAACTCCACAAAAAATCTTCGCAATGACATTCATAAACGAAATTCCTCTATAATTTTCGACTTCATTTAAATCACCTTTCTTATGGATTGGGAAAATTATAGATTTTTTAAAGGAAGGTGGAACTTCAGCACTTTCAAATATCTTGTTGAATAAGGAAAGTAAGTGGTTGTAGAAGGTAGATGATGCATTCTTGTAGAATTCATAGGGGATTCCGTCTTCACCTGGTGCTTTTCCCTCTCTGGCTTTTCGAAGAATAGAATGTATTTCACTAGTTGATATTTCTGAATCTAATATTTCATCAAAAATGAGCGGCTGTGCATATAAAAATTTAGTTCTTTGATTGTTTTGGAGAAGATTTTTGAAATGGTCCGACAAATCATCTGCAGAAACACTTAGGCCAATAGAGTTGTGTGAACAGTTTATTTCCTTTGCGATCTTCCAGAACTCTTTTGTATTTTTGATTTCACTAAGTGATTGGGCTTGGGAATTTTCGAATTTGATTTTCTTTTCACGGCAAATTTTTTTAAACCTCTCGTTTGCTTCAATATACCATATCCGAATTTCGTCGCAAGAGCAACTACGGAAAGCTTTGAGTAATGCAAATGATTTTCTCCTAGCATTGAGGCATTCTCTATCGAACCATTTTTGGGTGAATGAATTAGTTATGTTTGGCCTTGAGTTGATAGACGAGTTTCTTATGCTTTCCGTTAGATGGTGTGAGAGTGCGGCGTTAGACAGATCAGTTACTGGAACGTGTGAAAGGTTAACATCTAAATGTTGGTGGTAGGTTTCTAATTTTGCGTGAATCCATTTTAGCCGGGGTGTCGAGTATAGGGACCTCTGTTGAGCTACGGGGAGAGATTTCCATTCAACTGCAACTGGCATGTGGTCGGAATATGGCTTGCTTAAAACTTCAAATTTATTTATAAGATTAACCCAATCGTTATTTACTGTGCAGTAGTCAATTACCGATTTTCCTTGGCCACCAACAAAAGTAAAGTGACCTTCAGAGTCTCCTTCCGTGCACCCATTTAAAACAATGCTGTCATACATCTGTAGCATTTCTAAGAATTTCATTCCATTTTGATTGCAGGTGGTATCTTTGGAAGTTCTATTGTTGAAATTTGGTAATGCGGGGTTAGAGATAGTCAGTAGTGTCGTAACTTGGTTAGTGCTTATTCTTGCGTTGATGTCACCGATTAGCATTACACTCTTGCTTGATAGGATGGACATTAAATAGTTCAGTTTTTCAAAATCTTCCGACCATCTGTTACAGTTTGCATAAAAAGGTAAAATAAACATATCTGGTTTTTCCAAAACCTTAACGAGGACATTATCTTGTATTACGACAAAGTTGTAGAGTTTCAGCTTAGATGTTTGTATTCCGTACAGGCAACCACCACTTGCACGACCCCTTGAATATGTTTTGATTGCAGGAATCCAGAAAAGCTTATACCCGTTAAAATATTTTGTATACTTATTTGTGTTTTCAGAAGTTACATGAGTTTCAAAAATAAAAAATATATCAAAAGTTTTAATAAATTTAAAAAATTCTACGAAAAATATCTTATTATTAAGCCCTGATACATTATAAGATAATATTTTACAATTATTAATAATAAATGAGCTGACGGCGGTTAAATCTCAATTTCTTATTGTACTAGTACTACTGCCACTACTATCGTGAACAAGTGGCATCCTAGGTTGGTAATCAGTTGTTGATGATCTAGTACGATAATTATGATTTTGACGTTCATCAGGTTTATTTGGTTTGTTGACAGCATCAAAGTTAATGTCACCTAGCATTCGTTGTAACTCGTGTTCTCCATCGGTATTATTATAAATAAGTTTATTGTTATGGTCCAAATAAAATGATTTCTGTTCAATTACGATTGTGTTGTTTTTTAATTGAATTGAGATATTTGGTTTATATTGTTTAAGTATTTTTCTGTAGTGAAGTAGAATCCTATGTTTGATTTGCATTCTTTTCGATAGATCACGCTGTAGAAACACACCTGTGTTTTTGAGTTTGTGTGCATTTTTGAACATTTTCAAAGTTGTTTCGCTTGAACCTGTGTTAATTTTCATTTTTGTTGTGTTTTCATTTTCACTTATTTTTACGGAATCTGTAAATTGGTTCACACAATCATTGCCAAGTAAAAGCCGGGTGACAGCGCGGATTCTCTCTTGGGGGTCTGCATGGGGATTCTCCTTTGGAATTGAGATGATTATGTTTTTGTTTCTTATTTCGCGGCTTTGTGATTCTAGTTCTTCTTCCAATGAACTGCATCTTTCTTCGAATTGCTTAACTTTTGTTGACAATTCATCATTTTGTAGTCGTAAGACGCTCAATTCATTGTTAAGCTTAATCAGGTCTTGCTTGGTGGCTAAGTTTGCAATTGCCGATGCAAGCTCAGTTTTAAGTGAAGCGTCAACAATTGATTTAATTTTTTGCAAATCTGAATCAGACATGGACATGATGTTGTGTTTGAAAATTTTATAATTATTGCTTAAAGGTGTTTTGTTGTGGGTAATTTCTTCAGGTGAAGTTTCGCTGATTTTTCTTTTGTCAGTCATGTGACCTCAGATTACTTGAAGGTCAGATCTCAACCGACTTTGTTTTAATTTTATTTAGTTGAATTTAGTAAATTTTACCTTGGCAGTTGTAGATATATGTAGAGTGTACTTTCGGTAATCGAATGGGGCACTTTTTAGTTAAAAAAAACTATAATTAACACTGCTTTTTAAATTATTTTTATAAGAGCGACATTCAAGTTCAACTTCTCACTTTTACGACAGAGTTGCCAGTCATATGAATATTAGCCATGTTTTATTGGGAATTTCTATATTCACTTCACTTGCGAGTCTCAATAAAACGCTTTTTTGGCTATATTCACTTACCAAGTTCACTTTCCCATAAACGCAATTTACCAGCCATCCCTGTTGTTCACTTCTGCAAGTGAGTTATTTTTGTCCACTTACGCTATTCACTTTAGAGTTGTTGTTTTTCCATGAGCGATGTTTTGCGATGTTTTGCTGAAGTGTATATAACTTCCCAATAAAACACGGCTATTGGAAGTAGTAGGTTGTTCTTAATTTGCAATTTTTCTAAAACAAAAAAGAAAAACAACAACAATATTACATGTAAAACATGTAAAACGAGTTTGGCTACCCTATGCGTTATTCATTTACGCCTCTTTGATTTTAATAAAATAAGTGCGATGCACATACGCATGGAAAGCGAAGGAGGACATAGATTGATTGAAGAATTTTTTTCTTTACTTATCTTCTTTTTCTGTACCTTTTATTCGTTTTTTTTTTGTTGTTCTTTCCCCCAATAAGTAAATAATTCCATTTTTTTCTTTTTATTCCATCTATAAGCCGGAAGTTATTGGAGGGTATCTGGATGCACTCCGGCACGGCGCGGCGCGGCGCGGGGGAGTGATTACTTTCGTTTTCTTTTACTCTACTTTTAATATTTGTGTACATATTCTTTTTTTCTTTCTTTTGATTTTCCATTGTGTTTATATTATTCTTTCTGAGATTGGGGCAAACACAGAAGAAGTGTAGTAATTTTTGTTTCGGAAATTGTCGATCGACATACAAAATGTGACTTCAAATGGATTCAGAGAATGTATTTCGAAATGAAGTTACATTATTTGGGTTGCTATGACAAATGCATTTGCTACGCTGCTGCCTATGGTATATACGTAGAAAGGAAGAGAAGACAGACGTAAGAGCACTTGAGGGGGAGAATGCGTAACAAATATTTATGGCTCCATTAGGAGTAAAATAACTTTCAATGAGATATGAAATCGATTGGGCTGGATATAGTTTTACTATAAAAATGGCAGTAAAGGATTTTGATGAGTTTTGTATGGTCGGTATGTGTACTCTATGGAAAAGGACGAAAGAGGATTGGTGTGGTACAAAAAAGAGCTCGTTAAGGGGCCTGAATGAGAATACTTTTCTGAGGAAAGTTTTTTGTTTTTATTCCTTCTTCTGCTGGAGGAAATTAAGGGAAAAATTTGATATGTTTTGGTTTGGTATTTTTCCTGAAGTTATGTTGAGCAAAAGAGATTAAATTTCTGTATGCCTATTCGTGGGTAAAAGTTTTCGATTGGGGAGAAAAATAGTTTGGAGATGAGCTGTTCCATTTCCTTCTGTGATATTTTGAGGGCGTTTTTTGTTTAAGCACAGAATTCTCCACCTTCTCTTTTTAAAGAACTTTTGCTTTCAATATATTTCCACAAAGCGAAGCCACTAGAAAACGAAACAGCAAAAACATAGTTCCAAGTTCACCTACGAAATGGAGAAAAGATGAAAACATGTTTCGTCCACTTGTTTTGTCTGATGCCAAATGGCTCTTACTTTTCACACATTCTCGTAGTTTCAGCTCCTCGTATAGTAAAGCAAGACTTAACAAGTAATTTCAAAGGAAGATTTTTCTTTCCCGGCTATGGAGCTAATTCTATAGACTTGCGAAAAACCTGAACAGAATGTGTCGCTCTTCTTTTAGAAACTACGATGACATTTATGTCAAAAAGTTCTCTATCCTAATTCGCTGAGTTCGCTATTTAGCAATTAAAATATTTATTTTGAAAGTCTTCTAAAAGTTTTCTACAATCAAAGTTAGTTTGCGTGAATTGAGAATTGCTCCTATAATACAACTCTCTTTTATATCATTTATGTAGTTTATATAGTTCAAAAACACTTGATGGTCTGAAAGTTTATCTTTTCAAATTTCCTCTGATAGTGGAATTTATCCGATTAGACGTTTTTATCGGGAGTTGTAGTGTTTTTAGATGCCCAACTCCAATATCTGGCTGCCACTAAGTGACTTGCCGAAATTTGTCAAACCGGTTTAATTTTGCTCCGTATTAAGCTCAAGAGGAACTTACAATCACATCACGGAGAAGGTTTACATTTTCTGGAGCGTAATAAATTTTTGAATCTTTATTGCACTTAAGCAACACAATTATTATACTCGTACACTACCAACTGATATCTGTATAGCCCTTGTGTTGTGTATGTCTTCTGATGATGCCTAGATGTTATTTAAAATTGTGTAGGAGTGTATTGGCTTCTATTATGTATGTATATGTTGAGTCGAACCGGTAGTTCAGGAAGCCTAAGTTTTAGGATGAAGTACTTTCCTTAACCCTTAAACCCTACCCTGGTCATTGCTAACATACATTTTCTTGAATTTTTTAAAAACTAAGCAACTCACACCAGTGCCACCCATGGAATTCTCATATTATCGCAGCAGACGTCTAAAAATCTGTCATTTAATTTTCGAGTGGTGCAGCTGAAAATATTTGAGCTTCAGGGTCCCATAGACCCCGAGTAGTGATAGTTAAAGTTTTTGAACAGTTTGACAGTGTTTCTATACGAGCGAAACGATGGCCATTGGCTATGTTTTATGAGATCTTAAATATTGTTTGTGTGAATTCGTATGTCCTCCTCAAAATAGCGTCCGATAAAATTCAAACAAGTCAAAATTTCTTAAAAAACTTAGCCTTGGAACTCATTAAACCCCAAATGGAGGAGAGGTTTACTTGGCCAACTTTGCCATCCAATCTCCAGGTCCTCATTGGAGATATTTTAAAAAAGAAGCGACCTGTGGCTGAGTCAACATCTTCAGTCACTACAAAACACAGATGTGCCGTGTGTCCACGAGACAAAGACCGCAAGACCAAAATACAATGCACCAGTTGCCGAAATCCACTTTGTGGCGAACATAGCCGCTCAGTGTGTCATAATTGTCTTGATGTAAACTTTTAAAACGTTTCTCATAATTAAACATTCCTCTCTTTTATGTTAGTAAATTAAATTTTTGATTAAATTGTTTTTTTTTTTTAAATTGGGGCAAAAACTTTTTGGGGTCCCTAAGACCCCAGGGTAGCAATAGTGTTTTTACCCGGGATGGGTAGGGTTAAAGGGTTAAATAAGCTTTATTTGAATCGTTCCTGAAATAAGCTTTGTTGTCAAAAATCAACTTCGATGGCGCTTAGTACAATCCGGTAAAAAGAAAGGCTCCACTCATTACATTAAGTCATAGTCATGCTTTATAAAGGTTTTGTGCTTAAAGTCCGCAACAAATTTAAAAATAAAATGTTTGATACAAAAAAACGATGCTGCGGATAAATTCATTCGAGTTTAGTAGGGGTATCCTCCGCTCCGTATCTTAGGTAGGGGTATCAATTTAAACACTTTAATGACTTCTGAATTGGAATGGGATTTATTTTAGATCTCATGCCTTACTAAATGTGTGGAATCTGTTTGTTTTTTAATGAAATGGGTGATAGCTGAAGAAGTTTTCTTTGCCAGCACACCGACTTTAAGATTTGTTTGTGCTTTTGCGCTAAACTTTATGTTGACACGGTTTAAAGTTGAGGTGTTTCCTATATCAAAAAGCCTAGTGAAATCTTTGCCTACCAAAAATATATTTGGCAGGATCTGACATTAGCAGGGTATTCGCTAGAATGTGACGAAAAGTTTTGGATTGGCTTGTATATCAATGCTTTGGGGGTTGTAGTTAGGGAAACAGTGAGCCTTGGGGAAGTCAGTGAGTAACTTTCAGTCACTTTTGTGATTGTTAACAATTTTGAATGGTAGACGGAAAGTATCTTTTATCTTATGTCTTATTTTGATCACGAGTGTTGTTAAAATGGAATGGAGGGGCTAATGGCTAGGTGAGGAAACACATTTAAAGTCAATTACTCTCGGAGAACTTGTCACTTCTCCGCGTAGGTTATAGTTCAGTTGCTTTTTATAAGACTGCTCATTTTATATGAGTTCTCGTCCGTGTTGTAAAAAATCCAATTGCTTTTCCACGTTTGTATTTTTTTTCGCGAGGAATTTTCAAGTCATTTGAAATTAATTACACTATCATCAAAGCTCTTTCTCACGTTCCGGAATCCTCAAAAATTATTTAGCTGAAGGACAGCCTATTTGGCTGAAGGACAGCCCTTACCCCTTACCAAGGTTGAGAGAAATGCAGCACAGCCCGAGACTCCCCGGACCCCGAGCTCTATTGTCTTATCATATTTATCAAATGAATTTTTTTCACTTATTTTATTTTCTAAATTTCGTCTTAAAATATCTTTTTAAATTGAAGGGCTTATTGCAATAGGATAAGCCACATTTTCAAAATATGAAGAAAATTGCAGTTTTAGTTAAGAAAAAAAAAAAAACAAACTTGGGGAGCATGATTTTTATCCAATTTTTTTTTTTTAAATATATGTTACATAGTATTCCTTAATATTAGAGGTTCGTGGTTCGAATCCCAACAGAGGCAAAAGTGTTTTTTCCACGGGTATCGCCTTTCGCGAGGCATTGGCAAGTTCTCCGTTAGTATTCATTGCAATGAAAAGCGCTTTCTCGATTAGCCGTTCGGAACCGGCAAAAGATTGTAGGTCCTCTCCATTCCCTCACAAGGCATGGTTGTGAGAACGCGCTAGGACCTGATGGGGCTCCTCGCTCTGTTGCGCCACCCTATTTATTTATTTTATGCTCAAAAGTGTGTGTAGATATTCTATTAGACTGAGCCAATAAAAACCACTTTTGAAAAAATGTGGCTTTTCATACTATTTCAATTAGCCCTTCAATTACTGACATTGAAGTTCAAAACAAAGAGCTGAAGTAATGTAGTTAGATGTTTCCCATTCATTGTTCTCTACAAAGTTCCAAAAATGTGAACAAGAGTAACGGTAGACTAAACTTGTAAAAAATTAGGCAATTTCTTGTATAAGTTGAGCTACATAATGTTGGTAACATGAACGTACTGTGCATACCAGAATTAGCTTAAATCGTTAAACAATTTCTATGACATATCTACAATACCGCAATTGCTGATGCATAACGAGTAATTGCTTTCAACTTGAGGAGAGGTTCAAGAGCAACAAGCAACGAAATCACACAACAAAAACGACCGCCCTTGAGTCTTAATTATAAAGTACGATAAAACATGCGGTTCCCACAAACAAAGCTTATGTCCAAATAATATCTGCAATTTGCAAAACAATACGCCGCCGAGCGGACTGTGACTGTTTCAATTGCTACTTTATATCAAAACAGAAATTCTTCAATGTGCTTTGTTCCCGTGTTCGAAAATTACATTTTTGTTGAATACTCACATTAACTCGTGTCTACATTGTACACTTACGCCTAGACGATTAATTTCTGACTTTTTGTGGTGTATGACTGCGTCATATGTCTTGTGTCGCGACATCAAAGTACCATACGGTCATGCGGCAATGCTATCCGCATTCTGCTTCCATTGAACCGATTGTTTTTTATTTTATTTTATTTTTCGTCTTGCTTATTCCAAACCAATGTGAATCCACTTTTGTTCACCAAAATAAAATGCAAAACAAGACAAATATCTTTGAAATACCAATCCCGAAGCGTATGCTTCACACACCTTACCCTCCGCTCCAACCAACCAACGTGATGAACGAAAAGCGAATAAAACTGCTACATGACTCATATTATTCTCTTCATGTCGGGAATAGTTTCCTCAAGATTTTGTAGAGTCTGGTTCTGCAGATACGCTATGAGTACGAGTATGTCAAAGAAGTGCATAAACGAGTACAGCAAGCATTTGGTTTCGTTTTAGTATCATATCCACTTTTGAAAAGATGCGCGATTTGTTTAGTTTGTTTTTGTTTTTACTCTGATGTGCAGATACAGATACTTTTCCATCTCACATCATTTTGCAATAATAATAAAGAAAACAACAAATAAAAGAATACGAGAAACATCACCCAAACCAGTCATTGTTGATGATGATTCCAATCCAACTACTGATGTTGCTGCTGCGGTATGGTTGTGGGATGACTCAGTCCCCGTTTCTGTGCTTCCCTCTGCCATTGAATTGCTTCTAAAACTTTGAAGCGAATTCAATTCCATGTGTTGTTTAACTAATACCGCTGTATTGTGGCTTAGCATTTTGCGAACCCTCCCCTCGAGTTGTTTTGGCAACAACAACCGAGAGACATATCCAGTCCATCCATCCATACACTAACTTTTGTTGGGGAATAAAACTGGATTTCAATTTAGAGCGAACAAAAGTCCAGAAATGGTTTGGTTTGTTGTGTCGTTTTATTTGCTCGACGATGGCATTTATGTTTTGTTAATGTAGCACTCACCATTATACAGTTGGGGGTATTGGCTATGGTATTTGTTATTTTGGTTTTGATCAGATTGCCATCGAGGTTGCCGCAGGAAACCGGTTGAATTGTTCTTTTTTTTTCTTCAGTTTGCTTAACCTAATGCTTCAGGCGTTTTTTTGTTCAACATGGTTTGGATGGATATTAATAAAAATATTCTTAAACGCCCTCAGAACTAGAAAAGCAATTACTTTCAACTTATTAGGGAATCTATAGCCTCAACAGAATGTTACTGGTTTTGTTTGGCTACAGCTTTCTCTTAATGAATTTCCGAAGTGTCAGGCAGGGTTGGGAGCACTTTGATATCGATTCTAGTAAAATACGTCTACCAATAAAAGGAAAGCGTGGGAAGTTCTACTTTTGTGATGGAAATGTCACTTATTACTTCCGCTGTCTGCTGCCTTAAAATGTCTAGTATGGGTAGAATTAAGGTTCCAATGTGATGGCTTTCGTCATGAGTCTTGTCTCACAATTCTCTTCCCTAGAAGCTGGGCTTGCACTTAACAGTCAACTATTTTTGAATGGTTATAGCATATTTGGGCCTTTCCATTGAACGGACAACTACCTACATCTTTTAAAAGCAACTCTACAGCTGCAATTCTAAAGTTACAGGGCTTTTATTTCGTTGACAGCACTCATTGACAGGTTTCGGTAAAAGAAAATGCCTTTACAGGCTCAATCAGTCAGTTTTCAATATCAAAAGCTTACAGAAGGTTTATAGCAGCTGGCTAGTTTCGGACTGTGTAACATAAACAGCGCTTTTAGTTCCAACTCCAAAACCCTATTTGACAACTGAAAGCTCTAACTATGTTTCTTGGATGGCTTTTCAAGTGCACTTTATGTGCTCAGAGTTAAAAGAAAAGGAAAACTGAGCAAGAGACTGAATGTAGATTTCTGACGATCTATAGCCTTCAGCTTCTCATATTCGTTTCCTAATTCAAGTCCCTGTTCTTAGGATGTAGAACTGGAATGTTTACGTATGATTTGATCATTAATCTCTGACCTCGAAATCATTGCAACAATAGTCAATTGAAACCGAGTAGAATTCAATGTTTCTAAAACACAATTCCGTCTTTTGTAATTTAAGCATTCACAGTGTAACCTGCCCCAATGAAAGTCAAAAGCTGTCAGTGCTTGCTATGAGTACAAGCGATGATCTTTGTTGGAGTGACAACATATTTTACCGCCTTCCGCCTAAAATGCCGCAAATTACTTATATTTCTGAAAACGCCGCAGGAAACGGTCAACGTTTTTATCTGACTAATAAATTGAAATTTTTAAGCTTAAATTTAGAGTGTAGTTGCTATACCAGGTGATTCATGAAACATCTTTTCGCCGACATACTAAACACGATCTAAAACAGAGCTTAAGACCGATAAGGTGTAATTGACTTGAAAATTGTCTGGAACATTACCGTAATTCTACTTGTCTCAGTCTCATTCGCCGATTGCATTCCTCTCCTGAAACAATTTGGCTGTAACATAAGCCTAGCTGGGAATCTTTCTTATCTCAATTCAATCTTATCTTATTACGTTCTACAAAGACTTCACATTAATGTGCATCTGTGTCTCCTACTTAATCTACTACTATCGTCTTAAGTACTCGCACGTGCTTAATGAGATTTTTTTTTTAAATTAGTGCGAACATCAGAGACTATGAATATAGGTACCCTCTATTCATAATAATTTTTTGCACGTTCTCTTCAGAATACGTTTGTGGCGTGAAATCTTCTAAATATATAAATAGATGAATAGATAAATAAATAAATAGATAAATAAATAAATAGATAAATAAATAAATAAATAAATAAATAAATAAATAAATAAATATGTGGATGAATAAATAAATAGATGAATAAATAAATAGATAAATAAATAAAAAAATGAATAAATAAATAAATAAAAAATATTAAAATAAATAGCAAATACGCACATACGCACATCGTAACGGCAATCCAAAAACTAGAAAAGATTCAAAGATTGGCAACAACATGCATTACGGGATGCATGCGTACAACACCAACAGACGCTCTAAACGTCATTACAGGACTACCTCCAATCCATGTTTTCATAAAATGGAAGCAAGACTAGCGACACACCGTCTTTTCCATCAAGGACACATAAAATCACATCCAAACCCGAAAGGACATCTGTCGATAATGGAAAGTCTAGAAAAACTTAATACCTTTAGTGTGTGCTTGGATGCTATTAATATTCCCATGTACAACTTCTCCATTGAAAACTGGGAGAATACATAGCCTCATCCTTCAAAGCAAGATATGGTCTGGTATACGGACGGCTCAAAAATGGAAACTGGTACAGGTTCCGGCATTTTCAGCGACTGTCCCAGAACGAATTTCTCAGTAAGTCTGGGTAGTCACTCGTCCATTTTCCAAGCTGAAGTCTTTGCCATTAACGAATGTTCGAGAATAATATGTTCATCGAACACGAAAAACAAAACAATATTCATCTTCTCAGACAGCCAAACTGCACTAAAAGCGTTAAGCTCAACTGTCATAAGATCAAAACTAGTCCAAGAGACAGTCATGTCACTCTCTGAACTAGCAAGGAAAAACACTGTAATCCTCCACTGGATCCCAGCACACAAAGGCTATGATGGTAACGAAAAGGCCGACATCTTAGCTAAAGACGGCGCATCTAAACCATTCGTCGGACCTGAACCCTTCTGCGGTGTAAATAAAAGCACCTTCAAACATACTGCCAAAGAACATCCTACTGGAGGAATCAAATAAAGCTTGGTGTAACTCATCTGGCCAAACCTGTTCAAAACTTTTTTTGCCAGAATATACTGAAAAACATCAAAATTCCTACTGAACCTCAATAGGAAAACCTTAAAAATTTGCACAGGACTACTAATCGGTCACTGTTCTTTAAAGAAACATCTTCACCAAATGAGGCTAGTAGCGGACCCCATCTGTAGACTATGCCTCGAAAATGAAGAAACTTCTCTGCACATTTTTACAGAATGTCCAGCACTTTTCCGCCTTAGAAAGCAAATACTTGACTATGAGATCATCCCCTTAGATAAACTCAAACTCATTCACCCACAGAAGATTGCTAACTTCTGGTTCAATTCAGGAGCAGGAGAACTGCCCTAAAACCTCAGATGGGCTGGCACAATCGGTTTCAATCAGACACCGCAGTGCCCAGAGCTGAGCAAGGTCTACCCGTCCCCTTAATCTATCTATCTATCTACATTCTACATACGCACATAAAGTTCATTTATGTTTTTAGTATCAATATTGAAGGCAACAGAGTCTATTTAATCATGTGCTTTAAATAAACCATTGTAAGGTAAAGTGTTTGATAGCATTTTTAATGCAATTAATGCAATAAGATTTATAGAGAACCATAAATTATTTGTGTTTAATTGAGTAATTCAATTGCAGCACTCAAGTAACGCATTTCTAATTGCAACCGAGTACACATCGTCATGAAAACTTTTAAAATAAAATTATTCAATCGAATCAAACAAGCAGCCAGGTTATTCACGTTACTGAAATCCATGTCAATAAAATATTCCCATCACGTACTTCTTCATTCAAAAATTGTTAATAACTGGAAAGAGCAGTGTGAAGTCATGCTCAAGAGAACAGTGTTATAAAGTGCTGACTATACTTACTACATATTGCCGAGTCCGTGGAACCCTCGCCTCAGTGTAGTTCTGTTTGAAGGTGTATAGCTTACTAATGATTATGCGCAATTGCGAGTATGTTTATTAATTTGTTTCCCGTTGGAGCGGGCGTCTGTCCGCCGCCGCGCCACCGTAACGGCCGCCACCGTCCGTTGAAGTCGTCGATCAGCATTATGAACACAAATTTCAACAAAAATGAGTCACAGGTTGAGTATAGCTGTTGTTCATCAAGACAAAGCTTCGTATTTACAAATGTTTGCCTCAACAATCAAAATAAAATATATAGAAGCAAAATCAAACTACCGGAAATAAACTTGTTAGAATGAAAACTGCTTACTCAACGAATTGTTTCCATAAGTTATTCTCTTGAGCTGTTAGTTTAATGGATTATTTCCCATGTATAGAAATTCAATTGCGCTCAAAAATGTCTCATTAGAATTATTTAAAATTATCAGTTGTGGAAGAAAGAAAAATAGAAAAAACAAAAGTAAGAGTCAAGACGTTTGATAGTTTTTCCTTTTTAGACATGTTTTGTGGAACGTGCTGTGGCCATGAAAATAACATGTTCTGCTGCTAGATTTGTGTGCCGATCGCCGCTCACCACTGCCGCTGCCGGAGCTGGAAGTGGATGTGGTTATGACAAAACGCAATTGTTTTTTTAAGTGGCTACTGTCTTACAATTAAAAGTGAAATTAGACAGAAAATATTTATATGCTCGGTTAAGGTCGTCGTTATATTCGTATAGTTGTTATTGAACTTGCGTTTTCCGACTTTGAACTCGAACTAAAGTAGACTTTGGTACAAAAGGCATTTTAAGTTGATGTCTTTTTGATTGCTTGTTAAATTTGCGTCAGATATTAATTACTTTAAATGATGAAAAATTATACACGGCAGGGCAGGGTGGGTGTTTTTGGCCTCAAATTTATTTTAAATTGAATACGCAGGGTATCTTTGACCTTAACGAAAAAAATGTTTTAGAGGAGGCAAGGGTAGACCTTTCTCCTAAAAGATAATTAAAAAATTGCTTTCTCACTTTGTCATGTCGTTTTGCCAGAAAAATGGTAATGCTTAACAACACAGCTACGGAAATATTTAACTGATCAATGCGCCAAGACATAGTTTTTTTATTTCTGATATCTCCTTAAATTTCTGAAAAATTCAAATAATTTGTTTCCCTACTGCTGCTTCAACAGTGTGTGAGGTCACAGACACTTTGTAAGAGTTCATTTACCACGGTAAGATATACAATTCAGTTCAAATCAGTTCAATATAGTTCAAATTTTATAAGATAATGTGTTAGGTTAGGTTAGGTGGAAGTGGCTGTCAGCCAATGAGTACATTGCCTGACACACTTAGGCCGCAAGGGCCCATTGTGATACCACAGAGATCAGCAAGTTAATCACCTACTGATCTCAGAAACCCGATGTAAGATTTACGAGTTGATCACTTATTAATCTTCCATTACGGGCCGGTTAATCACCTGCTAGTCGAACCACGTGGAACTTTAAATGTATTTCGAAAGACTTTTAGGGTCTATGTAAGCTAAGTCGCTAGTATCATCGAAGATGAATTCACCGAGATGAGCTTTCCTCCTATGAAGTAGTGCATGGCATGAGCAAAGAAGGTGTTGAACGGTTTCTTCCTCCTCCTCGTCCATGCAGCTTCTGCAGAAATCATTGGAAAACACACCAAGTCTTTTGGCGTGTCTCCCTATTAGACAGTGTCACCCTATTAGTAAGAACACCTATGGTAGAACCTAGATACAGACGGTTCAGGGCCAACAAACTCTTCGAGCGTTTTGAGTCTACACACGGCCAAACTTTTTTGGTTGCAAGGCAGTTGTTACTCTCAGTCCATCTAGTGTTTGTTATCCTTGAAGCGTCTTGTCTAAGTAGGAGTTTACATGTAGCGATAGGTACACCTATGTTGTTCCATTCTGAGCGTAGGGAAGTGGTCGTGCCCTTTTTGGCTAGTTCGTCTGCCATACAGTTGCCTGGTATGTCCCTGTGCCCTGGCACCCATGAAAGGTGAATGTTAAACTGATTTGACATCTCCCTCAGAGACATCTGACAATTTTGGACCGTGATGGATTTTGTAGAGACAGAGGCAAGAGATTTAAGGGCAGCTTGGCTGTCTGGGAAGATTCGAATATCCGTGGAGGATATGACGTTTTCTTTGAGCCAAGACAGCACCTCCTTTATTGCCAGAATTTCCGCTTGGAACACACTACAATGATCGGGTAGGCGGAAGAAAAGACTGAGGTTCAGTTTTTCTGAGTAGATTCCACTTCCCACACCTTCGTTGGTTTTTGAACCATCGGTGTAAAAGTGTATTGCTTCATTTTCCAAAAGAGTGCCATTTTCCCAAGCTTCTCTTGAAGGTATGGTTACTTGGAAATTATTGTCAAACACCAACTAGAATGGTAGTGTGGCCGATTTGATTATTGGTCAAGATAATGTGTACAACTATAAAAGGTTTTCCAATAAGAAATTGACAACTTTCAATTTATTTTGTGAACGCATCCTTTCATTAATCATCTAACTGTCATTGTGGATTGCAGCAGTAAAATTTCCAACATAGTAAAGTACCCGAATGAGCAACGTCTGCAAATTATAAACATTTTCTACCCAAATTCGGAATTTCAAGATCGTTAACTCAAATTTTCGGTCTTAATTCATGCCCTATAGTAGACAGACAATAACAAGTTTAGCTTAAAAATTATAGTCTACATATTTGTTGCGTAATTTTGCCGTGGCAGTGAGACAGCGGAATGGTCGGTCGGAGTGACGAAAATATCACTGGGTTCGTAGCAAGTGATCCAAGTCAGTGCATTCCACGACGTCCAATTGGATCCAACGAACAAACCGCTGTCAACTTCTCATTGGAAAACGTGATTTAAGTTAGAAAGTAGGTACTAATTGAGGTTCATGTTGAAATTTTTGAAATGAGGTGTTTGATGGTTGAATTAAATGATGATTTTTGAAATAGTCGGACAAACCATCGGCAGAAAAAATAGAGTTGCCGAAACAGTTTATCTCCTTTGCTATCCTCCAAATTGGGATACTTAAGATTTTCTTTTTACGGCAGTTTTTCTTACTACAAACGTCATGTGCTTGAATATTGTTTTAATACTGCCGTCATTTATTTCTAAAGTCAGGAACTCAATATCAATATTTGACAGTGACATTGTGCAATTGTTGAAAAATTTTCAATATTCACTTTTCTCTTCTTTAGTTCCATCCTTGTTTAAGAACAGCAATTTCAAACTTAATCTAAAAGAATACGGTACCGATTCCCGTCCACACTTCTCCTTTACCATGCTGCAAAGCTTTTAGTCATCACTTCTCAAGTGCATAATCAGTCCTCGACATAATGCATCTCAATGGCAAAATTTCTACTCGACTTCCACATTTACAAATCAAAAAAGTCTTGATTTTGGGGCCAATATATGCAAATTCATTGAACCACTTCACTTAAAGGTTTAATTGTGCACTCAAGTGGGTGGAATATTAAAAACGTGAGTATAATTTAGCCCCCACCTAATCGGCTCGGTACTTTCCTATCCAATCTATATTTCATTCCATGTTTTTGTTTTAATTTTTTTTTTGCATCCATTTCTACATATAACATTCTCAATAGAAAAGAGGCACACTTGTATAGTCAAATCAGTCATTTGGCGCAGCTTGTGTATGTGTACCCCAGTTATTTAAAATGCGCCCTCTTTAACCATTCATCAGTGTATGCCTCTTTGAATAGACATGGACATAACCATGGGCATGAGAGGTGTACAATAACACAGTGACAGAAGACATAACCATCGCGCATACTAAGAAATAATTATTCCCTTTGTTGGGCGGATCTATGGATGAGATGAGGGATTCGAAAGCACACAGATTGTGGGATTTATATAGCATATGCAAAATGCTCTCGAAAGTATCGGTATGCTTTTCTTTTTGGAGTATGTTGAGGTCGCACGTTTGTTCATTCTATTGGGACAATTCATAAGCGAGAGCCCTGAGCTCCCTCATTTGTCGCATGGATGATGAGGAATTGCGGTTGCAGCGTGCTGCTGCCACAGATACACTTAAAGAAAAGAAAACTTCGCTTTATAACTTGGTTTGGACTTGAAGACCTATAGACAAAAGCTTTAGTAATTTTCAAGGTTTCCTTTCATCTAACAAAAGTTATTGTTTCTCTCCCAGCGTTGTTGTATGATAAAAATATGTTGTGATATAAAAATGTCCGAACGACTTATGTAATCGAGGCTAAGCGGGTCGAGTTCGGTGAAATAAAAATTATTTTATGTTAACATCAAATAAGTGAGAAACTTGAAAATATGTTCTTATCCTTGTACTGGAAAACTTTTTTTTTATTAAAAACAAGATTTGTTTACGTTTTTCGTACGTGTTGCATTCCTGATTCACAATAGAGGGTCAACATGTGCCGTGAACGTGATAGTCTAGGACCAATGATAAATTGCAAGCGAATCTATGAAACAATACTTTGTTTTTATCGAAGGTTTTTAAATATTAACTGAGCTTTCAGACCTAAATACCAGTTCATTGTACTACCAGTTACAGCTTTCCAGATTTTCGAAGAAAAGCCAAAGACGCTGCCATGATAAGACCTAGGTTACCAACTCTCACCAGGTCTGAGCCGAGTTTTTTTAACCTGATGCAGGACATTCACAGAGGAAGTGCTCTTCGGTATCATCATTTTCTTCACAGGATTCACAGAGATTTGTATCACTTGGACCTAACACGTTTAACTAGTTGACAAAAGAGAAGTTTACAATCTTTTCTGTTACGGAACAGCAAAAAATTTGCTGTTTTCTTATTACCGTTGGGTAGCATATGTTTAGTCTGTTTGCATCCAATGGAGGCATGTCGTTTAAGGTTGTGCTGTTGACAGATTCCAATCGTTGATTGAAGACCTAACTGAGGACCCCGGCTGACTAAACGCTGCGCTGGTTCAGGTACTGAAAAAGCTGTCTGAGATTCTTGCCTTGCAATTTCGTCTACGATCTCGTTTCCTGCTATGCCGTGATGGCCTCGACCCCAAAAGAGACTCAAAAAATTTGGACTTCTGACCGCATTCTGAGAGTCTTGCATTACTGTTTCGCTTTCGAAGTTGTTAGAGGGTTGAGTTGAGGCTTAAGCACAGCTTTTCTGTCGCTGAAGCAGTTTACTACAGTTCTTAAATCAAGGTCATCTTTTCACTTTTATCTTTGACCAATTAGGTGAAAGTCATCTGATTATGTAGTTTTGCTGTATTGAGAGAGAAAAAAGGGAAATAAATGTTTGGATTACAGGTAGAATAAAGTCACTGTGTTTTCATTAAAATAAACAGGAATCTCGGTAGTCCCCAAGACCTAGCTCATCTCTATCAACCATAATTATAAATAAATAAATAAATAAGGTGGCGCAACAGAGCGAGGAGCCCCTAGGCCTAGGGCATTTCTCACAACCATGCCTTGTGAGGGAAAGGAGGGGACCTACAATTTTATGCCGGATCCGAACGTCTAATTGAGAAAGCGCTTTTCATGGCATGAATTTACTAACGGAGGACTTGCCAATTCCTCGCGAAAGGCGATACCCGTGAAAAAACATTTTTGCCTCTACTGGGAATCGAACCTCGAACCTCAGGGGTAGCAGGTGGACATGCTAACTATCACAACACGGGTACCACATCAACCGTAATTAGTTGATTAATAAAGGAGACCACAAATTCCTAATCTCTAAGTTGGAAAAAAACTTTTTCTTACAATGTTATTACTATTCGGGGACTTCCAATTCCTTTCGAAAGGCGATACCAGAATTTTTCTATGTTTCTGGAATTTAAACCTCAAACTCATACGTAACATCAAACATGCTAACCATTAAGTCCCCGACCCATAGAATCCGTTGCGTCCGTTCGCTGCCGGATTCAACTGACAGCAGTGAGTTTTACCGGACACAACAGATTGGGGTGACCCATAGAAACCGTTGCGGTGTGAAGAGAAAACTTCAAATTAGTTTTGACAGCATATGTAATCAGTACTGCCAGACGCAAAAAGTTAAAAGTTGGGCTACTTTTTCCGTTGCGTCCGTTGCATCCGTTGTCACCTCTCATAAGATCGTGTGTATTTAATCGAGCTGTCAGTTGAATCCGGCAGCGAACGGACGCAACGGATTCTATGGGTCGGGGCCTTTACGCCACGGTCACCACAGTGTTGTCATTATTCGTTTGTATTACGGATTGTGATTACAGCGATAACGTTTGTCATCCGGCTCATGATCCGCGTGATCGCTTCATTGTGAACCCGCCACCATGCAACAATTGCTGGCACAGGCTTAGATAAGCAAAAACAGTGCGAGTAAAAGCGCTTTTTTGCGTTTAAATATGAACACAAGATTTAAAAAAAAAGCTTTTGACCTTTTTAATTCGACAGAATACTTGTACTCTTGTACACGTCCAAAGCAAACCAGTGTGTAGTGTCATTTTCTTTTTCCTTAAATTGTGTGTTTCTGTGTGGGTTCAATACCGTCATTGGAATTTCCAATATATATTTTTTTTTCAGTGTGTAACCCCTTGAACAGCCGCAGCATTTCAATCGCGAGAATGGTATTCTACTCATATCTATTCCACACACCCGCGCCCACAAATATAGAAAAAAATCTGTGCTTTAACATCCATGCATCAACTGGCAATTCTCACAATTCGCAGAACTGCTTGCATATTGCGGTGAAATATTTTTCATTCTTTTTTTTTTTTACATCATTTAGTATTTATTTTACTTCCCTAAACTTAAAGAGTAAATCACATTGAGACGAAAAATAGGGTGCACATTTGAACCAAGCAGATTCTCTTTGGTACAATGATTTATATGTTTGTTGGTAGGTATGATGTATTACTACAAAACAGCACAGCGTTTAAAGTACATGCCTTATTAGTACAACTTGTAAGTATACTTAGTTGAATGGCAGAACGAAGCACGGACTTATACTCCATGAAAAGAAATTTTCTTTATGCAATGTTCTGAGACTTTTTTTTTTCGTTTGTTTCATTTCTTTGAAATCGCATTGTTTTGTTGAACCTTTTGTTGGAGATTTTGTATTTTGTTGAAAGGAAAAGTGTTCACGAGTCAGAGTCGGAAATGGAATTGCAAATTGTGTCAAATGCGTGAGTGCGTTTGTAATTGCGTATGTAGAATGCAGGCGTCTTGACTGGGTAAATAAGGTCGATGCATAATGTGCGTATACATCTTTTGTAATTTTTTTCGCTTGCATTTAAATTGTAAAGATGATTAATGACTTCATTTTTATTGCTCAGTTTGATCAGGAAAATTTAGAATCAAAGCTTTAAATAAGAACATTGAAGCAAAATGACAGAAGAGGATTCTTGGAATTTGAAAGACCTATTTCTTTACGATATTTCAAAGTTATCATCCTGTGTTACAAGCATTTGACTTTGTTTGATTTGGGTAGGCGCCTTTTTTGTTTGGGGAAACATTTTCGACTCATTAAAAAAAGCAGAAGTTAATTCCTAGAATCCATTAGGCATCTTTTCTAGGAAATGAGAACATATAATTGGAAGTAGAATATAATTTTGAAATTTTTTACTTTTAACAAGACATTTTATCGAACTCAAATAAACTTGTGAGTGGTGAATACAACACAATATAAAAAGATCCTTGACACTCCATCATTGGAAAGATTCATAAGATATGGCGCTCATTTTGCAATACAAGCAAATGTGTTCTTGTGGCAACAGCGAGATTTTCCTAATACTTCGGAAAACAAGATGTATGTAAGACCTTTAAAGTATTTGAAGTGTGTCATTTTCTTAATTTGAAAGCCGAATGCAAATTTTGGAATAATTTAATAATTACGCATTAATGTTATCAACATTATAACATTCTTCCATGATTTGCCAAACGATACTTTGCTCAATTTAAATGTTCAGCACAGGCGATTTATAAGAAGCTTTTCAATAATCAGCCTTTTAAGCTCATATGACACCTTTCAAGAAATAACTTACGTGTGTTGGACCCTAAATAAAAACCACGCTTCTGACGTTGTTATTGTAATTTTCTTACACTAATGTACATTTCCGTATAACTTGTCGCGAGCAAAAAACAACCCTTATTTGTTAGCTATTTGTAATGACACTGATCGAGTTAATGCAGTGTTACCATTCGAACAACCATCCAACAATATATGATATTTTCTTTGGGTTTCTTTGTGGAACTTTGATGTTTAGAACTTTACTAATTCTATGTCCCTAACTGGCACTTAAACTTGTTCAACTCAAAACTATACTAAACCTACATGAAAACTAAGGGGTTTTCCATACAAAATGAAAACTTTTTAGCTACTGGGTTTCATCTCAACCTACTTGAAACCAACCACTATTTCCAATATTCCAGTGAAATTGACGTTTAAGAGAGTGGAAGTGAATGGAGAGAGAATTGAATCTCTACTCTCATACGTCGTTGACGTTCTGCTCACACTTTATAACTGTCTCTTTTTAACTTAAGACAAAAACATGAATACTACACAAGACACTACTAGGTTAACTCAAACCATTTTGGAATGAAACCTAGAATAACTTCAAGTAGGGACATAGTATAATGCTATGTACGCACCTGAAGTTAAACTGGGTTTCATTCCAGGGTGGTTTGAGTTAACCAAGTAGTGTCCGCATATGAAAAAAAGTTTTGAGTTTATCTTTTTGTCTTAAGTTAAAAAGAGACAGGCATAAAGTGTGAGCAGAACGTCAACGACGTATGAGAGTATTTATTCTCTCTCCACTCACTTACACTCTCTTAAACGTCAAATTCAGTGGAACATTGTAAATTAAAACGTCAAATTCAGTGGAACATTGGAAACATTGGAGTTTAAGTCTCAGGTGCGGACATAGCATTAAGCTATTGAAAACCAAAATTCAATTTGAGAGTGGAAAAGTTGCGAGAAATTTGATATGTTCCGCTTTTTTAGTCATCGTCAGTTAAAGCGCAGGACCTCGTTAGTCAAAAAATTTTACAAAAAAAAAACTTATGGATCAAAAAACAAAAATCAGAGCCACTTTTTGGCATTTTCAGTGTACTTATGTTTCTGAAAATTTCGTAGAAAGGAAAAAGTCTAAAATGTTTAACGTACATACCTTCTAGGTGCTGCGTGTCTGCGTTTGTCGCTATATCTGCAAAATATCATTAAAAAACCAGCACTTTAACTGCCGTTATGTTAATAAATCGGTTTTTTTAAGACGTAATCTGGCAATACTTTTTTGAAGATGGGCTTCACTTGATTTTTGCTCAGTTTTCATCGTGGAAGAATTGAAGCCACACTACCTTTTTTACTTTTTAATTAATTTTTATTAATTTCTATTATAACTACTTACATGCTAACAAAAATGTATAAAACTAGCTTATATAATATCTTAACTAACTTACTGACCCTTGGCGGGTACTCTAAATTAAAAAATATCTTAATCATAATGCCTTTCGGCCTAGGTATAACTTATATAAATTTACGACTTAGAGCTAGGGTTAAAACTAAGAAAAATTGAAAAACTTTGTTTTCTAAATCATTTTTTTAGTCTGTTCTTAAAATTACTTAAATCTAATTAAAACTAATCAAAACTACTTAAATCTACTTAAAACTAGAGCAGCCACAGTAGCTTTTTTGTTTTTGTTTTGTAATTTTTTTTTTGTTTTTGTGTTTTAAATTTTTTTTTTTTTTGGTTTTTTTTGATTTTTTTTTTTTTTTTTTGATTTTTTTTTTTTTTTTTTACTACTGTGCCCACCCCTACCCTAAGACTTACACGCTAAACCTTTGTAAGCCAGAAAGCCACACTGCGAACTGCGTACGTTCGTGATTTGCCTCCAAGATCATGCGATTTGAAATCGCTGACATACGGCCCAAAGCTGCAGGAAGCGGTTGAAAATCGGGCCTCACAGCTGAAATTTATTCGAGTTAGTCGCTACAGCCACTTGCCCGAAATGATTTAAAACATAATGACAAACCCTTTACAAATAATTTCAATTGTATGATATTCCACAATTCGCTTGTTGAAAAAGCAAACATGCTTGACTTATCGTTCGGGCTGTGCTAACGTGTGTTATTTGTTTGAGTATTTCCGTTTACCCCTTTTTTGATTTCAACTTGGCCTTGTAAGTATACAGGTCATTAAACCATTTTTTGACTTCAGAATGGAATTAATTTCCTTTACCTCTCTTTAGATGTCTTCTCGGTTTTGTAATAGATAACCGTTTGAAACCTGCTTATCGCAAGAGGTACAAGTATTTATATGGAAAAATCCCAAACATGCCTAAAAAACTACTTATTTTTTATGTAGTGTGGTCCAAATAGCGATCAGGAGAAAGAATCAGGAAAAATGTTCAAAGAGAATAACAACTATGTATGTTTTCTTTACAATTGAATAACAAAATTGTATACCATTCAATGGTGAATATCCCAAAATTTTTTTGTCAAGAAAATGTTTAATTGAACATATGTTTTCTATTAAAATTGCGTTTTCCAAGTGTGGAAAAAAGCAGACCGTCGCGTCGTTGACGCAACCAACAAATCTTACGATCTTAAAAAAGAAGACGGAAAGCTGTTAAGAAAACTGCATATATATTTTCTACAACACAACTTACAATTGGGAACCTAGTTGACATTTGAGAAAACTATGTCAATTTATAATGAAACACTATGGTAACCATGTGAAATTTTTTTGAATGGAGATAGTGAAATTAATAAATAGGGTGGTGCAACAGAGCAAGGAGCTCTGACGCTTAGCGCATTTCCCACAATCATTGGTTTTTGTGAAGGAATGGAGGGGATCTACAATTTTCTGCCGACTCCGAACAGCTAATCGAGAAAACGCTTTTCATGGGAGTGAATTTACTATCTCAGGACTTTGCCAATTCTTCGCGAAAGGCGATACCAGTTAAAACATTTTTTCTTCTGTTTTGACTTGAACCACGAACCCCCTCCCGGTTAACAGGCAGACATCTGTAACTATTACGCAAAGTGTACCACCTTCAAATGGAGATAGCTTATTGAAATTAATATTTGTTAGGGTGAAAGACAAATATCCTTTCTTCCCTATACAGAAGATTGAAATTGAAAAGAGTAAAGATTTATGTAAACTTTCCCGCAGATGCATTTAAAATGCAAGATGTCGTTTACCTTCGCCAGGCAGATGTTTTTGGTTTCAAGGAAGGAAACTAAACAAATCAAGGGTATCACATATTATTAAGAAGTACTGTACTGATTATAACTTCAACGATAAATCTGCAAGTCCTTAACAGACAATACAAATGCCCATCCAAAAATATCCCATTTATTGTAGTAGGCTGTCTGTCTACAGTTTCCCAAGTTAATAACACTCGATTTTGAAAAACCATATGAATGAAAAACTTGTATGTTTACAAATAAGTAGATATTTTTTATTTGGTTTATTTATTATTGCATTGAATATGCGGCTATAGGAGTAAGACGGCATTCCCCGAAATAATTACTGGCGATTAAAATCAGACTAAGTCTTGTCTCGTAAATGATTCCTCACAGATTAAATCCCCATTGACGTTGAAATGAAACAATTTTCTGTTTTAGCTGAGTACAAATAACGAAAAAAATGGAAGAAAAACTTAACTCATACAAAACAAGAAGCGTGTGTACCTACAATTACGTGTGGCTTAATTGAAACGTTTAAGTATAATTTGCATCATACTAAAATCTTAAAACGACCTCTGCGACCGCCATTATAATAAACAAACTCACCAGCTAAAAAGCACGACATGATGTCATAACCATGGCTGTTGCTTTTGATGCTTTTTACATGTCTACTTAGCTTCTGTACAAATAAATAATTGTCCAGAAATCGTTGCTTGAAAAATTCATAAGATGCTAGGTCCGAATATTTGTTTTCCTTTTGAAATCTACTCCTTATGGATCCCCAACCAAGCTGAAATTACTTAAGAAATATACACACGCCTGCCCTGCACATGATATGTAGTAGTAATGACTGTTTTGCAGAACAGTAAAGCCTTAGAAAGTACAAGAGGGCATATGCTTGAAGAAAGGTGTTAAGTGTAACATTCAACATTCATATACAAAATACTCCCCAAAGTAGGAAGTAAATTCTCTATGAATTCCGAGTAATAACCCTTCGACCATTGTTGTCGTTGTCGTGTAATATTTAACACAACACACGGTCTTGTTTCTATACATGCCTCTACCTCCACCTCCTTAATCTGTACATCCCATGTACACCAGAGAACGTGACTTTTGACAAAGGCAGACACTTAACAGGTATTTACCAAGGGTACCTTTTTTACATAGTTTTGTTGTATGACGAAGGCTTCTATACCTACCTACTGGTAGGTACATTTAATTTCATCCTGTCTGGACAGGGATGATGTCCAACGAAGCAACTTCAAGCGACAGTATTAGTCCTCGCTGTTAGGGGTCAATGTAGCGTACATACTGATGGAAAAATCTTACGATGGGAAAAGTTCAATATGTCTTTTTATTTGCTTGCAAATCTTTTGTCTTGTGAGCTATTCATGGATGTGTGTTGAATATAATTTGCAGGTTTCTGTGGTACGAAATATGTAAAAAAAAAAAGGAAAAAATAAAGGAATTTACTATTCCAACCGACCGTGCTAATTAGCTGAGGGGTTCTTTGCTCACGTTTATATCAAATTTCCGGACGATGAAAGTGGAGATAAGCTGGAAGAAAGTAATTTCCTGCGAAAGGATCCCGCCGGCAAAAAGGTTGTTGGAGAGAGTTTTGCTTACATACAGTAAAGTAAAATAAAGTAAAGTGACACTTCCTAAAAAGATTGGAAGAGGATAAGCCAAGTTAGCAATAGGTACCCACAGCACTAGCTATTTTGATTGACACTTCAAAGGAGGTATACTCTGGGTTTAAGTTAAGAGATTTTAATTCTTATAAGAAATCTATAAATGGAATGGAGAAGGTCTAAGGTCACGGCTACGTACTGAGCAGCAAAGAGTCAAAATAAGAAAATAATTAAAAGCTCAGAAGTTTGCTGTTCAGTACGTAGCCGTGCCGCGTGCCCTAAGGGTGCCAAAGGTGTTGTGTATAAATCATTAACTTCAAAATCAAAAACATCTTTAGCGGCCAGTTGTCAATACAGCGCAAGCCTTCCCTTGCTGACCGCCATGAAAATGCGTCAATTTGTAGAGTGAACCCGTTGCTGTCTGAAAACATCTGCTATGCTCTTTCCAAAGAACGACTCCTTCGCTTGATGTTGTATTCTCGAGCGAATCATATTCATCATCTGGCAAAAGGCTCAACTATTTATAGTTGCTTTTCACCAACAATTGAAAAACTCCTCCCTTTCCAGTTAAGAAGACAAAAACAGAGTTCTCCTTGTAATTGAACAGAATGCGCACACTTCTTTTTCAAGGCTTCATTAATCAGCGTCAACACTGAGCCCATAATTAGGATCATGACATATAAACAACCACGATTTATTCCTTAACAAAATGGCATTGTTCAAACTAAAAAAAATCCTCTCCGTCACCGTCAGTGCCTTTGAATGCGTTTACCAAATACATATACCCAAACCGGAGAATGGTGTGGGTATGGCAAACGGAACAACAGACATGACATTTTTACTTTCAGTTTAATTAAAATGAATCGGCAAGGATTTTTGCTGTGTCTGCCGACGCAACCGACGCGACGGACGGCCTCATTGAAAAGTTTTCCTCCTCTGTCACGCAAGTACGAATCGTAATTCTTGGATAAGTACTTCAATTAACCTGCAAGACTATTGCAGTACATAGGAAGAGACTCACAGATGAAAAAAATATGCACAAAGGAGAAAAAAAGAATACAAAGTCCTGCGATGCCTAGACCCAAAGGGTAGAAGACAAAAAATAATTGAGTTATCAATTTGATTGATTGATTTAATTAGAGTATATATGCCGACGTTGCATGAGAGGCGTGTAACCTCAACTTCGTCTGTATAATGCTGTTTTTCTTCGAGCTGAAAAAGAGTGATTTTAAGCTAAACTTCGTCCAGGAACAATTGTCACATACCCTATCTACTCTTGTTTATCCTCTCCTTGAGTGAAAGACTTACTGTGGACTGAAATCATCATGCTCTTGTTTTGAGCAGAGCAACAACCTGCTTGTAAAACTGGCTCTGATTGTAAAACAGAGACGTTCTGCCATTTTTTCTTGTTAAGCTATAGTCCCATGAATAGCTGAATCTAATAGTTCAACTTTTTGTTTGTATTCTCTCATAAAGCTTCCTATTGGAAATAATTCTTTGAGTTTGCTTGTGAAAGCTGCTTCTATCTACAAACGGGAACAGTCAGTCTAATGTCACTTTCCATTGGACAAAAAGAACCGTTCAAGAGAATAACACATGTTACACAAATATCAAAAACAAATTTTTTTTCAAGGTATATTTTTTAAGAGCCATAGGTGTTTCACTCACACAAAGGAAATTATGTTAAACTGAATAGAAACAATTTTGGGTGTTCCATTGGTTTTTAAAATGAGTGGTTCCCCGAGTGAAACCAATGGAGAGCGACATAAGTTCATTAGTTTCAAAGCATTCAGGCTCGTTTTTTTGCAGCTATCCGAAGACTTTTTTTTTCTTGCCTTTGTCTTCTTATTTGATATGAAAGATATTCAGTATCTATCATCTCCGCAAATTTAGTTTCGATGTAGATCGGTTTCACTTTTTCTGTTTAAAATCTGTTAGTTTCAATGCAAAAGATCAGTGAAAGTTAGAAGGAACTTTTTATGGGTAAAGCCTGTTGGTGTAGCTACACCGATACACGAGCGCAGCTGGAGTTTGCTTGATTCTCTCGATATTGCCACTTATTCTTTAGAGAAATAGTATTGCGGAAAATATTCAGCCTTGTGTTACACCACTTTGAACTGAAATTTTAATTGACAGTTTTATTCTGTGTGCAAGTTGACATTTGTTTCCTTGATATTAATACCGAATAAATAAATAAATGAATAAATGAATGAATGAATTAAAGAATAAATAAATAAATGAATAAGTGAATAAATGACTAAATGAATAAATGAATTAATAAATGAATAAATTAAAAAATTAATATATGAGTAAAAGAATCAACGAGTGGTACCAGTGGTGTGATGGATAGCATGTCCGCCTGTTAATCCAGAGGTTCGAGTTCGAATCCCAACAGAGGCAAAAATGTTTTTTCCACGGGCCTTTCGCGAGGAATTGGCAGGTCCTCCGTTAGTATTAATTGCCATGAAAAGCGCTTTCTCGATTAGCCGTTCGGAACCGGCAGAAAATTGTAGGTCCCCTCCATTTCCTCACAAGACATGGTTGTGAGAAATGCGCTAGGCCCAAGAGCTCCTCGCTCTGTTGCGCCACCCTATTTATTTATTTATTTAAATTAATCAACGAATAAATGAATTAATTAATGAATCTGTAAATTAATGAATTTATAAGTTAATAAAGGAGTAAATGTGTAAATAATAATAAATGATAAATGAATGAAGGGATAAATCAATAAAGGGATAAATGAACAAATGAATAGATGAACAAATTAAATGACAGTAAATGAATGAGTGAATAAATAAATAGATGCATAAATGAAAAAAATAAAGAATGGAAAAAATTAACCAATTAATTAAGGGATAAATGAATAAGGGGTTAAATGAACGAATCACTAAATGAACAACTAAAAAATTAATAAATTAATAGGATAACCGTTTAACAAGTGAACAAATGAATAAACGAGTAAACGAATAAGTGAACAGTTAACAAATAAACAAATTAATGTGTGAGTGAATGTCAGTCTGAAAGGGGGGGGGGGGAAGTAATAAAATAAAGTGAACCTGAAAACTAATAAGGGGGAAAACCAAAAAAGTTGGCAAATGTAGGTATTATCTGTTTCCTTTGTTAGGTGCTGCTAGTCTTCACCGACAATTTAAAAAATTACCTTTGCATTAGCCACTATTGATAATTGAACATACAGCAATTGTGTTCACAGCCAGTGAACCGCTCAACTCCACAATGCAACTTCGTCACGTTTGACAACCCACTGACCAATTCAGACTAACTTCAAATTTATTAGTACCGAACTTATATTCTTGTTGTAGATTTCACTCTATCTCTTTAGTCTGTGACCGTCCCGTGTTTAATTGGGACATATTAGGGTATGTGAACGCTGAATATGCTTTTCATTTATTTTCATTCTTCATTTACAAACTGCGTAATTGATCAAAGCAAGTCCTTAAAATAGTTCATACTAAATTTCGTAAACTTCTTTCTTTTATAGGCTTTTTTGCATGGCATTGAAAAACTTAGCATGCTCTTGTATACTCGAGAACAAGAATGTTTAAAGGTTTGGTGGAAATCTGAAAACTCCTTCTTGCTCTCACTAACTAACACCATACTCTATTTAAGATCACAAATCCATATTTCATAGGTTTTCTTACTTGGATGTTTTTTACTTAGTAACAAAACCAAACATAAATTGCCCTAAGTTGCGAAAGGATAAGAACCATCCGAAGCATATAATGCAGCCAATAAACACGTCAATGCTTTAGTGCCAATTTCAGTGTTATCAATTTTGTATGAGTCTGCGTTGTACTCTACGTTGCATGCCATAGAGAGAAATTCACAGTCACAAATCACTGAAGTTTCTTGCACCACCGACACGGCTCTGCCCGCAGCAACACTACTTTTCAAAAAGTAGTTTAAAGGCCTACAAAATGCGCCACTATAATTGTACCATAATAATGTGCTACTAATTGGTATCTGTTTTGTGGCATCAATAGCTCGTTGACATTACCTTGGAACAGAATTCAAAGAAGATTATTTTTGTTTTGTTTTGTTTATATTTTTTTTCAGGCCAATCCAATTTATCCCATTCATTGGCAGTTTGACATGTCACTGGGACACACTTTTCAATGCGGTTTTGCATTTATTTATTTATTTATTTATTTATTACTTCATCTACAAGCAATTTTACAGCTATCAGATAATTCAAAATTGCACTCCAAGAAAAATAAATAATAGGTAATAATTAGAATGTAAATAAATATAAAACTTCTAGTTTAAATTTATCACGACTCAGACAGAAGATATCAATATTTACACAGGCTTCATTGAAATCCCTAATAGATCTAGATATGGTTTCATTACTTCCATATATCGTTCTATGCAATTTTTCTTTTAAAAACATTCTCGGTCTTAAAGATCTTGATGGAACATAAATAGGTACGAGAGCAAGTAGCGTAGGACATTTTATATGGTTACATAGTAAGTCTCTTATTAATGTTACACCATGAATAGTTCGCCTAGATTCTAATGATTTTATCCCCAATAATTGACATCTAGCCCTATAATCAGGTTGCGGGTACCAACGCATTTGGAAAAATATAAATTTAGTGAATCGTCTTTGGATCCTTTCTAATCGATTAGAATGTGTAATGAAAGCAGGACTCCAGATAACATCAGCATACTCCAAAATCGATCTCACAAGAGAGTTATACAATGTCAAAAGGACGAAGGGGTCTCTAAAATCTTTTGCATTTCGTTTGATGAATCCAACCATCACGTTGGCTTTGGTAACCAAATAATCAAAATGGTTTTTATACGATAGACAGGGATCAAGTACAATGCCTAAGTCTTTAATATTAGTGACTCTACTAATTGATTTTGAATCAATGTGGTAATCAAACAAATGACAATTATTTTTCCTTAAAAAAGAAATTGAATTGCACTTTTTAATATTAAGATTAAGTTAAGATTTATATGCTGATGATGAACGTGCTACAGAAAATGATAACAAACAGTTATATGGAGTAATTAAACACTGTTTGGTGTAATTTGCATGTCATGTAAATCCGAGTATGAAATGAATATTAGAAAATCAATAACAATAGTGATTTGTTGTTTTGTGGTTAGAAAGTATACCCAACTTTCATGTTGATTGGTACATTACGCACGCAGGAAAAAGGTGTTGCGGTTCACAAAGAGAAATTTTTTGTTTTTTTCTTCTCTAAATTAATTACTTGGAAGTGAATGTTTAATTGAAATAGTCTTTGGGTGATCAGAGAAGTTCCTTGTTCATCCCATAACTCACGGCCACATAATGAATCGCATTCATTTGGGCTGGTGAGCTCGTAATTCAATTAGTTTTTGTTTGTTCGCATCAGAATTGATTGAAATATATTGCACCCGCATGTAGATTCAGATTGGCTACTATGTGCTGAACAAGCAAAGATGTCGTGCGGAAATTACCTAAGTGTGATGAATATGCGACTGATTTGTTCAAGCCTCAATGGACTACCCTCACATTTTTCTTTGGGTTCGGTGGTGGTATTTTTCAAACGCTTAGCCCTTTTTTTACTGTCTTGGGAAGTGAAGAAAATGTTGGGCGATGTAAACTTGTTCAGAATTTAATATTTTTTAATGTTTGAGCAGTTCTTTTGAGGAATGTAAATGGCGGCATGGCAAGTTGATAAGTGTCTATCCAAGGAACAACGACACAAAAGATTTTTTTTTTTTTTAAAGCTTCATTTACTGTACATCTTCTAAAATCGCTAATACTTTTCGAAGGAGCGAATTGCTTCAATCATCCTCTTTCCAATTTGATGAAAATCATCATGATGTTCATGTTTTGAAAAGAAAAAGATAAATCTTCTGGGTATTACTAATTTTGGGAAATGTCGATACCCAAATCGAGTAATTAACTTCAGCTTATGGTTTTAAAAGAAGAAGTAAAATATTTCTTATAAATTTTGTAAAATATTCTTATTGGGGTTGAACTTATTTGAAAAAACGTATACCTATTTACTTGGCTTAGGTAGTACAAACATTTGTTATTGGCTTGGAGAGCCTGGGGAAGTTATTTTTTAGAGTAATTTTTTTTCGTTTGAATTTCGATGGTATCATGATTCTGTGGCTGACTTACTGAGGCAATGAAGTTTATAGGGAAAACTGCGTACTTGATAAAGGTTTTCATGTTTCTATTTTTTGGCTGAGAATATATCCAACGAAATCTTAGTTTTATTGGTTTTTTTAGGAATGGCTTTAAAATGAAGAAGGTCCAAATGATTCTTATCGAATTCACCATGTTTTTTCACTTCCACACAAGCTCATTCCAAACTTAATGCAACTTTGTTTTATTTTATTGATAAAATCATAAACGGTTTTAACGATTTGATTGTATTTCAAATTATAATGGTATGTTTTCGATTTTGCATGTACCCTCGTGTGAATGGTCTAAACCAAATGAATTAAGTAATCAGTAATTGACTCATCAAATAACTCATTGAATGGCTCGAAATCAATGAATAAATTAATTAAATGAATCTATTCGTTCAATGAATCGGTTCATTCAATGAATCATTCATTTTACATATGTCTCAGTGATTGACTCATTGGATAACGCATTGAATGACTTTAAATAAATCATTGAATGCCGATAAGTGTCGTGACCACGATTTCTATTGCTTTTTTGGAAAAAAATTATTATTTTTAAGTTTATTAGTTTTAAGCTTATAGTCTCTGTAAATTTTAAATGCGTTTGTTTATAATTTTTTTTGTTTTCTCTTTCTTTACAGGTAAGTTTGACTGTAGCACTGATGTTACATTTTCGTGTTGAATCATTGATGTCGAAAATGAGTAAGTAAAACTATGAAAATAGTTTTTTTTAAAAATCGAAAGCGGATTGTACCGGTAGCGTAATGGTTAGTATGTTTGCCTTTCGCAGATATTGTCAACTCCTCCGATAGCTTAGTAACTTTAGTGCCATACAAAGCCTTTACTCGATTAGCTATTCGAAATCGGCAAAGTTGTAGGTCCCTTCCATTCCTCACCAAGATATGGTTGAGGGAAATAGACCTGAAGTTTCCAGCTCTATTCTACTACTCTGCTTATTAATTTATTTATCATGGCAACATTGTTCTCATAATCAATTCTGTTCTACCATAAAATTAACTTAATATACAGCTTGAAAAAGCTCTATGCTGTTGGCACTGATCTTTGATCAAAAAACCAAAATAGATTGCGACTCGCCATAACTATTTTCGTTGTCGTTGTCGTTGTCGTTGTCGTTGTCGTTGTCGTTGTCGTTGTCGTTGTCGTTGTCGTTGTCGTTGTCGTTGTCGTTGTCGTTGTCGTTGTCGTTGTCGTTGTCGTTGTCGTTGTCGTTGTTGTTGTCGTTGTCGTTGTCGTTGTCGTTGTCGTTGTCGTTGTCGTTGTCGTTGTCGTTGTCGTTGTCGTTGTCGTTGTTGTTGTCGTTGTCGTTGTCGTTGTCGTTGTCGTTGTCGTTGTCGTTGTCGTTGTCGTTGTCGTTGTCGTTGTCGTTGTCGTTGTCGTTGTCGTTGTCGTTGTCGTTGTCGTTGTCGTTGTCGTTGTCGTTGTCGTTGTCGTTGTCGTTGTCGTTGTCGTTGTCGTTGTCGTTGTCGTTGTCGTTGTCGTTGTCGTTGTCGTTGTCGTTGTCGTTGTCGTTGTCGTTGTCGTTGTCGTTGTCGTTGTCGTTGTCGTTGTCGTTGTCGTTGTCGTTGTCATTGTCGTTGTCTTAGCTTAGTTTTACTATAGAAGCCGAAAAATGAATGATCTTTTACCTTTCTTCTTCGCCACTAAGAGTGTATTGCTTATTTTCTTCTCAGGATTTCATTAATACATTCGTAGCGTTTTCAAACGAATTGGTTAATCATTATCCAGTTTCTAAACTCAACAGCCACTTTTGCTTTATATTAATGAACGAAATGTTCATGAACAGACTGTAGCGATTTACTAAAAATACATCATCGAACAATCCTTGGCAGATTTCAAAACCCAATAAAAGACCAATTTGATAAATTGAGCATGAACTTTTCTTTGCGAAAATTCGCTCGCACAAAATACCCTCCTCTTCAACTAATCTACATTTTTATCGTTTTCACGCAGCAGTCGTCTCGTAAGTCACTTTATACATAATTCATTTTATTTCCTCGTTTTTTGATTTCTTTAAGACTCTTTAGTCATAATTTTGTATAACTTAGTGTACAATAATTATACCAAGGCGGTTCGTGTTGATCGAGTTTCATTTCTTGCTTCAAAGTCGATTCTTCTAGGCACCTTACTTTCAGGTTGATGATGAGCTCCAACTACTTATTAACTTATCTATTTGGATACATCTCTTTCAGTGTTAGCTCTTACTAATAAACAGAAATCATATCTTTAGTGTTGGAATATTTTCATCTAATTTTTGATAAACTGTAGTAGGTACATATTTTCATTGAATGAGAGGGTTACAAAATTAAACTTCTCCGATAAACTATCTTTAGATTCTTATTTTTAATGCTATCTCAAAATGAGAACTTCAACCCGAGGATGAAAAAAAAAAATATAGTGACACCAATAGAAACAGCAGATGTTCGAGGGTAAATGACGCGAGGCATGGCAATCTGTCGAGCAGTCCTCTGAAATTCCCTATCCTATACTTTACTCTATGCACTTATTCTGATTACTGATAAGGTAAAAGCAAACACTACATGCCCATCGATTCACATCCAGTGTATGGAGTGGGCATGGTATCATCATAATATGTTCGTCATCGTTGTACTCTGATGCAGTCGACAGCCGTCCTTACACGCATTTCTCTCACACTCGAGTTAAATTAGCTCAACAGGGAGAATTTGTAACTCGAGTAAGTGGCTCCTCGGATATGATAACTTTTTTTTGGTTCACATTCTTATGTTGTTGTTTTGTTGATGCCTATCATCGTCGCTGCAGTCCAAACAAATCATAATAATTATTAAAATGCTTTTGTTTGAATGTTCCCTTGTACGTACATATTTAAATTGTGTTTTTTTACTGTTGTTTTCTTTGAATTTAATGGCGTCGATAATGTTTTCATTTTCACGCTTATTTCCCCCGAGATAACGAAACGGAAAAGAAACACTCACATGATACCGATAGGACAAGAAGTATCAGTTCCTTTTAATGTGAGAATAAGCGAAAGTTAGCAAATTTGATGTAAGAAATATCAGGGCGTGAAAATAGAAGGAAATGCGTTTGTTCACGCATGGTAGATGTCCGTTCAAACTTTTGTAGGTGTGCGACTGTTTTTTTTTTTTTTTACTTCTGTGCATTATTTGTCGTATTCATTGTTGTGAAACCAAACAATAATAAACACAAAAAAAAAAAAAACAAACGTTATCTCATTTTTCGCAAGGACAGAGCTAACAGGGTGTGACTCAAACCACTTAGACATAGCGGTAGCTATTTTCTCATTTTATGTTTAATTTTGGTGGGTAAATTTGAATTAAAGTAGAGATTGATGAGGTCATATTAACAACATCGCAGCTTGTAGTCTAGGTTTTGTGTGTAAAAGCTTTGCTTTGGACTTGTTTATGTTTTGATGAATTGTTGTTTTTCACGTTATATTTGTTGACTTTCGTGTTTGCATCTAATTCAGGTGAATATAGTTACATATCTGCCTATCTACTCTTGCATTAGTCGAGTCATTTAAATACGTATGTGTGGTCTGCTAATAGCTCTATTTCAAAAACTTTGAAAATTAATGGCTGTCAATTTGTTTTATCTCGAAATGAGCTTTGTTAATCAAGATATTCCCACTAAATGTTTCTAAAAGATAAATTAGTGAACATTACGAGGCACAATAGGTGTAGGTATATCATCTCACACTCCGCATAAGCTGTGCTACATAAGCTCACCTTAACAAAACAAATGTATTGCCGCTTATGTTTCAATGCTCTCAAAAGCAACTATGAAATCATGTTTGCTTCTTCCCATTACGTCAATATCGTCTCCGTAAGCGAGTCATTGTACAGACTTTTGAAAGATTTGTTTGGTGTGTGTGTATGAGTTTTGTACAATCTTTTCAAGTATGATGTTAAGGAAATTGCATGACAGTGTGTCGCCTTGTCGAAAGCCTTTTTCGACATAAAAGGTCTTGGTAAGTTCTTTATCGATCTTGACGAAGCAGCGTGAATCTTTATCATCCTGCATAGTCGTACGAGTATTGTAGGGATTCCGAAACTAGACATGGCTCTGTAGAGTGTTTTTGTAAATGATTCTCATCCGCGGCCTTGAAATCGATAAAAGATGGTGTATATCAATGTTATATTCTCCGGTTTTTTCCAAGACCGTAATGCCGTAATGTAACATTTGGTCTGTTGTGGACATTTCTGGTCTTAAACCATAAAGAACCATCAAATTGTTGACGTGGGGTTTCAGACGTTCCAATAATTATTACAGGAGACAAAATCTTATACGCGACGTTAAGGAGGAATTAATCTCTATTATTGGAGCAATTGTGGGGGTCTCCCTTTTTGAGGATAGGGATACGATACTGAGATTCCATTCATCGGGCAAACTTTCTCCGACTGAATCTGAATGCAGACTAGCTGGTGCATGCTCTTTTCCAACTGATCTCCAGCTTCCTCTAAAAGCTCGATGTCAAGGCCATCTGCACCTGCAGTCTTATTTGATTTAAGTTTAAGTATGGGAAGCCTAGCTTTTTCTTGGTCTGAAGGACGGCATTCTTGATCATCGTCCAAGTTGAACGGGGCTCCCTGCCTGACAGCGGAATTAGTGTCTTCATTGCCATTATGTAGTAGTCTTTCCAGATCCTCATTGGCTACTGCGATTCTATCACAAGGTCTATGTCCTTACAGACAGGCTTGAGCTTGAGGTTTGCCACCCTGTCATTATTTTTGGTCTTTACTTTCTTCTCGATTTCTTCCGGGTAAAAATTTCAGAGGCTGAGAATCTGACGGCATTAGATTGAAGAATTCAAGGGCAATCTTTTGCGATTGTATCATTTCACAGCGTAAGTTGGTATGAGTCGTGAACAGAATTTCCTTCGTATACCTTGGGTAGAACAAGGTGGTGGTCCTAGTCAAAGTTGGCCCCTCGGAAAGTTCGGGCATCAATAAGGCTGGAAGATCTGACTGATGGTTGATCAATCTGGGGATATCTTCTGATTTCTTTATGGATTTTTAGATGAGGAAAGCGTATACTATATTAACAACTAGATCTAGCCTAATACTTAAATCTATAGGCCTGAGTACGTTTTTCGGAGGTTATGTCATGTAGGCTATGCTTACCGATTGTGTTCTTAGAGAGGTAAAGCCTTCAAACACTGGCTTTTGCTAGTATTCCGATTCCATATGTGAGAACTACCACTTTATAAAATAAATAAATAAATAAATAGGGTGGCGTAACAGAGCGAGGAGCCCCTGGGCCTAGCGCATTTCTCACAACCATGTCTTGTGAGGGAATGGAGGTTCCGGCTAATTGAGAAAGCTCTTTTCATGGCAAGGAATTTACTATTGGAAGACTTGCCAATTCCTCGCGAAAGGCGATACCCGTGGAAAAACATTTTTGCCTCTGCTGGGATTCGAACCTCGAACCTCTGGGTTAACAGGTGGACATGCTCAGTTTTTTTTTCAGTTTTAAATTCATTTTTATTGTGTATCACTTATAACTACTTACATGCTAACAAAAATGTTTAAACTAGCTTACATAATACCTTAATTAACTTACTGGCCCTAGGCGGGTACTCTAAATTATACAATAACTTATTTCTAATGCCTTTCGGCCTAATGATCTAATATCTATTTCTAACTATAACTATTATTAGAGCTAAGAAAATTTTTAAAAAAACTTAGCTTTTTAGATCCTTTTTTATGTTTTTCTTAAAACTACTTAGACTAATTAAAACTACTTAAAACTACTTAAAACTAATTAAAACTAGAGCAGCCATAGTAACTTTTTATAATTTTTTTTTTTTTTTTTGTTTTTTGTGTTTTATAATTTTTTTTTTGGGTTTTTGTATTATTTCTATTTTTTTTTTTTGAATTTTGGGGACGCACAGTCATTTTTACATTTTTTTTGATTTTGATTTTTAAAATTTTTTTTTTTGATTTTCGAAGCCGCTTTAATTTTTATAATTTTTTTTTTTTTTGTTTTTATAATTTTTTTTGGTTGCCACTATGCCTACCCCCTATACCCTAAGTCTTACACACTAAACCTTTGTAAGCCAGCCATAGGCGACTCGCTATCAGTTACATTTACATTTTGTTGCTCACACAACCACCAGAACATATTCGACGTTTTGATAACGTCCCGTCGATCGCGATCTGAAACCGCCCTACTGTACCGGAGGAGCTCTTCAACTTCTCCGCCTACTGCGGCGACGTCCCGGTTGTAAAGGAGCCGTCGTTCTACGGACTTACGGCAGACGTGGTAGATTAACGGAACCGCCAATCTGTCCTGTATCAAACCTATCATGTCAAAATAGAGGAAAGCCTCCGGTGGGACAAAGCCACTGAAACGTGTTCTCTCCATATATTCTATGTTGGGGTAGTAAGCCCCAAATATCAGGCCATTGTTCCAAGACATCGCCCTTGCAGTATGACCCCGAGTCAGTTTTATCAAGAAGTTGTCGATTCTGTTTATTTGAGCCCCGTTGTAAAGGACCTCACTAGGATAATATTTTCTGTACTCCGACTCTGGTGTTCTGTGCAATCCAAGACAGGTACGCAGACACTGTCTCTCAAACACCCGAATCTTTTCCATTTGAGACGCTGTAACATTGAACCACACAGGGCACCCATAGACAATCATTGGCATTATGAGGGCCATGTAGCAAATCACCTTCACTCTGCTATCAAGTTGACTGCTGTGAAACAGTCGCCTTGTCAGAGCAAAAGCTCCTCTAGCCCTGGCCAGAGCCGCATCCATATGTTTGTTAAAATATAGATACTGATCTAGCCAGATGCCCAGGTACTTGACTACTACTTTGCTTGGCAGTGGGTGGCCATATAGATCAACGATCACCAGCTTTCGCCAGTTCTTTCTCGTATCCCTTGAGGCCCGAGCCAACGAGGTTCTAAACACAATTGTTTCCGATTTCTGGAAGTTGATTTTCAACTTCCAGTCATCGCAATATTGCTGAATCTTATCGAAGTCACGCTGTAAGAGTATTCTGATGACCTCGATCTTTGGACCTGTTCTGTACGCTATTAGGTCGTCGGCGTACGCTATGGCATGGTGAAGGGAACCAATTAGATCGCCGGTGAAAATGCTAAACAAAATAGGCGAATTCACCGCTCCTTGTTGCAGACCATTCTGTATTTTAAAAGTTCTGGTAGAAGTTTTATTGCAACTTTTCACAACAAACGTTCTACCATGAAGCATGTCATTCAGAATATAAAGCAGTGGTTTACTCATGCCATATCTGATCAACTTATAGAAAAGACCGTCTAGCCAAACGGTATCGAAAGCCTTCTCCAAGTCAACCAGACATGCACCCGTACACTGATTTTTAGCTTTGTTCCATTGAATATCTGATACTAGTTTAGACGCGGCATGTGTGGTATCATGGCCCGCCTTAAAACCGAACTGATTTTCAGGAATAATATGTTTGTCCTCAGCCCATGTGGACAGAGCTCTATTGAGAACTTTCTCGAATACCTTGCTGATACTCGGAAGAAGACTAATTGACCGGAGATTTGCTGGATTGGAACCATCCTTACCTTTTTTAAGGAGAGGATGGACCACTGCCGTCTTCCAACGCACTGGATAATATGCATTATTCAGCGCATTGTTGAACAACGTGGTGTATATGTCCACCGCTTCCGAAGGGAGGTTTCGCAGCACAACATTGGGTATGCCGTCGACTCCTGCTGACTTCTTTTTCTTTATTTTGTGAAAGATGTCCAAGAGGTCCATCTTAGAAACGAACAGGGTGTTATCCCCGTTTCGCTGGGCGATGACTGCATTTGCAAGTCGGTGGACATGCTAACCATCACGCCACGGCACGGGTACCTACCACTACCACTTTAATGAGTAAAAATATCTATCGAAGACAATTGTTCTCTACTTTTTTCATTCGTTTTTTATGACAGTGGATAAACGGTTGTAAGATTTTTCCAAAATAATTACACGTTTATACGCGAACAATTAGTTTAAACGTCGAATAAGACATAATGTCGAAATCAAATTCTACAAAAAAATTAAGACATATTCGCGTCGCTTTGCTAATTGAAAACTCATTTGTCCGCTATATGAAGCTCAACTGGCATTACAACAGCTTAGTCAATGTAAAATTCTAAATAAAACAGTAACTTTCAAGAAGGTGCACACTTTCTGATTGGACTATCAAAATGACATGACTATTAGATCGTCTTGGAATTGTTTTTTTTATTTATTTCTTTCTTTACATCTTTTTTCTTGTGGCCGGTTATTTGAATCGATTTTCCTGAAAGACGAGTGCCCATATTATATTTGCCTTTAATCACATTTTATACACATACACTAACATACACAGAGATACATTTTTTTGCAATGCACAGCAGCGGTGTGTTTCAATCGAGGGAATTCAAATTTAATGCATATTGCAGCAATTTTATATCCAGCTGAGAGAGAGAGAGAGAGGGAGAAAGAATTACTTGTATGGGAATGTTTCAGTTTTATTTTCTGTTGAATTTGCAATAAATGACAGCGGACAGACAGACATAAATATATCGAGTAATATGGGTCAATAAACTTAGGACTTCAACATCGTCGGGTTTTTTTTTTAATAGCTTAGCTATAGGAACATTAAATAAACGAGCTAGTAGGCACCTTGGATTGCAAAACTAAAGGTAATGCGGTTTGTTTTCTTTTGTTTTTCGTTGCTATAGTGTGGAAATCAATGAAGGGATAACCATTTGATTGACTTTTATAGGAATTTTTTTTTACCCATGTTGAAGTCAATAAATTTATGTTGCAAAGAATTGCTGTGATTGAATGGCGAAAAAGCATAAAAGAACATTTAATTGAGTGCTTTGGATTAAGGTTTTGGGAAAGTCTGAACGAGCGTTGAGTTTCTTGGGTTGGTGAACTTAGGAGTTTTTTTTTACTTTGGTTTGTAATGTTTTGTTCCTTATTTGAATCTATAGGAGGTCGTGTATTACCATTGCTTTTGAACTGAAGTTGTTTTGTACTAAAATAGTTTTGTACTAAAATAGTTTTGTACTAAAATAGTTTTGTACTAAAATGGTTTTATACTTAAAAGTCTTTTTCTAAAGTGGTTTTGCAATGAAATTTCTGAGAGCGAAAGCAGTTTTTGTTTGAAGCTTGTGGGTATAATTTTTTACTAAAATGTATGAGTACTAAAAAAGATGTGTACTAAAAAACTTTTTTCATTAAAATGATTGAATTTTCTCATTAGCAGTAAATATTTGCATTTAAAGGTGTTTCCTTTCAACTGATTGTGTTTTGAGATGTTTCTGTTTTCAAACATTTAAGTACTAACATGTTTAAGAACTAAACTATTTAAGTACTCAAATCCTTTAATCTAATGTTTAAGTACGTTTATTTATTTAAAGTTATGTGTCTTATTTAATAAATATGTACTGACATTGAAAAAGTACTAAATTGTTTGCGTACTGAAACTTTTTCTTGCTGAAATATGTGTGTACTAAAATTTATTGTATGTCATATAATGCTTTTGAACCGAGATGCTTGTGTATTGAAACCTATTTTTTCGCAAGTATTTGTATGCTAAAATGATTGATCACTCAAATATTTCTAAAATGTTTCAGGACCATACCTCTCTTCAAAAATCTACCGATTCGACGCTGTTATTTTTTTGTATGCTTGCTATTTACTCGCAAACCTTCTGATTTAACTCTTTCAATGTTAGCTCTGCAAACGCAAATGAATGAGCTCTTCCAATGAAATAAGTGCTAGAGTCTCAATTAATGGGTTTTGGGATACTAATTTTAATTTTTTTGTTTACCATTTCTTATGTGTCCGCGGCGGATGACTTGTGTGCAGTGCACCAAATAATTTGGAGAGTTGTTATCTTTTCGGTATCACGGTGTTCATAAAGGAAGATGTTTGTTATTGCATGGGGAACAATTTGTCTGAAGATATGCACAATACGCGTTTTTGTCGTCATTCGATTCTTTATGGTAATATAGAGTTCTAGGATTTGCGTTGCAGAAATTTGTTGGTGATGGTTAGCATGTCCACCTGCTAAGCCAGAGGTTCGAGGTTCGAATCCCAGCAGAGGCAAAAATGTTTTTCCACCTTTCGCGAGGAATCGGCAAGTCCTCCGTTAGTAAATTTCATTGCCATGAAAAGCGCTTTCTCAATTAGCCGTTCGAAACCGGCAGAAAATTTTAAGTCCATTCCCTCCATAAATGCGCTAGGCCCAAGGGCTCCTCGCTTTGTTGCGCCACCCTATTTATTTATTTTTTAATTTTGTTGGGAAAGAACCATGGTCAGAGTCACCAAACTTGCTGGCCGAGTCGAAATCAGTCTAGATCAAAGTCATAGTCTCTCATTTTCCTCGAATAAACAGAATTTAGACTTTAAGTCCTTGAAAATGAAATTTAAGGCGTGCTTTTCAAGCCACGGTTGTTTATTGATTTGAAGCAGACAAATTGTAAAGTTATGAGTACTTTTAAAAGAATTCAAAAAGTTGACAAAAACTAAATACAGTGTTGCGTAGAGTAATCCACATTCGTGATGTTCATCTTATAAAGAATGAAATAACTGCAGGCCCAAATTGTAATCGTTCTGCTGAATGAATCTGACTAGACATTTTGTCACACGTGCTGTACGTTTGATGTAGTTGCACGAGCAGCTGCATGAAGTTTCGCGTTGCATATAGTTTTACAACTTTCTTCATAATTGCGCAAAGTTGCAAGGAGTTATGACTTGAAAATGAACGTTGTTGCGCGTAGCCAAGTTCCCCATAGTTGCGCAAATTTTGCGCATTGTTGCGCGTCATTGCGTTTCGCCATTGCATTTCGCGTTGCTGCCCCGAATCGCAAGTAATTAGCAAAAGTTGGGTGCAGTTGCGTAAAATTGAGAGTCGTTGGGTAAAATTGTGTAAATTTGAGTAAAGTTGACCAAAGTTGTTTGAAGTTGCGCTTTATCTCTTCAACTCTGCCATTGACCATTGAATTCTCGCTAGACAGACAACATTTTAATTTTGGCCTTCAAACCATCCTACTTTCTTAGTAACCATATACTCCATGAATATAACTTCCATTTTGAATAGATTTTTCCTCGAAATAGGACATAATGTAAGCCAGGTGAACTAAAAGCTTCTCACGCTGCTGTATCTCCTCAAGTTTACATAAAATTAGTATTCAAAATTTGTTCCGCATTCTTATTCATCGTGGTTATATTCAAAATAGACCTTCTTTCTTGCTTCGTTCCGTTCATTGTTAAAATGAAAGCATTTATTGGTAAAGTAATACCCGTGGCATGGGCAATTCTAAACCGCATTCTCCAACTAACCATAAAGTCTATAAGCTCTAAGCTAAGCCATGCAACAGCGGCACTTCAGCTAAACAAAGATACAACACACAAAACCCATTTTTCCAGAGAATCACCCCCTTGTGTCCCACTGCTGGAGCACTAAACCGTCATCTCTGCTTTTCCTGCAACATGACGGTGTCTAGTCTACTTATTTAATAAATTAACTCCACCTCGATAAAACGCTAGGTAAACAAGAATAGAACCCCATAGCGGTTTAAAGAAAAAATAATAAGAAAAACAGGAAAAATGGTTATGTAAAAAAAAAAGCAACAACAACGAAGCGCTGGATGAAGAAGGCATTTTCATAAACAAATGAAGAACGCTGCGCCGCGCACGATTATTCAAAAAAGCCCGAACTTGGTAAACTCATTTGCGTCATCATCATTAGCAATGGGCAAATGGTAACTGAAAGGTTCTGAAGTTTTTATATACTTGAGCATGAAGCTTTTCTTTTCTTCATTCTTACATCTAGCCATCCGATTGCAGATGAATAATCTATCAAAATAGATTCATTTATATAAAAAAGAAAGAAAAAAAACAAACACCTCATGAGTTTGCTGGTGTGGTATTAAATATGCAAAAAACCAAGCAGAACGTGTCAAGAGTGCTGTTGGGCTGGCGTATACACGTCATTGAGAATGCTTTTTGCTGCACACAGTAAACGGGAATGGCTTTTAAATGACTTTCATTAAATATCGATTAAAATCTCGAATGCACTGATTGCGAAAAGTAAATTGAAAGCCATTAAGAAAAGGGAGGCTTTTCCACTTTCGATTCTGATTCGGTTTAAATTTTTTTTTTTTTTTGTCGTCTTTACACAGGAAATGAAAAGTATTCTTTGTAAACAAGAGAACACTTTTTGTGAGAGAAAGAAACACGTTTTTGGCACAACACAAGATTGTGGAAATGAATTCTTGTCGACAAGCTTTAGGGCCATTAAGAAGACATATTGCAATGTTGAAATTTTTCTTGCAAATGAAAACACAAGTAAGGGTCTTTTAAGCAATAAAAAAAAGAAAAATAAATGAAATTAATGGGGCTAAGAACTTTTTGTGCAAGTGAAAACACAATCATAACTTGGCAGCTTAAGGCGTGTTTGTATTTTCAAGGAAGTGCGTTTATTTTAGCTCGATGCTGTGTCCGGAAGTGCAGCAGAAACTTGGGCTTGGGAAAATTCATTGTTCACTATGATATAAAAAAAAGGTCGAGTGCAGTTGGTGCCAAATGTTTTCTCATTTTAAAGGATTGTAATGTTAAAAAATATAAAATAAGCCAAAGGCTTTCACTACTTAGGAATTTGGATACAATTGTATAAGGAGGGGAAGATCGTAGACAATTCAAGAAATCGATTGTTGCAAAGACATTCTTCTAGTTTCCCAAACTTTTGTGGTAGACTGCTTTTCAAGAAGTGAATAGTCGCTTTTGATGGAGATAGTTTTTTGATAGCAACAAAGATACTCACCCCTATCACAAGGCCCGTTATAACAACATCGGACTACGAATGCCAAAAGGAAATGAATGTTTTACAACAGATATTTGAAAATTGTTTATAATAACAATAACGTTGCAAAACATTCACTACGAGGGCGTTTATGGTGCTTCCTTTTTGGCACTCGTACTCCGAAATTGTTACGACGAGACTCGTGATAGGGTCATTAATAATTTTTAATTTGATCAATAGCACCAAGGGCCCCAATGGAAATTCTTTTTGTTATGCTAATTTTTACAACGGGCGTTGTGACAGTGGCTCCTGAATTTCTTTTTTTTTTTGTAGAAGCCGTGTTAATCTGTAAACATATGGATACCCAAAAAAGCCTTTGTCCTATTTGTCTGCATTGGAAACCGGTTCTAGAAAATGTTTGGTCTTAAAAGAAAAACTCTTTGTCCCTGATATAAAAATGGGGTCTTTACTTGCTTACTTACACACTTACTTGTACTCAGGTGGGCATCAAAGTTCAGAACCTGGGTCTTAACCAACATCTTAATTATTAGGTGAGGTGGAATCCTCAGTTGGGCAGTGGTAGGGCGTATTGTTTAGCATGTTTGCCTGTTACTTGGAGTCGAAGTTCGAGTCCCGGATTCATCAGCTAGTCCTCGGAGAGGCTCGAAATAAGTCTTCTTTCTTCTATTATTTTGCTCAGATATTTTTTCGCAAACTTTTGCCATAATTGGTAGGAGGCTTACCTTGAATAGGTGTAAAACAATGAATACTCCAATTTTTCAGTGATGTCGTTACCCGGTGAATTTTTGTTAGATAACTTATATGGTAAAAAAAACTTGACATTAGCGAGATGTTCAACTAAGGATCAGCTTTTTGTTTTGGGTTTTCGATCCATTAACTACAGTACGGACTCGGTTTGCGCAACCCTCGATTAGTGCAATCCTCGATTTTCGCAACATTAAAATCGTAACACGTCTTGACTCTATAAGTGCAACTTTTCAATAAAGCTACCTCGATAAGTGCAACTTCATGTGTTTATTTATCCTTTTTGATATTCACGTTCTTCTTTTGATTCTTTATTCCTGCTGTTATTTTACAGCTAGTTTGTCTGAACATATTTCTTGCAAGAACATGCATAAAAGAACATAAAATGCATTTGTGTTTGTTTGAGTGGGTTGCGATCATTAGTGTTTAGGGGCGTTCAGGCTATCAAATTTGTTTGTCGAATTTGTAAGATGAAAAGTTTGACGGAAAATACCCATAGTGTTCACACTCATCAAACAAATCGTCAAAATCCATTCTGATTTGAATTTTAACCATGAAGGACATAGGAGCAGCGCTTGTAAGGGATGAATAAAACAAAAGAAAGCGTGTTGGGACTAAAGAGGTGCACTACCTGAAACCATAGTAAATTCCACATTCAATGTACATACTGAAATGAAAAAATAGTCTTTCCGTGCGATGTGCACTACTTGAAATTATTTGGGAAATGAAATTTCTTGCAAGTTTGACGAGTAGCGTTCACATTCGTCAAACTTGTTGTCCAACTTGCAAAAATATCAAAAAAATTTGAAATACATCCAACAAATTTGACAAGCCACTTGATGGAGAGTTCACACTAGCAAATTTGCTTGACAAACTTGATGCTTGACAAACAAATTGGATCGTCTGAACGCCTCTTTTACTAAAAATTCATACAGAAAATATGACCCAGTAAGTGTAACAACCTCGGTTACTGCAACTGCCCGAATTTCTATTATGTAGTTGCGTTAATCGGTTCCGTACTGTATTTTGATTACGGGTTTTGAGTCTGGGGTATTTTTTGATACTTGTATGCTTTCTTAAGGATTTATCGGAGGAAACGTTTGTCGTGAGACTTTTCATGGATGTAAATAGTTTTGGAATGTTCTATGTCTAAAAAGATTTTTTGTTCTGATATGAGCGTTCCATCCATATTGTTTTTTAAAAGCGACTTCTTCGCTTAGCTGTCAAATGATTGACAAACAATCATTTTTAGGAAAACTTGCAGGATTCCTTTTATAGATGTTTCTTCGTTCTGCCGCTCATTTCTTACAATCTTAGAATAGGATTTGTTTTCAACAATTTTGCTTAGTGCAATTGGCCTTAAAATAGATAAATAAGATTGCGCAACAGAGCGGGGAGCCCCGGGGTCTAGCGCATTTCTTACATCCATGCGTTGCGGAGGAATGGAGTGGGCCTACAATTTTGTTCCGATTCCGAAAGGTTAATAGAGATAGCGCTTTTCGTAGCAATAAACTTAGTATCGGAAGATTTCCCCATTCCCAGGGAAGGATGATACCTGAGGAAAATTATTTTTTGATTTCTGTTGGGAATCGTACCTCCCACGTAACAGGCAGAAATGCTTACCATTACGACACCGGAACCATAACTGCATTTACTGGAGTATTTTTACTTGCGATTATATGTAGTACTAGGTGTGCCAGCGACTTCGTCCACAAGAATTGGCATAACTTTTTTATATATCAGCCGATTGACATGAAATAAAAACTAAATGTTAGTGAAGCTTATCACATTATATTACTGAAACCACCATCTAGATAGGATAAGCCGTTTTTGAGATTAGCGTGCACAAACAAACAGACAAACAGACAAATCATTTTTAGGAAAACTTCCAAAAATCATTGTTTTTTGTTCTATTGCGTTAATAAAGGTCTCCTACAATATTTTTTCTCATATATCTTCCATGTACAGACAGCGACCTGTTACGTTTTTACTATATGTATTGATTGATATTGATAGGACACGTTTTGCAATCGTGCAGCAAAAATTTTTTGAGATAACAACTAAACACGACGTTACGATGACAGAAAATACGAGAAAAGGGACCTGCTGTTCGTATATGGATCTACAGCCTGAACAGCTTGACCGATTTTCTTCTAAATTTGCAGTAAACCTCTGGGGGCAGCCTGCAGAGGGGTTTTTAGAATAAGATTTCTAGATCTCTGGATAAAGGTGCCTTCCATACAACCCTTATGATATTTTTATTTTTTTTTATTTTTTTTTATTTTTTTCGATGACGACAACTATTTCGATAGTATTATATGTGTTTGATCATTTCTTAATTGTCTTTCTTATGATGTAAACATTTTTTTAAAAAAGTTTAAAAACGGTACGGTTTTTTCAAAACCGACTTTCTCTTTAATGGCTTATTCGATTTTGACAAAATTTTATATTTTGAAAGCCCTAGATTGTATTCGAAAAATTGCATATCAATATTTCAAAAATTATAGTTTTTGTAATTTTAGTTAATTTTAAATTTTATATTTTAATTTTTTGGAATATTTTCAAAACTTTGCTTTTGATTTTCTTAAATTTTTTGTCAAAACATCTTATGGCAAGATCTTAAAACTTTTATAGTTGATTTTTAAAAACTAAAAAAATAAAAATCCGTATTTTAATAAGACTGTTTCGACGATTTTGACCAAATTTTCAGCGTCTGTGTGTATTAGCAATTAAAAAAATTTAGTTTTTTTATTTTCGCTTGAAATCTTTGGCATATTTAATTAAATTTATTTTTCAAATATTTTATGTGGCTTAACTCCATTTTCGAAATAAATGCGGAGTTGGCAACCCTGTACCACCAAATATATCATAAAGATCGAATGCTAAAATATTGTATTCAGGCTTTAGATTATGATATTGTACTTATCACACAATCGCAAGTTCGTACGACCCAGTCGTGCCCATTTTTGGTTATGTTTTCGAACGCTACTTTTTTGCTGTTAACTACTGCATTTTTGATTGAATTTCTAAACTTGTTCTCTTCTTTGTATGTTGAAATTTTTTTTGGCGACTGAACATCCACTGTAACTTGCAGGATGATTGCCTTAATAGATAGCACATTTCGCCTTCTATTCTTTACCCACGGGACACTCTTTAGTTGAATGCCCACTTTTTTTGTGTGCCTGTGCCCAAAGGCTTGACAACGCTTAAATTTTTGAAGTCTTCGACTGTAGAAATGAATTTTGGCAACTGATAATTGATATAATACTGTAAATCTTTTCGAAACTTTTTTTGTTTTATTAAAAAAACGACGGTAAGAGAGACAAGTTTAAGGTTCGTTCGTTGGACTTTACTCAGGCCTGCCTCAGGTTTTTTTGAAAACCTCATATGCGATATGCTGCCAGTAAAAGTATGTTTTCAAAGTAATGTAATTTGACAGCACTCTTCGTTACTTAAACCTATACGTTAATGGGAGTTAACAGGGAGGCCACGGATCAGAAAGCAGTCAATTTTACATTAAAAAAAATTCTTGTGAGTGTAACGAAGGGCAAACTTAACTTAACGAACGAAACGATCGTTAGGTTTCGGGTTTAGGAATGAATAATGCGGTATCTTTTATTTTTCCAGTCCAGTTTCGATCAAAATTATTGAGTGTTTCATCCCTTCGATGGTCTTATCCCTTCGATACGTCTACATCATTTTGACATTAGCAGAGAGTCTCTTAAGTGCTCTTTTTTAAAAAGGAGCAGATTTCGCATACATATTTTTCTTCCAAATTGCATGAAAAAACTCTTGAAATTGATAAACTACATATCATTGGAGACCCCATACTCAATGAGAACATAGACTTGCGTGAATAATCATCATTGTCCTCACTCATTCTAAAACCAAAATGTTAGCCACCGAAAATGATTCATATACCAGCCATGTGTAACCAAAAACTACTTTCAAATTTGTGACTTCCGAGTCCCAAAGAGCCTTTTTTCCAATTTAAACTTGACATTAATGCGAAACTCAATCGTAATCATATCGTTAACTTTTGACTCATTTCATCTAATGGAATTATAACGATCTAAATGGTGTCATTTCTACCTCCCTGTCGCTGACCCTGAACGACCATTTCATTCCATGTTGACATTAACTCCCATGTTGAGCTGGGGATGAATATGATATCACTCACACTGCCATGGTGTAGAACTGTAGAGCTTCCCATTTCCTGGCAAAAATTAATCTCGTAACCGCAATCAAACTCTCAACTCGTCTGTGCAAAATAATCATACGTATATACACGTTAAGTTGGTCGTTTTTTTTTTTTTTTTTTTTCATATTTGTGATTTGGCACACGCATGACTAAGTGTGTTGTGTATCCTTAAGCTGCGGGTGGGATTTGTGTCAATGTTGTATATAAATGGCAGACAGAACAGAAATCATAAATCAGACGATTAGAATCAAGGGGAAGAAGTAGAAGGCCATTCGCTCATGTGAATAAAAGGTGCGACACATAAACACAGGAGTTTGTCGCTTTATGATTGTTTATGAAGAAATTAAAATTGTCTCTGTCAGTGAGCGTTGATGAGCAATGCAAGGTTTTCGGACACTAAGGGGCTAAATATACAAGGACTTGTTTCGTTTGGTAGCACTTTATCAGCAATAGTCGAGTCGATGATGATACAAAACGAAGAAATTGACAACGGGAACTGGAACTTTAAAATAATTGGGATCTGAAAATCGACGAAAAGAAACGAAAATGCGTCACCATAAAGAAACAAATACTGGATTTTTAGTTCGGTGTTTCGTAGCGTCCTCAATGTCGTCTACTAAGCATTGTCTGTATGTATAGACCTTGTGTAGTAGGGTAGTAGGTATCCATCATACCCGAACGCCTTTATAAAACTATGTATTAGTTTCTCTCTCAAACTATGACGACACCTGGTTGATAGAAAATATAGTAAAAAAGTTTGTGTTGAAAACAATTTCCAGCATATTACAAGTTTTAGTATAAAGCAAGCGCGTTGTTTTATTTGTGAAACGTCTTTTACACCGTGTGATTCGATGAAACGAAAAAGCGACACAAAAAGAAAACTAAAATTATTCATAAAAAGAATTCACTCTGCAATAGAATGAAGGAGAACAAAAGTGTTTCTTATCCTTCGTCTCCTCTTTGGTCGGGCTTTCGTAGTCGCATTTTCTTTTCTGAAGTTTTACTTCTGCCGTGCTTTAATTTTGTGCACAACACACTTTTTTCAGGCTTCCAACTTGTAATATCATTCGAATAGTTTCATGTTACAGTATGAGAAGGCAATGGATACCTCTTTTAAAGCTTAAAACCATTCTTTGTTGAACTTATAGTTCCTAAGTTTCAAGAACTTTCTCTTTAAATGATTGAATGATTCAGCTAACCTTTTTTATGAATGAACGATCCGCATCCACAGTACACACTCAACGCAGCGCCACATTTAAGTGCTTATTCTTCAATTGGTCATTTTTCAATTCAAGAAATGATTCATCAGCATAACTCCTCCACTTGAATTCTAAGAACTCTCATTGATCCCCTGATGCAATCAAACATTGAAATCTCCAATGACTGACTATTGCTTTCCAAATTGTTATTATTAGCATCTTAGTATTTGCTCTTCCATCACATGCTGTGTGTTGCACTTCAAATTGGATTGACCATGAAGCCAAAGACTTCAATTGACCCATCGTAAAAGAAAACCAACTCACGCTCTACACTACTTACTCATTTGTTCATTCAACCATGGAGAACCACAAACTCTTGGTTCGATTCGTATTTATACTTTTGTCTATTTCATTTTTGGATTCAGATAGTGTAGTAATTTTTTCTTCGCTCCTTTGTAATCAACGACTGTATTGGATTTGGATGTAAGTGTTGGCGGGGTTATCGTATTAACTGCCGTCTTACGTCCCTCCTGCTGGTTTCTGATGATTTCAAGTTCCAAGAATTTATTGAATTCTGCATAGGTACCTACGAAATGGAATGGCGGTATCAGAGTGAAGTGAACGCGTGTTTGTTGGCATATTGCAGCTGCCCAAAGGTAAACATCTGTGGAAATGAATCGAACGTCGCGTCCTCGGTCTTATGTTGTGTTCACAACTCAAGTACCTACCGGCTCCGCTGCCGCGCCGGCCATGAACTGAGATGGAGAGGAGTTCTTATAACTTAATTTTTTATTTTGTTGTACATATTTCAATAAAATCTTTCAAAACCGAATGACCAAATGCAGGGAGGGGTCTTATTTTTTTTTGTCTGTCCAATCGTGATTACAATCAATAACCAGCAAACCACACACAGCGGGAAGAGAAGTCATTGTCAACGAAGTGCATTCATTTGGTGTAGAGTTCATCACCCACACCGCCACACCAGGGGATTACATTTTTAAATTTAATTCAATTAAAAGGGCACAATCCTTCCACCTATCAGTGGTTTTCGAAATGCATGCTCTTTGTTTGATTGAAAAGAAGCCAATTGTTATGTATGTAGTATGTGCCGTGTGGTGCATGCAACCTGCAACCTTATAATAAGGTGTGGACTGTTTTTTTTTCTGTTTACAGGGGCTTATGTAATATCAGATTTCTTTTCAAACACCCTATGGTGAAATATTTGTATTCAACAGATAAGTCGGATTTTGTGTGAATGAATTGATTAGGGAAAGAAGTCAGTCGTTCGTATTCTTTTTCAGTTGAATCAGAGTCAGTTTTTATGAAAACCACTGCATTTATATCTCACTCTTATTTTACAACTAAGATTTTATACAAGGAAACTCGTAACAGCCTTAGCATATCGTTCTTTGTACTGAAAACTGTAAGGAAAATCAATGGTAATTTCTTTAGATCGAAACTCTTGGTATACTACCACAAGATAAAGATAAATGCAGTGCAGGAAGAGCTACGGAAATTGCCCTTTTTCATCCCGAAACTACTATTCAAAAGGTAGTAGACTCAAAAAAGTACATGCCATTGAAGGAGTATTTTTTATAACACCTTGCTTGAGGCCATTAATGAAGCACTACAGAAGAAAATCACTCCAGTTATCATAGTAATACTTAGTAGAGAGAGAGTTCAGAGAAATATTACACTCATAGTTTGTTCTAACGAAGTTGAGTAGTTACTCCAAATGTCCAAATACTAACCAAACTTTTCGTAGGTTACAATGATTTTGCCGATGAAATTACGCCAAAAGCTTTTGGAAAATTCGAAAAAATCTGTTGCGAGTTTGGTAGTTAAGTTACAAAGAAATGGTAAGTGTCGGTAGAATTGAGCATCAACTCGATCAAAACCGTTTACCAGAAGAAAACTCTTTTCGCTTATGAAACGCATAACACTGGACAAAGTTGAAACTGAACCGACAAAAGTTTAAGTGTTCAGATGTTTGCTATTAATAGCAGCTAACCACAGTCTACACAGTCTTCTTTCCTCCGAGAGAATTTTTAGTCTAGAAGTTCCATTCTATACTCTAGGAAAACCATAGAATCTTCAGATACATATTTGTCTTCATTATATGGTTTGGAAATTGTTTCCCACAACAATTTACGGGCATTTTCACAACGCTTTATATTATTTTGTTTTTAAAACTTCACAGTCTCGATAAACACACTATGTCTTTCTTTTTACTACAAATTCACTTTTCTAAAAAACAATTCCGAAATTAATTTATTTTTCTGCCTACTATCTATCGCCAGCAATGTTTTCATACAAAGTAATACAGCTGTAAATTTTTTTTCTCTCTCTTTTGACAGTGACACTATCACGAACAGCCCCATGGTATGATTTGCAGTAATGCGCCATGCCCGGAGCTCCCGCTCTTTTGCCCCACGCTATTTATTTATTTATTAAGGAAATATATGGAGCAAAGGCCCTGAACCATAGAATCCGTTGCGTCCATTCGCTGCCGGATTCAACTGACAGCTCGATTAAATACACACGATCTTATGAGAGGTGACCCATAAGCATCGGATGCAACGGACCGGACGCAACGGAAAAAGTAGCCCAACTTTTAACTTTTGCGTCCGGCACAGAGATAAGAAATTAATTAGATAGCAAACCTTTACTTCTCTTGCCCCGCAACAACCATTTGTTTACATTGTTGTTTTTGTAATCACATCCTCTGTCTGTGAATACGTGGAAGCTGTACTCAAAGTGGTAGTAGTGAGATTTGCTGTACTCAAAGTGGTAGTAGTGTGATTTTGTGTAAAGTAAAGGTGGAGTGGAAGCTGTACTCAAAGTGGTAGAGGTGATTTTCGGTAAATCAGCTTGTAGGCAGTTTCAATGTGTGTGTGAAGTTTGCCATCTAATTAATTTCTTATCTCTGGTCCGGCAGAACTGATGACATGCGCAGTCAAAACCAATTTGAAGTTTTCTCTTCACACCGCAACGGATTCTATGGGTCACCCCAATCCGTTGTGTCCGGTAAAACTCACTGCTGTCAGTTGAATCCGGCAGCGAACGGACGCAACGGATTCTATGGGTCGGGGCCTTAAGGGGAAAAAACAGACAAAAAATTAAGCAAGGCTGCTTCTCGAGAGTACGAAAAAGCCACATCAAAAAGGAACTCTCTAAATTTCGTCAAAACAATCTACGAAAACAAGCTCGTTTCCTAACTTTATATTACAGACTGAGTAAACACATTAAAATTATAGGCGTAGATCACTTCTACTATAACCAACAGAAAACATCTTAGGAAATTTTTGAATTTTCTTTCCTTTGAATATGAAATTATTGTATAAAAAAAAAAAATATATTGATATACTGTTAAACATTCTGTAGATTTAGATTAGATTACATAATTCTTTATTTATGATTAAATTATTACAATTGAGTTTGTTTTCTTAAGAATAAGGACATGTCAATTCTGCCGTCTGCCTGAGTTAACATTTCATTTTAAATTAAAAGAAAATTGAAAGTATAAAAGAAAAGAAAATATATTATTAAATATTATTAAAGATATTATATGTAATATGTAATTAAAAGAAATGTATTTGTAACAATATTTTATGTTTAAATTACAGAATCGTTTTGGGTTGAGTATAATTTGTGTAATGATATATATCAGTTTTATAATGATTTGAAAGGGTTTACATTCTGTAAACCATTTTGTAATTATTGTAACATGAAATAAATTCATTCATTCATCTTTTCTCGGAAATTGCTAGCCACTAAAGGAAGAAATGCTTAGCATCGTTCAAATACATGGACGAAAAGCAGTTAAAGTAACCTAGTAACTTAGTTTAGAAATAAACTGGACCATGAACTGTAATTCACTTAATAAATTAGGAGTCACAACCGATCTACAATTACGAAATCCGAAACTATTCATTCATATGTGAGAAGGCAGTACATAAGATGACAGCACTAGGTCGTAGAGCACTTAAAGACGAATTGATCCGGATTTTATGTTAAGGTTTTCCAATGAGAGGTTTCATTTTAAATAGTTGACCTTTTTAACAGGTTTCAATCTGTCACTACTTAACAAATGAGAAGCTAAAAATACGCCATTAATAAATTTGGCCCTGGGCATATTTTTATTGAATATCAAATAAATAAATGTGACCAAATCTGATGTTGTAATTGGCTCGAGGGTGTTTTCTACATATTTTCACTGCGACTCCAATCTTTTATTGCACTTGGTGGTAGGTTCGCTAGGAGTGTAATTGAGTTTTACTTTGGTTTTTGATAGGAATCTCATGACAGTCTTTATACTGTGACCTTTCTATGTCAAATACAAAGTTAAAGGCGAACAACTAGTGTGACAGCCTAGAGATTTTTGTAAAATTTTATTTAAAAAAAATAATACATACTTCATTCAATTGTTTCAAAATTTTTTAAAGCATATTTTTACCTACATGATTCTAGAATACACATCGAAGAAAAAAATTGTTATTTTTTAAGTTATTCAACGACCTCCGATGGCTCGAAAAAGGTCCTCGCTCCTCAAATGCTCAACTGCTGCAGTGATTTTGGCCTTCTTTAATATTTATTTCTTTGTAAACTAAGATATTGTCCGTTCAATGAATCACCTACGATAAAAAAAATTCGGAAACTGACAAAATGGCGGAGCTTTTTTATTAAGTCGAAAATGTTGGTAGTTCTTGGCTGGTCAAAATTCAATGGAAACGGAAAACTATAAAGAAGATGTAGAAAAGTAGTGATCGGATCATTTGTCTTTGAGTAATCACTGCAGCACATTCGAGAAAAACACGTTTAAAGATAAAATGATCGTCTTCACTTTTATAAATACTTTAAAATCATTCATACAGCTAATCTGCTATTCCAGGCCCGTATAATGCGCCCTCATCTTTTTCGAAAAGGTTTATGCTGAAGAAGCTCTTCTTCTAAAATGATTGGCCCTTTTTTCAAGAAGCCATATGATGATCAGCGATTCGTGGTTTCTTCATCATTAATAACCGCAACGATTGGATCTGTGAAGAGCACAACCGTAGATGGCATGCCTCCATTGGATGCAGACAAAACAAGCGTATGCTCCCTAACGTTAGTAAGAAGACTGCCACATTTTTGCTAGCTCGTAGCAGAAAAGACTGTAGAAAGCTTATTGGCGTTGCCAGCGGGCACTTCTCTTTTGCCAAGCATTTAAATGTGTTAGGCTTAAGTGATACAACACTCTGTGAATCTTGTAGAGAAGATGAGGACACCGCAGAGCACTTCCTCTGTGAATGTCCTCCTTTTTCTCGCATGAGGTTACAGGTACTCGGCGCAGACATGGTGAGAGCTGGTAACTTAGGCTCCTTATCATGGCAGCGTCTTTTGGCTTTTCTCCGAACATCTGGAAAGCTATAACAAATAGATGGTTGCTAACTGGTAGTACAATGGACCGGTATTTAGGTCTGAGTGCTCCAGCTGGTATTTTAAAAACCTCCAACAGAAAAAAAAAAATCATTAAGAACCGCATAAAAACTATTAGGTACTATTAATACTATAAACGATTTGAAATTTTAATACATTATTCTTATCTATATAAATTTGAAGAAATTTTTTGAAGTTTCACACTACCTGTGTCCCTTAAACGATATGAGGAAATGTTTTATGAATAATTTGTGGTGGAAATCTTTACAAAAAAAGGAGTTTACAGAATACGGTTGACAAAATCCTAGTAGCTGCTCACCAAGAGCAAATGCTTCAAAGACACTATACTATTTTATGAACAGTGACAAATTTTAAAGCAAAACATCAACTACGAGGGCGACTATGTTGATCCTTTTGGATATTCGCAGTCCGAAAACCTTGCGACGCGACGGCAGGAGGTCTTGTGATAGGCTCCAATGTCTTTTTTTTCATTTTCGGTGTGGTTCAATTTTTTACGAAATTGTATTTCGCTGAATGCAGACTTATACCCAAGAACTAGAGAACCAATGTTTCAAGTATACAGCGTCTCTAGTCTTTTCAAGAGGCATTTTTTGAATAGTTTAGACTGTGTCTACTTGAGGTGTTAAGGTTTGTCAGATCAGGCTTATCCTGTAAGAGGGTGAGTACTATTTTTCTTTCAAAATTCGCTCTACCTATATTACACAACATCAGTATCCTTTTCATTTATCGACTTTAATTCGTTCAATATTACTGATGAAAGAATGTCAGATTGTGGTACTAAAGTGCTCAATAACGCGAGAAGTATTGCCAAAAGCACATAATCTAGTCACGTATTACTCGATTACGCGTGCGGTAATCGACCCCTGCTTCTTTATTTCTTATTACAATTGCATTCTAATGACACAAACAACTTCTCTCTTTCAAGTGACCACCCCATTACGCTATGATAATTGTCAAAGCTTTCAAAGAAATGAATACCAGTATTTTTCTATTCTTATCTTTTCTTATCTATCTTTTCAATTCGCATCATATTCAACATAAATCGTTAGATAGATTTATTTTTACATATCACTTATTTTCCCCTGCTTATATTTGTTCTCATACATTTTTTTTTCTTTCTATTTCAGGCTTCAATGGACTTACCACCAGATAAAGCGAAACTTTTAAAAAACTACGACGACGAAAAGAAATGGGATATCATATGTGATCAGGTAAGCTTAGGTCTAATGTTCAATTCATATCTTTTATTGATTTGTTGAGCAAACACCATGAAATTTAACTGCACGGCGCGGCGGACGGCCGACGGTATATAGAGTCTTGTATGTCTTACAAATAAATCCTATTTGTTGTGTTATTCGACTTGAAAATGAACCTAAGACAGGCGATTATGTAAAAGGAAACCGGCAACGACGATGTCGCGACAAGTTTTCTTTTTCTTTTTGTAATTTTATTTTTCATTTTTTGCTCATGTCCACAAAGTAAAAGATTTTTGTCTACAAAACCACTGTGTAAGTACTTTTCGTGCTCTGGATTTGTGCTTTGTTTACTTTCGGAAGAAGACATTGCCAAAAGGAAGAAAGAGAGAAGAAAAACCAACGACAATGGCGACTTAAAAGTTGACTTCGGCGACAAAATTTACGGCCCCATGCACATAGAAGTTGTGTGGGTGGTTTTAAATGTCATTAATTTGTATAGAAAAAAGTTTTTGTCAAGGTTCTCTATTACAAGTTTTTAAGAAGTAAAGGGTCTGCGAACAATGAAGTTAAATAATGTGGATGTCTGAAAAAGCTAGTGAAATAAGAAAACAAAAAAACATGCGGCTAGTTCTATGCTCCCTGACAGATGCGTTGAGCATTTAAGGGAAATCATTGTTTTAAGACGTTTGAAAAATGGAAAATTTATATCTACATACTCAACTTTCTGCGTATTGCGAATATTAAGCTTTTGATTTTGTAGAAAAAAAGAAAAAAACAGAGCAGAAAGGAAATAAGAAAATCACGGATTCTTTTCTTGTTTATTTTAAACGAAAACTGCGAATTAGAGGTTGGAAATCAGTGATAAATGTAAAAATCGACCCTTATCAGTTTTTTTTTCTTTTGAAAAGGAACTGTTTATAGAGAATAAAATTTCTAATGAGAATGGCTAATTAAAAAATTAAACCAAAAATTGTATGCCCAAAAAAGTAAAATATTTTTATAAGGGGGTCATCCCATGTGACGCTCTGTTTCTTAGGAGTTTTTTAGGATCTTTTTTCTATGACCAGTAAATAGGTAGAACCTTAAGTTTATTATCATTTGTAATCATATACATATATCGATAGTTTAAATGTAAATTTTAAGCTAAAAATATTGAGTAGGCCATGAGTTACAGCATTCTGAACACTCCCGCCTCGAAAATGTTAATTGCACTTCCTCCACGATTGCGTCTGATTGGCTTATCAGAAACAAAAAAAATTGTATGGCATTTTATTCAGTAGGCCTAAATGCATGAAATGTAATATTGTCAAATGAATATACCAAAATTTGGATATTTGGCAGACATTTGAAGAAAAAATGGAAATAGATGGATTTTCGCTATAAAAAAACCAAATTTTTGAGAATTTTTGATTGAAAATAGTTCATTCCATTCATTTACTTGTACTCAGCTCCTTTGAAGTTTCAAGTCATTCGGTCAAGCTGTTTTTAATGTCGATGAGAGGAGGAAAGTTTAAAAAAAAAAGTTTCGAGAAAAACGCGTTAAAAGTTTCAAGTCCGCTTAAGACTATGAAGCTATGAAACATCCTCTAACTGCTGTATCTTTAAAACGGTTCGAATTTTTCAAAATCACTTGACTACCGTATTCTAGACAAGTTAAGAACGCAATTTATGAAAAGAGAAAAGGGGGTCATCCCATCACATGGTATGATCCCCTTTAGTTAATATTTCAAATTTTATTTTATTTTTTTTGTTTGAAGCTTTTTTTCAGTCACCGTATAGAAATTGTTTCAAAAAAAAAGACAAAATTTCCTTTAAAAATTCACATGAAAACTGACCGAAATATGGGCATTTGATCCCAGCAATTTAGTGTCAATTTTCATTCCTCATGTAGGTACTGAGATTGTGTTTTTATTCCCATTTTGTTGTAAAAATCAATATTTTGCTCAATAAAAAAGGTTTTTAAATTGTTTTGTTGATAGTAGATCTTAAAACTGTATTTGTTTTTTAACACGTCACAATCTAATAATACTCAGATTCACCCTCACATTGAGTGTTTTTCTCTAGCGTAAAAGACCCACTCCTCTATAAAGTTCTAAGTTTTGAATTGAAGGCGAAGCAGATTTGCAAAAACAAAAAAAAACAAAACAAATTGCTCAAATTTTTTACCCGTGTAGTGTTACACTTTTAAGGATGTTTCACGCAAATATTTTATTTTATTAAGAAGTGAATAGTCGTCACATTGGTGAAGCTAAAAAAAAGTAAATTCACCGATGTTTTCCTGTTCTTTTTTTTTTATTTCGAAGCTGGTTCAGTAAAATTGGGAGTGTTCGCACACTGTTAATTGAAGAGGAGAGATCATGGGCCATGCCTCGGATGATTCTTATTAAAGTCTGGACCTGTATGGCTTAGAATTATGTTCACAATTTAGTAATGTACCGTCTTAAAGAAGCTTTTCAAAGGCATAAAAATGTATGCTGGCTGCACTGCAATTTATTTGAAATTTCCGATTTATTTCGAAAAACATGGTTCTGTCCACAGACCGGGTAACCTCGACCAGGAACACACGTTACCATTTTTTTGTCGGTTGAATGAATGAATGAAAATTTGGGGTTTTGTATTGTACCTCGACCTGCTTAGATCTATTGTACCCCCTACTTCTTAAGTGGTATTCCTTAATTTAAAGTACTTCATCCAGACTAGTTCCTCTGATGAAACTTAGTATCTGGGTTACGCTTAGGAGTTTAAGCTCCCTCTCCTCTACGTAGTAGGATCCTAGGTACTTCTTCCTTTGGTGTATTATTAGTGAACGTGTTTTCGACATTTATGGGTTTTTATGAGATGAAAATGTTGAAAAATTCATTCAAAACTACGGCCATATATATTATTTGCCTTGAAAGTGAAAACTACTCGGAGAAAGTAATGAAATTTATTTTTACATATCACTTATTTTTCCCTGCTTATGTTTATTTATTTCAGACAAAGGGGTCTCGTACCCTCTCGACACTCTCTATTATCTACCTTTTGCTTCTGTCCAACACATACATGAGTTAATCTTCCTATCGATTTGAAGTTTTTGCAGTACGTTTATTCCAAAAAATAAAACTCATCATCTGAAACGTCTTACAGTGAGTAATGAAGTACAGTGCCGGCCAAAAAAACTTGTCCGAAGATAAAAAACCAATTTTTCGACTTTTTTCTCATGTTTCATGTATTGTAAATGTTTTATTTCGACAATTTCTGAAAGAATTTACATAACTGCAGCTTATGTAACATTTCAAAATTATCATTTGATAGAGATGATGAAAGAAATTAAAATTATCTTAACATACACTTAAACGCATTTTTCATCAAAGTCAAATCAAATCATCAAATTTGAAAATGTCTATTCTCTTATCATTCACCTTGAAAGAATAAAAAAAACCATTACTTGTACATAGAATGATAGTAAGAAATCGGAAAATCGAAAAATTTTCATCATCGGTCAAGTTTTTTTGACCGGCAGTGTAGCTATTGCTGCTGTTGAGCGACGCATCGAGGAGACCCGAGTGAGTCAAAACGAGATTGCTGTTGGCCCTGATTTTCACAAGAAAATTATGTTCAGCGATGAATATAATTTTTGGTTGAATGACTACGTCAGTAAGCAAAACTGTCGCATTTGGGTTGCGGATAATCCCTTATATCCAAAAAAAATTTACAGTTTGTTGGGTTATGTGAGCTGGTGGAATCACTTCTATAAAAACGATTCCAGAAGGTTTCATTCCATGGAAGTCGTTATAGCGCCATGATCAATGAGTTTTTCGTTCCTGAATAAAATCGCCTTGATGTGGGAGAGCTGTTGCTTCAATATATCGGTGCAACAGATCACACAGCGCGTGTTACAATTGGTTGAAGTCATTGTTTGGGTGGGCGTTTTTTGAACTCTAATTTGGCTTCAAAGATCGTGCCTTACCTTACTCGATTATTTTCCTTTTCTTGGTATGTGAGGTCACTGGTCTACAGTTCTACACTAATGGACCATAGGTGAGTGACGCTTGGAAAATAATGTTCATAGCTGATATACAACCCCAAATGATGCAAAGATTGATCGAAAAGCCACAGTGGCCCTGGCCATATGCCAGAATTTGCATCCAATCAGAAAGAACAATAAATACAATTCATCTGTGTTCTACATCATTCTGTACTCGTAGTTCCATTTATACCTTTGAAAAATGCCCTTTAGTTAGAATCTTTATTGACAAATTGTTCTTAAAGCGCTTGTGATTCAATTCATGCAGAAATGGTGAATATATGTCCTATTTTTCACTTCCTTTTTACTTCTGCGGTAGATACTGCTGCTTTCTTTCTTCTTTTTTTTTCATTTTGAACTAAGAAAATTGATGGCTTCTATTTTTTGTGCTTTTAAGTGTTTATTTGTGTATTGTCAAGCAGAATATTGCAAAAGATACCTCATCATTTTTAAATTGATTCACATTAAGGGTCACATTGTTTTCTCCCACATGCGACAAGCATCTCAAGTTTAATTTTGAAATGTTGATCATTCGCATCAGTGCTTTCATCCGAAATTTTCAATAAATCACAGCAACTCATGAGGTCCTTAATGTATTCTTCTCGCTTAGACGGGGGAATTCTTCCAATCATTGGATTAACTGACACTACGCTATCTGGAATCAAAGAATGCAATTAGCATTTGTTGTAGTATTTCGAAAAATGAAATTGGAACTTTTTGAAAATTACCTTCAAAATTATTCTTTCCTTTTAGCAAATAGTCAAAACTTTTGATTTCCACTTTTATGTCGCGAAACCTCAACTCTTCAAGTAGCTTTTTATATTCTACTTGAGCATTTGGATTGTTTTGGGTGTTTGGTATGAATTCTTTAATGTCTTTCATATACTCCGTCCATTTGGGGTTCATTGCTAGAGTTTCGAAACAGTCGAAGACAGCACAGTAAATAGGAAATGCAATAAGAAAGTCTCCATTGTCCGCCATCATATTAAATATGTTGCTGAAAGCTTTTCTGAAAACATACGATTTGACTAGTGGGGTTATTCAAACAAGATTTTCTATGTAAGCAGTGTAAAGAGTTGCTTAAGTTAGAGTGTTCGTTGCGCTTCACAGTCTCAAATTACTGCAACAGCTTTCTACCAATTTAGATTTCACATACCTTTGTGCACTGACTACTAAAAATATAATCTATTGAATATTTAGGTTGTTGACATAGCTGGAAATGGTTTTTGTTATTTTAACAAATGAGAAATGTCGGGTGCATTGTGAAAAAAAAAAATCCAATAAATATTTTTAACCATTGCTGCTTTCTGATTTGCTGTCATTTCAAAACTAATTATGACAGCCTTATGAGTGCTATTTAAGTGTGTCTAAAATATTACCATCGGACTAAGAGGAACATATTTCGTCTTGTCCATACTGATGGTTTTTGGTACTCTTTTTATTCATATACTCACTCATGATCGTTTACCCAATTTAAGCAGCAGAATGAAGTCACATGATGAAACTGTTCACGAAACTCCATAGGCAAACTCTCAGTCCTTATATCCAGTATATCGAATTGAACATTATCATACTGCAGGCAGTAATTTTTTCTTGAGTACTGAACCATTGGCTCTGATAAATCTATTCCAACAATTTTTGAAGAAGTTTTTGGTAGTTTTGGATAAACAAATTCCATTAGAACATCTCCTGTCCCACAACCAATGTCAACTAAAGAATCATTGCCATCCGGGCGGATTTTTATGTAGTCAAAAAATTCTTCGACTATTTTTTTACAAACTTCGCGTTGAACTTCATTTGCTTTTGAATACAGTTGCGGTTCGTACATAATAAAAAAAATCGAACTATAAACACAAATACTCTTCGCTCACTGGTTTTAGATTAATTACTGGAAAGCTTGAACAGTGCTTGTTGCTTTAATACCTCGATTTGCGAATAGGTCCCAAGCATCAACTTTGGTATGTGTTTGCAGATGTTGTCACAATCTAATTAAAGTCAAATTCGCCATAGGATTGAGTTCATATCTAGCGGTAGAGACGCATTATTTTATTTAGTTTTCAGTTTTAAACCAATGGCAGATTTGGGAAAAAGCAACGGGTTTATTTTTTCATGTGTTCAAGTCAAACATTTCAATATTTGCGAATTTTGTTTTCAAGAACTGATTAGCCATATTGATAAATAAAACACAGAAAATATAAATTCACCACTGCTTTTCAGTTACGATTTTCTTATTTCGATGTTGGTATGTGTACAGTGAAATGGGGTGTGTTGGCAAACAATGTCAATTGGAGCGGGCCACGGAACCACTGCTACTGAATTCTGAACTTGAAAAAGAGCAGTGCAGATAATGAGATTCTTAACAGCTCTTAACAGCTTTTCCGTTTTATAACCAACATTTTTATGAAAAAATCTTTTATTTATTATTTTGTGAGTATATCCAATAAGACAATGCTTTTCTTTTATTTATTTATTTTAACTAATTATTTCATCAATAATATTGGTTTTGGGATGGGAGCAGCTTGCACCAGCACACAAGAAAATGAAACGAATGAATAATTGAAAATCACGATGCATTAAAACGCAAAAGAATGAAGAAAGTGATTTTGACAGTTTCGTTCAATTATTTTTAGTAAGCGTTTGCGTAATAACCCTGATCGGTTACATAGTTGTAAAAAATCTTGAAGGTTTTTGCCTTTACATCCAAAAAACCGGACCCTGTTTCTATATTGCGCCATTTAATTTTTTTTTTATACACAATATGTTTACTCGCCTCTTCACCAACTTCATCCCGAATTTTTCGACGTAACCTGTTAGACTAATGTGCTCTATTCGTAACATTACAATTTACAAATACTTCGAGTTACGTCCCCATATTATTACATCATCAAATCATTAAAAGAGACTAGTTCTTCTTGTGACACTTTATCAGCAGAAGATTTGCCCGAAGTTGGTTACACCTAATCTTGCGTTTATTACAAAACCACTTTGAATGGAAACGTGCAACTAAAGTTTTTTCATTATTCTTATCCTTACACCATCGTTATGCGTGCACCGTGCAGTTGCTGCCTTGCTATGTGTCCGATGAGTACTGGTGTCATAGATTCTCAGCAATGACGCGACGCAGGGATATATTTTTTCTCTTTTCCCGTTTTTTATGTGCTTATATTTATATTTAAACTAGCTGAGCCGCCCGGCTTTGCTCGGGTCTTTAGTTTTAAGGTTCCCGTTATCATTCCTCCTCTTCCGTGTGAATATGGGGATGAAATATAATCTTTCTAACTGTGGGACTATGTGGCATCCTAACGCTGAAAGAATTTTTGAACTCTGTCCAGTAGTTCCTAAGTTTCCGTTCCCAACGCATTCCTGTTGGAATCTTACGTTGCCGTCGAAATATGTGAATGAAATATAAGTCTATGTCACTGAGGGATAATGTTACATCCTAAGTTGAAAGAATTTTTGAAATCGGCCAAGTAACTTTAATGTTCCCGTTCTCGTTCCTGTTTCCGATCCTGTCGGTTTATAGGGATGAAATATAGCCTAAGTTACTGATAAAGGGTAAAAGGGGATAATGTAGCACCCCTAATCTTGCAATCTAATTTTTGAAATCTGTGGAGTAGTTTCCATGTTTCCGTTCCCAACCCCGTTCCTGTGGGAATATGGAGATCAAACCTTGACAGGAACCATCTCTGGACTAAACTATGTCTACCATGAAAATTTCATAAAAATCCGTTGGGTGGTTTCGGAGTATACCCCGGACATACATACATACATACATACATACATCCTATTTTATATATATAGATTTATATTTATATTTAAGTTTAAATTTATATTTATATTTAAGTTTAAATTTATATTTATATTTATGTCGAAAAGAGGGAGATTAGTCCAAATTAATTGTTGACAATTGGGTTTATTTCGTCCCACACGCAATGAGCATTTGATACTCAAATCCGTAAGCTCATTCGGATCGAAATTTTCATCGGAAACATTTATCGGTTCAAAACAATCAATGAGGTGTTTAATAAATTCTTCACGTTTAAAAAGGGGAATACTTTGAACAAATGGATTGACTGACTCTATCATTGCTGGAATTAAAAAAACATAAGAAAACATTAATAATACTGAATATTATCAACTACCTTCAAATGTTTTACTTGCTTTAAACAAATGAGGAAAATCTTTGAATTCTATTTTTATGTTCCGTAACATTAACGCTTCCAATAGCATTGTGTATTCTTGGTAAACATTTGAACTGTTTTGGGTGCTAGGTACTGTCTTTCATGTAGTCCATTCAATTGCAGGATTTAAGGCAGGTGTTTAATAGTGAGCAAAGAGAGCTTAGCTATTAATGACTGCAATCAGACAGTCTCCATTGTCCGACATCATATCATATTGCTAAAAACTTTCCTGAAAACAGGATAAATTTTTATTTACAAGTTTTGTTAAACGAAATAGGTGTTGATTTATTGATGTTGATGCTGTCTTAGTGATTATATATATGCCAAGGAAAAAACTGTAAAACTGAGAGTATCTCTCTCAGACAGAGAGTCCGAACTTCGTGTGTAAAACTATGAATTTTGCTTTTGGTCTTAGAAAAAGATCTTTGTTTCACAGCAAACAGGTGTTTCATTAAAAAAAATGCGTTAAGCTTAGATTATTGACGCAGCTGTAATTGATTTGCTTACAATGCTCAAAATTTAGTTTTTGTTAATTTGTATCAAAAGAAATATACTTTATGACGTTATATGACGTCTTTTTACTGAAATTATATTGACGGCTGTGATGCGATTTGTTTCAGTTTAGATTTTTTTAAGTATATGACACGATGACAACATACTCACTTACTTGTGATTTTCTACGCAATGCAAACAGTAAAATGACACCACATGATCAAACTGCTCACGATACTCCATTGGTAAATCCTCAGTCAATATATCCAAAACCTTAAAATTAAGATGCTCAATGCTCATACTTCGAGGAGTGCATTTTTGTTGAGTATTCAACCATTGGCACTGATATGTCTATTCCGCATATTTTTTAACAAGTCTTTGGTAGTTTTGGATAAACGAGATCTATGAACACATTTGCTGCTCCACAGCCAATATCGACTACAGAATCCTTGCCGTCCGGACAGATTTTTTAATAATCAAAAAACTCATCGATAATTATTTTCGAACCTTTGCAATTTCGTCGATTTGCAATTGACTTGCTTTTGAATACAGTTCTAGGCCATTCATCTTATTGAACAAAGCAACGCAAACTGCCGAATAAATTCTTCCAACCTCACTCACTGGTTTCTGATCACAACAGAGAAAGCTCAACCAAAGAGTGGTGTTTTATATGTCAACGCCCAAACAAGGCGGTAAAGCAATAGCTTTTATCGATCCAAAATCTTATGGAAAATGCTAAAATTTGTACTTATTGTTACTATCCCTCAAAAAAAGCTGTGAACAGTTAGTGGATGTGAAAGCTTTGTTTGTGAATTGTACAATTTTACTTTTCTTGTGATACGATAATGATCAATGAATGAGAAAAATATAGATGTCTGTCAAGTAAGTACTACCACTTTATAATTTTCAAAGTTAGTTAATTGGATTGAATGTCGCTAGTTTGTCGTAAATTTGTCATGACAACAAAAAAATTGTCGTTCTTCGCTTGTAAGAATGTCTGCCTGTTACATTCGATGTTCGGAGTTCAAATCCCATCAATACCACAAAAAATCAAATTGTTTTTCAATTTGTATCGCCATTCGCAATTTCGCCGAGAGTATTCACTGTGATGAAAAGCACTTTCTCACTTCTTCCGGGGTTTTAATTCGGGATCGGATCGACATACAATTGTAGGCCCTTGCATTGCATTAGCCCTAGAGGTTTTCATTGCTTTTTTGTGCTACCCTATTTATTTCTTTTATATTTAAACAAATTTTATTGAAAATAAAAAAAAAATTATAAAAAATAAAATAAATAAATAATAGTTCTTACGAAACTTCTTCAACTTCTGTTTGTTCTGGTTTTTGTAAAAATTGTATAACTTCAGGAAGACGCGATTTGAATTTTTTTTCAGAAAATGTTTTAATAATATAGTTAAATGTTAATACTCAAGAGTACTGAAAAGGCTTTGAAAGGCATCTTTTATGCGAACAAAAACAAGTGAGAATTAGAATGAGAAGGTAAGTTTTGCAATCGTGCAAGTAAAATTTTGAGATAGCAATAAAACATGACATTACGAGGTTAGAGAATACGAAGAAAGTGGGCCCTGCTATTCTGACTGACTGTCTGTCTGTCTGTCTCTATCTCTGTCCGTTCCGTATATGGATCTACAGCCTGAACCGCTTGACCGATTTTCTTAAAATATTGCAGTTAGGGGCAGCTTACAGAGGAGTTTTTGGGTTTGAGTCCTTAGGTCTGGAAAGAAACGGTACCTGATATACAACCTATATGATAAAACTTTTTTTTTTCGAAAAAACTCTAACGATTTCTTTAAAATTTTTTGATGCATTGTTTCTTATGATATAAATGTTTTTTTTTGTTTTAATAAAAATTTTAAAAGGATGCTCGTGTAGCGTTTTTAACGACTTTCTCGATATGATAGCTGACACGATTTTGACGAAATTTTATATTTTATTTTTTTTAGGTTGCTTACGAAAATTCTGGTTTTTGCATTAAATTTTTTTAAAAATATTAGATTTTTTTGAATATTTCCCAAATTGTGTCTTCGATTTTGTTCAATTTTTTTTTGTCAAAACATCTTCTGGCACGATGTTAAAACTTGTTTTTAAAAAGTTAAGAACTTAAACAAGAATTTCCTTTACTTCGTCTCTTCTTTATTCGGAAGTGGCCTTATCTTTTGCTTAGTTTCTACCGTGTTGGAACTTTTTTTATTATAATTTTGTTTTTAGTTTGTGGGATGAGAAAGAATTTAGTGCTTTATTTATAAAACTCTTTTTTTAAGGCATTTGGTGATTTTGACTTTGTATTTGGACAACACGAATGTAAAGCAACCTATCCATCGCTTTGCCAAGACAAATCGTTCCGAAATCTAAAGTCAATGCATAACAATCTGAAGTTAAGGGTAACATTGTTTGAAATCGTGTTTTATTTTTTCCCACACACAATGAGCATTTTATACTCAAATCGATAAGTTATCTCATTGGGATCGAAATTTTCATCGGAATCTTTTAACGTTTCAAAACAATCAATGAAATCTTTCATAAATTCTGCTTGTTTGGGAAACGGAATTCGTGCAGTAAATGGGTTGATTGACTTAATCGTTTCTGGAATTTAAGAACATTAAAAAGCTTAAATGAGATCATACAAAACATCAACTACCTACCTTCAAATGTTTTTCTTCCTTTAAACAAACGAGCAAAATCTTTTAATTCCATTCTTATGTCCCGAAACATTAAAGCTTCCAATAGCATGGTGTATTCTTGGTAAACATTGGTATTGTTATGGGTGTTAGGTACGAAGGCTATCATGTCTTTCATGTACTCGATCCATTTGGGATTTGAAGCAAGTGTTTGGTAGTGATTAAAGATAGCACAGTCACTTACGAATGCAATCAGACAGTCTCCATTGTCTGCCATCATATCATAGATATTGCTAAAAGCTTGCCTGAAAGCAGATATGAATCAATTATTTTAAGTCATTTGAAAAAAATTTTATTTCAAAATTTTGATGTCGGTTGTTAGTTCGGGTGCTGACTAAGTGTTGATTCAGTCGAAAAGAAATTGTGGTACTGAGAGAGCGGAAAAGTCGCTTTTTCAAGAATGAATTTTGGTTTTGGTCTTGAAAGACACAAGTGGTCCTACATGCAAAGTATAGATTGTTGACGCAGCTGAAATGTATTACCTCATTTTAATCATATTTTCAAGTTCACTTTTGTTATTACCACAATACGATCAATGAGGTTTATGAAGTGTTTTGACGTCATTTTACTTTGTTTACATTGACTCGACGCTACGGTTGGTAACTGCTACACGTGCATTACCAATTTCAATTTTTAAATATTTACAACCAATCTCACTTACTTGTGATTTTTTCCCCAATGCAAACAGTAAAACGACATCACATGATCAAACTGCTCATGATACTCCATTGGTAAGTTCTCAGTCGTTATATCCAAAACCTTGAAGCTAATATTCTCATGCTTCCAGGAGTACATTTTTGTTGAGTATTCAACCATTGGCACTGATATGTCTATTCCGACTATTTTGGTACAAGTCTTCGGCAGTTTTGGATAAACGAGATCCATGAACACATTTGCTGTTCCACAGCCAATATCGATTACAGAATCCTTGCCGTCTGGACGGATTTTCAAATAGTCAAAAAATTCATCGAGAATTATTTTCGAACCGTCCTTTTGCAATCCACTAATCTTATAATACAGTTCTGGGTCATTCATTTCGTCAAATAGATAAAAAAATCAACTTCACAATATGCGGAAGAAAAATTCTTTCAACTTCACTCACTGGTTTCTGATCACAACAGGGAAAGCTCCGTCAAAGTGGAGTGTTTTATATGTCAACGCCCACATGTGTATAGTACCTCTACGTAATAGCTTTTATCATGTCAAAATCTTATGGAAAATGTTTGAAATTGAAATTACTACCTCTTGAAAAAAAAGCTTTAAACAGGCACTGTATAAGAAGGTTTTCCGTATGATTTTAATATTCTTATATAACTGAAACCATTAAACCTTTTTATTTCTTTTAATTTTCAACTCTTTAAGTCTTAAGTCATTAAAAAAGAGGTATGCTTAGTCTGTATAAGCTTGTCATAAACGGCCTTGAAAGTTGACCTTCAGTAAAGCTTTAACCCTGGATATGAATCTACTGTCTGTGAATCTCTTCTCGAATCGTTCGTACACTAATAGAATTTTCATATGATTTTGATGTTCTTATGATACTCATAAAATGATAAAATTTTTTTATTTTATTAAATTACAACAATAAAATAGTAAGTGAACCATAGTAAAATATAAAAATGCTCTGTGTTCCTCGCGTTCTATAAAGAGGCGTCATGAACAGCCTTCAAAATTTACTCTCAAAAAAAGCTTTAACTTCTCAAATTGTACAAGGGAAAGGGAAGCTATTGGTTTGTCAATCAGTCAATCATCAATATTTGTGTCCGTTAATTGACCGAATTCGTGTTGCTTCATGGGCGTGACCCCCTAAGACAATTTGTTTCTGATTTGATATTTTGCTGGTCTGAAGAAAACCCAAGATGAATTCAATTATCATGGCACCGATTCCGAGAAACAATGGGACACATCAAAATTTATGAGATGTGAACGTCGGGAAAGGTGATTTCTAATCCAAGAAGAGACTTAATTATAAAACAGGACGCATTTTCGATAATAGAGCTTAATTTTAAACTATACCAAATGCAATGGTTCCACTTTTCAGTGATTTGTCATTGAATCACCAGTGCACATCTTGCTACGAGAGTCTTGCTGTCAGTCATAGCAAAACTGTCGTTTTTCAAGAGGTTTAATAGTTGACGAGTTAGCATTTTTTTTTCGTGACCTTGGAAGAAGGGAGGCTATTGCAATTGCATAGTTATTGGAAAGGAAGGTAGACTCTTCTTTTTTGTTAACAGGCCAGGCCAGACAAACTCCATCCAATTCATCTAGAAAAGATGATACTTTAATCCTGCAGTTGTCAGTTGTGGGGGATGAGAACTAAGTTGACAACAACAGCAAAATTTTATTCAGAAAAGATCTCAACATAATTTATTTCAGCATGGTTTTGTGGCCAGAATCAATTAAGTGGGAGCAAGGAGCTGAGAGAGATCTTATAGATGGCATCGTGTTATCATCGTAGACTTAGACGGTCTCTTCATGAAGAGAGTCAGCCAGCAAGCATAGAAGAGGTGCTAGAACGCCACTCTTAGGGCTGGCGTAATTGACTAGTGTCTTTATACACGGTGTCCCGTACTTCGTGTATTATCCTTTGGGCTGTGATTCTTGGTCATATTCTAAGAAAAAAATTGTTCTACAATAAAGCACATTTCTCAACTTTGACATCACTTTTTGAAAAATTAAAAAAAAAGCCAACTTTTTGGTTGGTTTTGATCGAATCTAACACATGTCAGGGATGTGTTAGATTCGATTTCTCTGTCAATACTGATAATACAAACCAAATTTTAGACTTAATTTTTTGTAGAAATAATAATCTTTAAAACAAAACAATAATAAAAAAAAACTCATTAAAAAGTGCACTCAAAAAGTTATACATTTTATGATACTTGAAAAAATACAAAATGGGTAAATTTTTTTTAAAAAAGAAATATTATTAGCATTGAGGTTTGTTTGAATAAAACAATAATATGGGTGCTTTTAGTAGTTTTTTATGTATTTTATACAAACACAATTATAACAAGTGCTCAAAGTGCCCTCTTTTGTTTTGAATGCATGCCAGAGCCCGTTTTTGGATTTCATTGTGGATGTTTACTTTAAGTTTGGGGTATGAATGTTCAATAGGTTATTAAGTCGTATAAAAGAATAAGAAAACAAATTTGTTCATCAGTTTATCAAAATAAGGCACGATTGCAGTTTAATCAGAGAGCTTTTTGAAATGCCTTCATTTAGGAAAGAAGAATACGCAGACAATTTTTCTTATATTAGTTTTGCAATGGAAATTCAAGAAGAGCACAACGAAGATATCAGGAACTTTATCCTTACTGAAAATCTGGCAACCCTGAGCCTATAGGAGTCCAATTTAAATACAGTTTCAAAGATTACAAGACTACAAGTAAGACAAGAGTTATCGAGAGCAAACTTACTTATTTACTTAGGTGGGCATTACAGTTCGGGGTGAACCTGGGCCTCAACCAACATCCTTCTATAACGACTTCGATTTCGGGCGAGCTCTCTCCAGTTTTGGACTCTTAGTCGTTTGAGGTATTCTTCCACTTGATTGCGCCACCTAAGACGAGGTCTTCCCCTTCCGCGATTTCCCTGCAATGTGCTTTCGAACACCCGACGAGCCGGAGCGTTTGGGTCCACCCGCTCTACATGGCCCAACCATCGTAGCCTCGCGATGCGTACTCTTCTGGCTATGCCCATGTCGCGGTACAGCTCATACAGCTCGTTGTTGTATCTTCTTCTCCACACATTGTCTTCGCATACGGGACCAAAGATCATTCGGAGTATTTTTCTTTCGAAACGACCAAGGGTTTCCTCATCCGCTTTCGATAAGGTCCATGCTTCCGCGCCGTAAAGCAGGACTGGGATGATCAAGGTCTTATACAGGGTTACTTTGGCTTTTCTGGAGAGAATTTTGTTTCTCAATTGCCTTCTTAACCCAAAGAAGCAACGGTTGGCAAGAGTTATTCTCCGTTTGATCTCCACACTGATGTTGTTTTCCGTGTCTATAGCGGATCCTAGGTAGACGAAGTCCTGTACTACCTCGAAGTTATGTCTGTCTATTGTGACGTTTTGTGTAATTCGTCGATGTTCTGTGTCTTTGTTTGATGACAACATATACTTCGTTTTGCCTTCATTAACCAGCGAACCCATTTTTGTCGCTTCTGTTTCAATACTCGCAAAAGCACCTATGACATCACGCTTTTTTCTTCCCATTACGTCAATATCGTCTGCATAGGCGAGTAATTGTACAGACTTTTGAAAGATTGTTCCTCTGCTGTTGACGTTTGAGTTTCTTACAATCTGTTCAAGTATGATGTTGAAGAAATCGCATGACAGCTTGTCGCCTTGCCTAAAGCCTTTTTCGACATCAAAGGTCTCGGTGAGTTCTTTACCGACCTTGACGGAGCAGCGTGAATTCTCCAAGGTCATCCTGCATAGTACGAGCTTTGCAGGGATGCCGAAACTAGACAGCTCGTCTCTGTAAATACTGTCATACGCGGCCTTGAAATCGATAAAGAGATGGTGAATATCGATATTATATTCTCGGGTTTTTTCCGAGATCTGCCGTAATGTGAAAATTTGGTCTATTGTGGACTTGTCTGGTCTAAAACCACATTGATAAGGACCTATCAAGTTGTTGACGTGGGGTTTCAGACGTTCACATATTACAGTAGACAAGATCTTATAAGCGACGTTAAGGAGGCTTATCCCTCTGTTATTGGCGCAATTGTGAGGGTCTCCCTTCTTTAGGATCGGGCATACGATGCTGAGGTTCCATTCATCGGGCATGCTTTCTTCCGACCATATCATGCAGATCAGCTGGTGCATGCTCCTTTCCAACTGGTCTCCAGCTGCCTTCAAAAGTTCGGCATAAAGGCAGTCTTATTTGATTTAAGTTTGCATATGGCAAGCTTAACTTCTTCTAGGTCGGGAGGGCGGTATTCTTGACCGAGTTGAATGGGGCATTCTGCCTGACAGCAGAATTTGTGTCTTCATCGCCGTTAAGCAGTCTGCAGAAGTGGTCTTTCGAGATCCTCAGTAGCTACTGCGTCTCTATTACTATGTTTCCCTGCTGGTCTTTACAGGCTTGAGTTCGGGGTTTGCCACCCTGGCAGGATCTTTTTACGTTTTGGTAAAACTTCCGAATATCGTTCCTGTCATGGCACCTCTCAATTTCCTCAAACGAGCGCTTCTCATGCTGCTTCTTTTTCTTTTTGAGAATTCGATGTTCTTCCCTTCTTTTCTCCTTGTAAATCTCGTTATACTGATTGTAAGTAATGCTTTCTTCTGAGATAAAATTAAATTCGCAAAGAACAAACAAAAGACAAAATGTCCTCTGTATGTGAATAGAATATATATAACTCTTTCCAGCGAAGTGTAAGTTTCCGAGAGAGTAGGCTAATATGCCAGGAGAAAACTGCCAGCGGAATTATTTTTCAGAAAAGGTAGGAATAAGTCCATAGCGTATTGTAGCACAGCTGGTATAATACCGTCAGCGCCAGGTGACCTGAAACCATCAAAAGATCCGCATCACATTTGATGACCTCAACAGTAAGACCGGACGGTGAAATGAACGAGCTTTGTCGAATGGATTTATTTGATTCCCTTTTCTGAGAGTAGAAAATTTTCAACTTGGTATTTGTATTTCGGGGAAATGAGTTTTCTGTTGAGTTTTTGAGTTACTTTCTTCTTGCTTAAAGAACTGTTGGATTTTCTGAGTGTTTTACTTTGAGCACTTTCAAGATAACTTTTGTTAACCTTGTAACTAAGCTTTTAAAGTCCTTCTGTTTTGAGTCCAGTAAAACTCTTATTTCGTTGTCAGTGACCTAAATATGTAAAAGACATATGTTTTCTTTCTGTCGTCTGTTACTAAGAAAGGTGTTTTTTTAAATTACACTTGTAGTTTTATTTACACGTGTATTTACAAACTACATGCCTGCACGTGTCATTCATTTCTTAATTTACATCTACCCTTGTTAAAAATATACGCCTTGGCTCGAGAGCTCCAGTCGAAACCATACTTGCGTTATATCGATCCGACAGAGACTTATTCGACAGAGTCCTACATTTGAGAATCTACTTGGTATCTGTTAAATAGTGTCATGTTTTGTACTTCTCCTGTCTTCTAATCACATCAAAAGTTGAACTATTGCCAATATTTTTACAGCGGAGAACAGAACGAACAGTGGTCTAATGGGGATTTGAACCTAATCTTTCCACGTAATAGTCTGACACTCTACCTTCAGCGCGGTTTACCCCACTAGCGAAACACTAGTGTGAAGCAGTTAAGTAGGAAAACTTCGAACCGCTTGAGCTCGCGATGCTCTTATCGCCAGAAAATGGAAGAAGAAGAAGTCTAACACTCTAATCTTCTCACAGTGGGTAGTTTTAATCGCAACACAAATGTGCATTTGATTTCAAAATATATTTGAAAAAAGTCAAAAGCAACTCATGTTCGCCTTCATTCTATACAATTAACTCATTTTTGTTTAATAACTCGTTGATATTTACCAGTCGCAATTATCAACAAGTTGGTAAAAGTAATGTAATGAATTTACCAATCCGCCTTCGGTGCAAAATGTCATATCATAAACACGAAACCCACATATACTTGTGTCCACTGTCCAATTTCAAACCAAGACTATATGAGTAAATTCACGATGGATTGGTGGAATACGTAAGAAACTTATCATTTATCTGCATCTCTTATTTATTATAGATTGTTACCATACAATTTGCAGCCATGTCCTATTCCTCCCCGTTTTCGTTCAAATTAAACAGTATTTGTTGTATAAATCTCTTCAAACGGCAACCGCAAGTACCAATTACCTACATTCACCATCGTTCTGGAGACCGTAAAATAAAAAAAGAAAAGAACAAAATAACTAAAGAAACCGCAGAGTGGCATCCTACGCACGAAAATAATGAATTACGTTGCCAAACCGGACCTCGGAGGTGAGGTGGTATTATAGTTGGTTGTAGTACGGTGCGGCGTGTGGATACTATCCATCCACTTTTGGCATTTGCAATTTTTTTTACAACTGAACTTCAGTGAACCGAAAATGTATGGTTAAGTGTTGTTTCACAGCTGTAGTTTTGCAGGTGAATTCTCCCAGTTCCAAAGTTTTTGAGACGAACGTGTTGTAAAATCCGATCTTAGTAAAAAACTGAGTGGATTCAATTGGTTGAAGCAAAAGGAAATATCTGGAGACAATCTGTTAACAGTTATTGTATCAGAAATTAGAAGGAACTGCCATTTTGCCGGATCCGAACAGTGGTTAGTACCTTTGCATGTTACCCAGGCATTTGATCCTCGAATTCCAAATCTGATTGTTTTTCCACGAATATCGCCGTCCGCGAAGAATTGTAAATTTTTCCGATAGTAGTTTGACTGTCATGAAAGGAGCTTGCTCACTTAGTTTAGGTATCGACAGTTTTAATAAGTTAAATAAAAAATAAAAATATGGTGCCAAAACAGAACTTTGAGAGCCTATCGCATTTAATTGACATAGAACCTTATGCCGATTCCGAACGGCTAAGCTAGAAAGCGCTTTTCATGGCTGGGTAATTACATTAGGAGGAGACTTGCCAATTCTCCGGGAAAAGCGATATCAATAGAAAAACAATTGGATGTTTCTGGGATTCGAATCTCGAATCATTACGCCACGGGCATTACGATTTTAACAAGTTATGGTTGAGAGAAATGCGCTAGTCCCCGGTCATCCGCGAGGTTGTTACAACTTCCTATTTATTTCCAAACTGTAATATTTCGTGAAATTATTACTTAATATTTGTCAATTTCTCTTGAAAACGATTCCGTTACTGACCTGTTTTAAACCCGACCGTAATAGTATAACGTTCACTACATAACAAAGCTCGGTAAACGTTGGTGCCTAACGCATTTCAAGGGTCTGCAATTTTAGCCTATTCCGAACGGCTAAGTAAGAAAGCGCTTTTAATGGCAATGTAATGATAATGACTGTCGGAGGAATTTGCCAGAAATTGCAAAAGGCAATACCCGTGGAAAAGCAATTGGATGTGTCCTCGAACTGCCTCTAAACAGACAAAAATGTCAACTACCACGGGTACCAAATGTACGTCTAAATTAACTGCTGCTAAAATTCACCTCTGATTTTACCGCTCTGATTCTTATGATCGAAAAACTGGTTGCTTAACCAATTCGATGCTCGAACCTGATGAAAAAAAGTCCATGGCCCGAATATATTTTTGCAGAGGCGCAATGGAACACAGCGAATTACATTATAACCGAAAGTCGAAAGCCAGCCAGAGGATATCGACCCACGCATACAGTCACAGCAGGTTTAGCAATTGGTATATACTATATGTTGTGATGAAGAATTGTGGGCTCTTTCATCAATACAAATCCATCTGCAGATGGAACAGTAAAATCGAATTCTTATCACCCAATGACGACGGTCGAATAGTCCAGATGTGGTGTTGTGTTACAACAGAAATGTTTGTAGGTATATCCTGTCAACCTGAGGGTGATGAAATCCACTTTAAAGTAACAGCAACCAGCCACTTGATTTGACTTTTTATTGTTGGGGAAGTGATGATTGATGTTGTGTTGACGAGGAGTAAATTCATATTTTCCGTTAGGCACACTCCATTTGTGTTCACATACATAACTACTTATATATAAATTGATCGATTGGCGTGTTTATGATGGTTAAGGCAATAAGGATAGTTTTTAATGGACTGAGTGAGGAGTTCATTGGGTGTAAAGTTTCATAAGCCGGAAGGTTTACTTTGTATGCATGGAAAATGTACCATAGATTAGTGGTGAGGGTAACACTATTGTCGACTGCGTAGAGATAAGCACGTTGCATTAAAATAGCTCTTGCGTGTGCAGGAGAAAATTGTGATTCTGAGATTACTTTACACTGCTGGCCCATTGGAATACTTTGCGGTTCTTTTAAGTGTTTATCCACAGCCACACTGCATCTTTGATCCATTCGTTAAAGTAATCGTGTCGAATTGTCCCGATACCCTGCCACTATTACAATCAGCTCTACATTAAATTTTTTATTGATGTTGGAAGTCGGTGCTAGTCGAGAATAACATCACGGGAAGAAACTTGAAGAGGTTCTTATTCCCGTTTAGCTAAAAAGTCCAACAGCGTAATTTTTTGTGTAATGGTATTTGCAATTACTAAGTTGTTTTAGTTGAGTACGTCAAGTATGACCCACAGGCTAAGAATAACGCCACAAACAGGGCTTTTCAATAAGTCCCTCAAAATGAACACAGCGAAAATTGTGTCGCCACCTTAAACTCATTATTATTTTTTTTTTCTGAACGCACCCATGCAATCAGGCAGATCTGTCAAACAGTTTTGTGTTGGCAGCCATTTTATGAAGATACATACGTGCATTTCCGTTGAAATTGAAAAAAAAAATTTCCAGTTCTCATTAAACATTCTTTTTTTTTGCGAGAAAAAGTTACATATGACACAAAACAAAAAAAAAACTTGGCAAATGTTATTTGGACTCTTCACCGTGGATTGGGACCATTCACCACTGGTTTACTTAATTTTTGTTTGGTTGTTTAATCACAAGTGACACCGACCAAAAATGGTCTACAAAATCCGGAAGATCGGCGAGTGAAAGCTTTATAAGGTCACATGCTATCACATGGATCAGCGATTTCCATTTTACATAAATATTTGAACATAAACAAGTTTTCTGCGTTTTCTCACAATCCACCGAAAACGCACACGTTTGACAATGTGTGTTTGCCGATGTTCCAAAAATTCAATTGAGTTTTTACATCGCTTCGTAATCGTGGATGAAACCTGTGTTCACAAAACAAGACATCAAAAGCCAAGGAAGAATCAAAACAATGGACATCTCCTGGGGAATCGAAGTCGAGGTAGGTTTGTTTGCAAATGTGGTCACGCGGTTTTATTCACATGGATTACCTCGAAATGGGTGATAAAATATCCGGCAAATATTACCCACTGTTGCTGGATCGATTTGAAGCAAAAACGGTGGCATTTGGAAAAGAAAAAAGTTATTTTTTACCGGAAGTCAATGGCAAAATTTCATGAGTTAGGCTACGAATCTTCCCTCAAACATACATTCAGCACTCTGCAAGTGTTTTTTGTTTTTAAATATGAGTCGGTGGAAATGTTGCTCAAATAATTTTGCTATCGCTAAAACAAGCACTTATTTCAACGTGCTTGAGAATTGGTATTATTTGGAGGCATCAATAAATAGGAGAGACATTGGTTTCGAGCAAAGTGTGTATTCAAAAATGAAATGTGTTTATGCCGAAAGGAGCGTTCCTTATACAAATTAACAACTCGATGTTGAAATACGATGAATTTAAATTGGTTCTGAACCAGGGAGCTGCAGTGAATGTCTCGTTTTATGAATGCATTCACTTATTCATTGCCTTACACACTCTTCAGGCACAATTCATCTTACTCTAAAGCAATACACACACTGCACTCTCTTTTAATCAACAAGACAGGTTCTCACTCTCACTCACTTAACTGAAACAATGGCAGGCAATGACAATATCTGTATGCGTATGAACTTGTGCGAATAGTGTCAAAAGCAACGAATCATCTACAGTGCAACGAATACTTCATAGGGCAACGAATACTTCACAGTGCAATACTGTGACGAAAAACAGATCACACAACGAAAAAAAAACAAAAATATAAATAACGCCCAAGTCAGGTCACAAAATGTGTATTCAAAATGTGTGTATGAATATAAAAAAATATGCGTTGTCATCCCTCATCATTCGTAAACATTCGCTTTTTTTCGAATGCAAGCGAATGGTGTATCTGTTTGAGTTTGAATGGTCCATTCATTCATCATTCATGGGCACAAGCAATGCGAAGGCTCGTATTCACGAGTGTTGTACTTTCTCTACAATAAGCATCACACTTGTTTCATCATTTTGATCGTGAGACTGTGTACGGCTTGTTTTTCGGGGCATGATTCCGCAGGTGATTGCACTCATGCAGTTCTCTGTTCTGAACCTTTTTTTGTGGAGTTCTTTGTTCGAAATGGTTATATGAAAACGAGATAGCAATATGGAGTTCCCCTCAAATTGATTCCTCAAACATTTTTGGTGTTAGTTAACAAAAATTCGAAAGCATAGCTGTTCTAAAATATGACAATGCTGTCTGATCTGCCTGCGCTCTCTCATTTTTTTTTCATGTAGAAAATTAAAGCAAATGCGAACTCTGTTAAATTTCCCAACTATCCAAATGCAGGCCAGTGTATACTTTCTTGAGTGACTCAGTGCACAAGCTAAGAGTAATTTAAACTTTACTTATAGCTCTAAACCATTTGTTTGGCTTTAACACACTCATTTACTTGTAAAAGTAAACTTGATGCTGAACAAATTAAATAAAATCTCTGATAAGCGATGAACGATGCACATATTAATTCAAGTTCTGCATTCTGCCGAGTTATCTTACTGACTTTGCATAGTAAATATTAAAATACGTCCATAAGCAAATTCACAAAGGTGATTGATCCATAGTAACAAGGGAAATTTATTAATTGCAGTATTTTAATCTACTAAAATCATTTTTGTGATTGCATGGCATTAAACTAAAGCGTTATCATTCGTGGCATAAGGTTAACAGCGCATTGCAGTTGTTTAGTCATCTTTATACCAACGTGATTCAACTGATTTAAGTTAAAAGTATTTGCATTTTGATGTTTTGAAAATTGAAATTATGGTTGTTTAATCGAGACAAGCGTTGCTTTTTTACATACAAACTCAATTTGATAGTAAGAGAAAACGAAATTGTTAATGCAGAACATGTTTTAAGGTAATCCGGAAGGCAAAGATAGGCTCCAGCGTTTAGCTAAACGTGCGTCTGTCTGATTATATTTTGTATGTCTACAATTTATTTCTCAACTTCCTTCTGTAGTTGAGTGAACATTAAAAGTTTGTTTAAAGTAATGCCGTTAAAACATTGTGAGGATTCTTTTTATCTAAGGCTGTGGTAGGCTGGTCGTATTCAAGGTTTACTCAAGAAGCAAACCTTGGGTTATGCAATTCATTTCTGATGATTATTCTAACTAACAATCTACGTTTGGTATAAAAATATGAGGCTAAAGCTTGAATGATAACTATTCTGGGTTTCAAGTGATGGCGATGTTTATTTTCAAGACGAGATTGCATCTCATCATTTTCGTAAAACCAACGCGTAAAACCAACGCACATTAACCAAATGTTAAGCTGACCACAATTTCGCCCTTTCGAACTGGTGCCGTCCACTTGTTCCTCCCAGGATGCCAGCAGATCAGAAGGATCACAAATACAAATAATAAGATGACCACACTTTCGCCTTTTCGGACTGGTGCCGTCCACTTGTTCCTCTCAGGAAAGAACGCCTTTGGGGAGTGTAATGTGGTGTTGAACTGGCTTTGATTGGATGCAGTTTGTGGAAACGTGGTTTTTTATCTTATCGTTTGAGCCAGAAACCTTTTATTTGAGGAAAACTTAATTGCCCGCAGGGTAAACCCTGGGCATTTTTAAAAAATCGATTTTTTTTATTGCATTTTCTTATTATACTACCTTTTTTGAATGTTGTGTCAAAATTTCAAGTCATTCCGAGTTGAATTCGAAGTCAAAGAAGATTCTAGAGTACGTATGCGCGGCGAGCGAACAGAAGGGGGCCGGACGGACGACCTTGAACCAACCTTTTATGATTGGTTCCATATAGCTCGAGGTCTTCTTTTGTTTTAAGGTAGGGGAGCTGATTCTAATGACGCTTCTAACGGAATATTTTTGGGGGGAACCATTCAGTGTGCTGTTTTTTCGCGCTTATCTTTAAAGGCGTTTACCTCGAAACTAGTATTTTTAAAGTCGATGTGCAAAATATTTCGGCGACTGTTGCACAGATCCTTCTGAAAATTTGCACACTTCTTTAATATATATTTTTAGAGGTAATAACAGGAGAACTTTTTTTTGAAAAATTTATTTTTCCGGAATGGACAGCTACACAATGGCGGCATTTTTAGGCAAAAAAACGACTTTTCACTTCAAATTGTCACCAAATTTTCAAAATTGCAAAAAAACCTCGTGTTATTACCTGGAGAAAGTTGTCTTTTAACGAAATATTTTTAGAATTTTGATTTTAGATGATCCTGTCAAAAGTTATCTTGCACACCGCAAAAGATCTAAAAGTGGAGGCGTCTCGGAAAATGCATCGGCTTGTTTTTCAATATTTTTGTATGAAAAAATTATAGAAGATACTTGAGAATATACTTAATAATGTAGCAAATCAATAAATTAAATTTCTTTATCAGATTTTTCATAAAAAATTTGTAAAAACAGCCTTTTTTTCATCAGGGCTTACCCCTCCCTTAATAAAACCACCAATGACAGCCAGTTAGCTGTCATTGGTAGTTTGTGTGTTGATGGTTAAAGAAGTGAAATTTAGCTACTGTTGTAAGTTGATCTGTGATCAATGTAGAAATTCACTGCCTCGACATAGGTTTTGAAAATAACATCCATTCATTATTTCCATAACGCTATTAGGTGCATTAGTTTGAAGTGTTGCTGTTGTTTTGTCATCCTTCTCGTTTTTGGGTGAGGGTGGTTTTTTTAAAGGAGCAAAATAATTACTTTTCCAGTTAGTATCGTAGTGAAGTGAAACACTATACTCTTTGTATGTTTGCGCTTTAAGTGCATGCTTTATGGGATAGCTTTTTCGCAGTCAAGAGCGCCTAAATGTATTTCTTTGAAGTAGAACTGCACGTCAAGAGTGATATTGTATCCCGTTCCGACTGCAGTTTCACCTATTGAAGTCGGTAGACTTATAATTTATAATCCTTCTATGGATAAATACGAATTTCAATGGAACGAAATTTTATTTGTCTCTGTGATTCTATTGTTGGCCTGCTTATTTTGATAGTGACAGTTGGTAGATCGGTTATTGCACTTGTTATTTATGTAAAATTTTGAACTAGTTGAAAGTTTTGGAAATAGAAATGGCTTTATTTTACATTTACTTTGGTTGGTTCGTGTTGGTTCGTTTATCACGAGCTCTTTGAGCCGTTTGAAGGGTTTTTTCTTTCTTTTAAATTGTTTTGGTACGTTTGATATGAAACCACTGTGAGTAAATCAGGCTTATTCTGTTTCGTGTTGGCTCAAGATATTGCTATACGCATCCAACACGAACTAACACTGGTAATAAATAAGTAAATTAATAGGGTTGCGCAACAGAGCGGGGAGCCCTACTGTCTAACAGAGAACTGCATGAGTGCAATTGCTTGCGCTTTCGAATCATCCCCCGAAAAACAAGTCGTACACAGTCTCACGCTCACAATGATGAAACAAGTGTGATGCTTGTAGAAAAAGTACACAACACTCGTGAATACGAGCCTTCGCATTGCTTGTGCCCATGAATGATGAATGAATGGACCATTCAAACTCAAACACATACACCATTTGCTTGCATTCAAGCGAATGTTCACGAATGATGAGGGATGACAACGAATATTTTTTCATGTTCATACACACATTTTGAATACACATTTTGTGACCTGACTTGGGCGTTATTTATATTTTTGGGTTTTTTTCGTTGTGTGATGTGTTTTTCATGACAATATTGCACTGTGAAGTATTCGTTGCCCTATGAAGTATTCGTTGCACTGTAGATGATTCGTTGCCTTAGGCACTATTCGCACAAGTTCATACGCATACACTTACACATATTGTCATTGCCTGCCATGGTTTCAGTTTAGTGAGTGAGAGTGAGAACCTGTCTTGTTGACTAAAAGAGTGAGATGAATGGTGCCTGATTGGTGTGTAAGGCAATGAATAAGTGAATGCATTCACAAAACGAGACATTCACTGCAGCTCACTGCTGTCTAACTCTTTTCCCATGTAAGGGAATAGAGGAGAAGAAAAATTTTATGCCGATTACGAACGGCTAATCGAGAAAGCGCTTTTCATAAAAATGCATTCTCCTCGCGAGGAAAAAACAATGAGTTTTTTCTTCACAAATGATTGAGTGGTTTTGTATCAACAATAAAAATGGGTAATACGGTGTGTTTTTCCCCTCAAGGACATCACTTAAGTCATGTAATTCCATGTAATACGACTCCCTCAGAACACACGGACGCTTCCTATAGAAATTTGCTTCTCAACCTCATAGAAAAACTTGACAAAAATGACTTTTTTCTTGTCTTGACCCAACTTATCCGTCCTGAGCTTCTGTCGCATCTAATGCAAAACACCTTGTATAGAAAAAAATTCAGCAGTTGAGTTTTCTAAAAGCCCATAAAACAAATATTTGAGTTGTGTTACTTCAATTTAAGAAATTTTTGAGAAATTTAATTTCCATAAACCTTTTCTCGTTATGACCACATCCTTTAATCCCTTTTAATATTTAGGATGTTCTAGTCACAATTTTGCACTAATAATTCTTTCAACAAGTATGACAACAAATAACATTTATTTCCGACACGATAAGGTTTTATAAACTTCCCCCAATCAATTGATTTCAAACTAATCTGAAACTACTTGAACGACTCTTATTCTATTAAGCAGCCATAAGAGCACTTGAGAAAGCAATATAGTTTTTCAATTTAAGTAGATACTTCATAAAAAATGAAAGCAATACCCTCTTCGATTGCACATTAAATTTGAACTTTTGAACCTCTTTGCGTCGCACTTCAATTGAAAGAAGAAGCCACACGCAATTACATCAGACTTAAATATAAAATTGCAATTACAATTCCAGTGAATTGCTCCAAGGCTTGCCCACTCTACTGCGGCTATGGTATTATGTGATAAGTATGTGAGATACGAGGGGTATATCTTTAATTTCTGATGCATTAGTCAGAAGTATAAAAGCAGTTCAGCTGGTCTTGTTTAGTTTATGTATCAGAATATGGAAAGACGATGAACGTTGGCAGTTCTGAGTCATGAAAAATAATGAATCTTTTGATAAGTTCACATGAACTTTTGGTTGGTTTAATATGTTTTCAAAGAAATGTGGTTGATATTTTCATTGCAAGTTTTATTGGGACTGCAATTTGGTCTTTCAGATGGTGAAGTCCTTGGACTAGTAAAACGATATTAAGTGATTAAAAGTGATTTTATTGCGTCGTTATGACTCGAAAACAGAAGGATTTGTCACAGCAATATTTTCAATTGGGATTAAGTCCATATCTATCAATTTCAATCGTGCTATGCTCTCTTACATCGTTTGAATCAACGAAGTTAATCATCAATTCACACGTCTGTTTCTGGTTTTGTTTATTTGTTTATGAATGAGAAAACAAAACAAAAGAATTGCCATTAACATAAAACACTGCAATGCTCTTCTTTTTCACAAATAACTTACCAGACTCCAGCACAAAGAAATCAATCAAGCATTAAACGTAAACAAATGTCTCCCATTAGCTTGAGAATGCCATCCATTACCTCATGAAGGCAGTCACGATGCGAAAACACTCATTCATCCCATTCAGCTAGGAGGGAACTTAAAAAAATACAAGAGTATAGGTTTACTCGCACAGTGTACTCCGTTCGCACTTGATAACTCATCACTCTGCATAATAATAATTAATGTCTCAACAATTCTATTGTCTTTAGTCATCACATTTCACCAAACTTCCCTTACTATGTACGTAGTCAAGGCACTCAATTGTTTATTCCTCGTGTTGAGCACACGCTTGAGAATATTTTAGAAAATATTATTACCTACAACTTTTTCAAGTTTCCAAAGGGGGAAATTAATTTGAATTTTAGTATAACTAGTGTGTTGGAAACTATTAACACGTTGTAGATGTGCATTGTGTGTAATTAGTTCTTTGTCACTGGGTTTTTCACGTTGCATCTCAGTGATTTTAAATTACCATATTTATTATTTAATTACTCATAAGATAACGTAGATGAGTATACCACGTGACTGAATTGTAATAAAATGGCATCGTGTAACTGAGGGAACAGGACTAAAAATGAGTTGATAAAAAATTGGGCTTCTCAATTCTGTGAGCTAAGAAAAGTTATGTGTCTCATGCTGAAAAACAAAGTCGATATTTCTCTTCAGAGATTTAGTGGAGCTTTGAGTTTATTAGTTCGAGTCTTACTGTAAAGGATGAATCAAAAAAGTATTCGCAGGCAGCATATAATCTTAAAAATATATTTTAATTTTCTCGCCTTCCGTTGTTAGATTTGTTCAATTTAAAGTTATCACCTGGGATATTTTGAGGCAAATGGAAAAAATCTTCTTTCTTCATTCCAAGAGTCAAATAAAGATCAAAAGCCTAAATTGGTATTTCAAAGTTACGTGCGATTTTGAAACTTTTTGAAAGCCTGATTAAAGTTATATTTTTTGATGAAACCATGCCCATTTATGGTATGGCATTATAAAAATATTTGCTGTGCAGTAACATCCTAGAATATTTACCGTGAGACTACCCGTTTATTGTAAGAGACGACTCATCTCACATCGAGACAACTTACCTCAAAATGAGTCCAGCGAAAGCCGTAACATCTGAACACTTTCCCTTGAAGTTATGCAACACCGGTGGCGGTGATCTACAGTAGTTTAAGCCCTGGGTTACACTACGGGATATCACCAGTGTTGTAAAAAGAGATCAAACTCCACACACGTGTGTTGAAAAATGAATACAAGTTTGAAAATACGAGCAATATAGGAGTAATATTTGCAAATACTTATCGCATTTATCTTGACAGGTATGTACTACTACAGCTTGTAGGTACTGCGTGGTACTGATTCCGGACCCAGCAGAAATACTCAGAGCTACACGCATTCCCGGGGGCTTGCAAAACAATGCCATGGATGTGACATGCTTAAAAGTCGCGAGTTGGGAGAAAATGTTCGAAGTGTTACTAATCGTAGTTTTAAATTCGAAGAGATGATGAGTAGTAGGCATCTTGTGTATCCAAAAAATGTCGAAATACAGAAAACTGATCCCGTTTTTGGATGCCAAGGTAAAAGCCTTCAAGATATTGTACTATGGAACGGATCAGAGGGAAAAATAAATCATTTTCTGCCTTGCGGAACAACTGCTTGGCAGCGTGTAGACCGTTTCGAAAGTCTTTTTGATGTCTCTTAAATTTATGATGCAGGGAATGGTTCGGTATATTGTCAGTGCCTATGCTTCCCAAACAGGAAATGAAAATATTAATTTTGGCTAGATGTTCGCAATCTATTTAAGGAGAGGAAATTTTGTTTGTCAGCGGAGATGTTAGGAAGACAAACGAGGATTATGATGACTTCCATTTGGTAACCAAATTTATGAGGACCCGAGTAGTAGACAAAAGTGTAGCTTTTTTCCAGCAATACTGTCTTCTGCTGACAGGATTTTTATATAGGTGTTGGAGGAAATCAAACAAATAAGGACTATAGGAAGAATCAAGTACATTTATGTAGTTTCATTCGAAAATAAGTTAAAAGCGAGCAAATGTAGACAGTACAGCACAAAGTATGTTAGATCGCTTGCCACAAATTAAATTGAAAAAAAAAAAAAAAAAAAACCAAATCATTGCTAGGAGTTTAAAGGGAACACTGCCAACAAGCCAAAGAAATATGGTGTTGGAGTGATGAATCTATGGTGGTAAAGTGATAAGCAGGAGTGTTGCTTTCAAAACATTGTCAAAGACTTCTCTAGTGATAGAGATGTAAGAACTCGCCTCGAAATGTATAAATAAAAAAAGCGAAGAAGAAGTGAGCCAGACTCCAAGCAAAAAGAAAGGTATGCAGTTCATGCACCAGGAGCAGGAATAGGGGTGGAATCGCTAAGGTGATAGTTGAAAGTTGACAGTCAAAATAAAAGAAATTGGTCTGTGTAAGCTGATAGTCAAAGTTGGCAGTCATCATTTTTGTAACTTATTGAAGTAACACTAAATAGGTCAGTTAACTATTACCTTACGCGACTCCGCCCAGGCTTCTGCCCCGACTTGCATCAGAAATTGAAAAAATACGACAAAACATCTTGAATAAAGGGGCAAGGATCCTCAAAATAGCCGTTTAAAGATGAAGAAATGGTCATTAAATTCGTTCATCGACGTTTTTTAACGATGCTCAAAAACATCTTCTTGTGGATGACTGACAATTCTGCTCAGAATATTATAGTATTGTGATGGCCTATTGATCGAAAAGTTTCCTCGAAAGCTCTTTCCAACAGCTGAACTTAGCTTAACGGAAATGCCCGGCATTACACTCGGAAAAGTTAGTAAAGCAGTTATGAATTTCTAAAAGAGCACAGGCGCGGAGCTAGATTAGGAACAATATGACATTTAGGTTTTGAACAAAAGTCGAACTTCATGGGGCATAAATGGCTCACGATTCTCAACTCAAAACCAATGATAGTTCATAGTTAGCCAAAGCAATAGAGATGCACCGAATTCCGGTAACTACCGCCCGATCGTTGACCGGATTATGGGGTGGCGAAAAATATTATAGCTATCCGTTAACCAATGAGGATTTCTCCCGTAGGTTAGGTTGGCTGTCAGGAAAACAAACTGACACACTTAGACCAATATTAGGTCCATTTTGATACCATAGAAGTTATGCGAGGGAGTACCTCACTTAACAAAACCATTTGGAGCTTTTAATAAAGCGAAGGAGATGCAGTGGATCTGTATTCGCCAGATCGCTTGGATCATTGAGAAAATATTTCCCCAGATGCCGCTTTCTTTTAAAAGAGAGTGCAGGACATGAGCAGAGGAGGTGTGGGATTGTCTCCTCCTCCTCCTCCTCATCTAAACAACTTCTGCAGAAGTTATTAGAGGAAACGCCGAGTCTTATGGCATGTCTTCCCATCAGACAATGTCCGGTGATGACATTGATTACGGAGCTAACGTGCAATCTGGTTATGGATAGCAAATGTCTTGTGCGTTTTGGATCTAGTCCTGGCCATATATGTATTTCGCCCGTAAGTAACATTTACACGTTATGCTGGTTGACTTCGAAATATGATTCTGACAACCGCGGCTTCTGGTATTTGTGGCCTTCAGACAACGATGAGTTCCAGAGGAGAATGTATGGATGCGTCTTGAGTTCTTTTATTTTTTTTTTGCAGTCCTTGACTATTTGTTGGAAGATAAAAATACAGAAAATCTGACGATAGAGCCATTTTACCGTACCATATCAGTTTAGAAAGACTGGGTACTTGTGTTGCCCAGGGTTGTAAAAGCTTAAGCTAATTTATAGCTTAAGTCTGGATTTAATTCACAAGCTATTTTGAGAATTGTGAATTGGCGAATATTCAATTCACAAGCTAGTTTGGGAATTATGAACTGAGAAAGATTCAATTCACAAGCTAGTTTGTAAATTGTGAATTGAGAAAAATTCAATTCATAAGCTAGTTGGAGAATTGTGAATTGAGAAATTTCAATTCATAAGCTAGTTGGAGAATTAAGAATTGAGAAATATTCAATTCACAAGCTAGTTTGTAAATTGTGAATTGAGAAAAATTCAATTCATAAGCTAGTTGGAGAATTATGAATTGAGAAATATTCAATTCATAAGCTAGTTTGTGAATTATGAATTGAGGAGACTTAATTCACAAGCTAGTTTGAGAATTATGAATTGAGAAAGATTCAATTCACAAGCTAGTTAGTGAATTATGAATTGAAAATATTCAATTCATAAGCTAGCTTATGACTTATGAATTGAAAAATATTCAATTCACAAGCTAATTTGTGAATTATGAATTGAAAAATATTCAATTCACAAGCTAGCTTATGACTTATCTGAATTATGAATTGAAAAATATCCAATTCATAAGCTAGCTTATGAGTTTATTATGAATAGGAAAAAAATCAATTCACAACCCAGCTTATGAATTACCTGAATGTTTTCCAATTCATAATCCGGATAACTCATAAGCTAGCATGTAGCATGTGAATTGAATATTTTTCAATTCATAAGCTAGCTTATGAAAAATATTCAATTCACAAGCTAGCTTATGAATTGATTATTTCTTAATTCATAAGTCACAAGCTAGCTTGTGAATTGAACATTTTGCAATTCATAAGCTAGCTTATGAATTGAATATTTCTCAATTCATAAGCTAGCTTATGAATTAAATATTTTTCAATTCATAATTCACAAACTAGCTTATGAATTGAATTTCTCTCAATTCTTAATTCTCCAACAAGCTTATGAATTGAATTTTTCTCAATTCACAATTCACAAACTAGCTTGTGAATTGAATATTTCTCAATTCTTAATTCACAAACTAAATATTTTTCAATTCTGAAGCTTACTATTAGCTTATAGCTTACGGATTTTTTAATTCATAAACTCGCAACCCTGGTGTTGCCTGCTTTCTATTTAGACATGACTATTCCAAACATTTATTTGAACGGGAAAGTGCTTCCCAATAAGTATTGAAATTTTAAATATCGTCGGTATCAGTCGCAGGGCTGCCAGAAAACATGTTTTAGCATGTTTTCCATGTTTTTTGAACCTAAAACATGATAACATGTTTTCGGGTCCGAAAACATATATCTCAAATATAAAATGAATATTTTATTAGCGTTTGTTTAGTGAGGAAACACTACTAACAACATATCTTAATTACTCCCTACTATTTCAAAACGAACATATCTAAAGTGATGCTTCATTCCAATTCACTGTTTTCTTTGCATTCCACTATTGCCAAAAAGTAAATGAAAAATGCTGTTCATACTTTCCCTTTCCACGCGTACAAAAGCTTTTCTTTAAAGCACTAATTGTCTCGCTCACACTATTTGCCAAATCTCCTTTGATGCAATTTGCATTTTCTCATTTTTCTCCATTTCATATTATTGTTTTATTCAAACAAACCTCAAATTTAAAAATCTTTTTTTTTTTTTTTAATTTTACCCATTTTGTATTTTTTCAAATATCATAAAATGTATGGGCACTTATTCATGAGTTTTTTTTTTTATTATTGTTTAGGTCATCTGTTAAAAACAAAGAATCTCTATATTTAACAGGCATTTTCTGCAAAAAAAAAGACTTCAAAGTCGAAACTTTGTTTCGGGAAGAAAATTTGAACAACCTTTGAAAATCTGGCAACCCTTAACCTGTGAAAGCTAAACTTAAATACAGTCTTAAAGGCTATTATTTTTACAAAAAATTAAGACTATGATTAGGTCTCTATCATTAGTATTGACAGAGATATTGAATTTAACATAGGTCAGGGTACACCAAAGTTAGCCTTTTCTTAAATTGTCAAAAAGTGATGTCAAAGTTGAGAATTGAGCTTTACTGTTATACATTTTTTTTCTTAGAATATGACCAAGAATCACACCCCAAAGGATGTTACACGAAGTACGGAACACCCTGTATAACAAAGCCTTTTAAATCTTTCTTTTTATTGTGAGCTTTAATTTTTTTTTTTGTATTTTTTAAAAGAAGATTTGTTTTGTTGATTTCTTTTTAAACGCTATAAGTACCTGAATATAGCATTTTTAGTTTTGTACAATTGTTCCTTTTTTTTATTTTTGTTCGGTTATTTTGCTAAACAAAAAATGAAAAAAATTTTCGAAAATGTTTTTTTTATGAATGAATGATGAACTGGTGACACAATATCGGCGTTAGTTGTGTTTCCTTCGCCTTGAACAATTATCCAACAACAAAATGGAAAACATGTTTTTTTTAGCTCAAAACATGTTTTAGAACATGTTTTTTCAAATTTTTGAGTGGCAGCACTGATTCAGTCGCCATCTTGAGTGATAGACGATCTCTTAAGGTGAATGGGGAACTCTACACCTAGGTTGTGAGTGCAGCTCTCATAAGCTGTTCCTAAATTTTCAACAATGTGCAAAAAGTATGGGAGTAAGTTGGAATAACAAGGTTTGAAACAGGGAGTACCAAGATGTGTGGAAGCCTCCAAAACAAAAATACTTTCTTGGCACGACAAACTCAGCTGATATTGAAAAAGACAGGGAGCCCAAAACACTTCTAGTACAGACAAACGCTATGACATTTGAATTTGATTGGCCACGGACATTAAACAATCCCAATTTGGGAGTTAGCGCGGTATATTTCATAGACTGAAGCAGTTAAATTGGGGAGTTGTGTTTCTTTTTCGAGAGTGCTGGTAACATCGAAAGGAGAGAAAGAAAATGAGAAAAAGATGGTTTTGGTAATTCGATTTGATCTACACGGGCCTTCATAAAATGGTTTGAATGCATGCAAATTGTATTGACACCTGTTTTCAACGGATTCACAGCCTGTCAAAATTAACGGTAATAACTCTTCCAATTCCAATTTCTCAAGAGTCCACTTTGTATAAAAAAATGCATAAAATTTTACATAACTCGTAAATTTTTTTACTGCAACTTACAAAATATGACAAAAGCTATAAAAGCCAATTCAATAGCAATACATTCAAACTTTACAAACATTAATAACTTTTCAAAAATCTTAAGAAGTTCATCGCCAATTTCATTACACTCGCATTCCCCCTTCCATTCTTACACACTTCATGCATCAAACTACTCATAGCCTGCACTTAATTTTGAAGAGCACCCTTCTCTGTTATTTATATCCATCCTTTTTGTAACCGAGGAAATGCGCTATTCGTTTCTTTGTTTTTTTTTTTGTCATACAAACAACTACAAAGCAAGATGCACTCTGCACAAATTCCAAGCATTTCGCTTGCAGCAATTAACCATAAAGTATCTAACATTTCTTAGAGGCGTGTCGTGATGTCAGCAACGAAATGAGTACTACTCCAACATACTTTACGAATGAGCCTCCTGTGCTCATCATGTAGTGCTTGTGCCATCTATACAAGTGAATCCCTCTTGTCTGTGAATCCTCCAGAGGAACTAGTTTTCATTTTCAAACAGAAAAATAAAACAACTGGTAGACTAAACCATCATACACAAAACAGACTGACGAGAACAGGCATACCTCCCTTCTTCCTGTTTGGGATAGCAGACTTGGTGTGGAGATGGCAAACAACTAGTGAAGGATTAATGAACCCCACAAGTTGTCTCCGCAAGTTATTACACCACCGATAATGGTGATGGCCAACTCGCCTTCCTATCCGAGTGAAGATGAAAACTCAATTTCCTGTCAAAAGGTCTGAGTTTCCATTAATTTTAGCTTAATTGATTGTGAGTGTACGAGGAGTGCCTAAGGCGAACACAAAATACACTGTACACAGGGTGCCTTGGGCTAGTTTTGGGGCAGAGCTCGGAAGAACTTTTGGTCTGTGGTCTTATGAAGATGAAGACTGTACAAATTTCTGTTTCGTTTTAAACAACTGCTTTGCATTGATGACCCACTTATCTGTAACACCCTATACACGCAATGACACTATTCTTTGCGACACACGCTACATACCGGCATTCCTTGAATGCTCTGGAGTGTGTACACTTGCGGAGCAGACTTGTGCCATTGGACCGAATGCACCAAACAACATAGTTTCTTTGTCTTTTCTTCAATTCGAATGATTTATGTTGAAAATTGCTCAACATAGCGTAAAGTTTTTCCTCAATACGAGTACGAGTATAACAACTGCAAACACAAAAGTATTACAATGTAATTTTCTTGTTTTACCCTTTTTTTCTCACCTCGTTGGACAACGATGTAACTTGAGCTTATGGATGGTAGAAACAAATTTTCAATTCGTAATCAATTTTCATGTCTTTTGTTTAGTCGCGCCGCTATCCTCAGTGGTCATTGGTGTGGTAATATTTTTATTTTCCTACAAAAAATTATAGAAAATTAGTTTTGACAGGTTATCGCACAATACTGCGTTGCAACAAAGGAAAAAAAATTCATGGGAAAAGCGTAAATGAATTGAGGTTAATGGATGGATAGTTTGAGTACCTAATCAGAGACAATTGCGTAATGTAAATCATAAGAGAAATGGCTTCAATAAATTAGAGGTGCAGGTGAAGTCATTAAGAAGCCCGTTTTATTCGGACTTTGTTAGATGTAAAATTGTAGTGAACGGCCTTCTTATGCAAAAGATAAAACTGAAAATACAAATTGGTATTTATATCAACTCGACTCACAACTTCTGTCATCATGATTTTAAGGTTGTGAAGCGTTTAGTTGGAGAGTACCTTCATCTTTGCTGTAACGAATTCGTTTCTTATCATGCCCCAAAAAACAAATACATATATGACTTTCTGCTGAAAAAAGAACATAGATACTTCAGCTTATTCAAAAATAAAAATTTATCATATTGAATGTGTAAAACCAATGCGGGCGGAACAGACGAGGTGGAAAAATATTTAATTATAACGCTGGACGTGTGGGCTCAACCTCACGCTGGGTCTTCATGGTTTCTTTTTAAACGTCCCAGTTAATCTGAAATATCTCCCGTAGGGTTATGAATGAATTCACAGCCAACTCATTTTCCATTTACTTCCTGTTTCTTTTTAACAAGTGTCGTGCAAAGCAGTTGCATTGGAAAAAATCTATATTTTTGGAAAAATACATAGCAACGATTTATTCATTTGATTTTAAATCAAAACAATTCAAAAATTTCTTGAAAGTAGGTACTTCTCAGTTGAAGTTTTTTAAAAGTTATTTAAAAGAAAATTTCAGTAAAGTAAAGAAAATACATAATATGGCTGAGAAAGGAAAGAGATGTGTAAATTTTTTTTGTTTTTTTTTCGAGGATGAAGTGCTTAATATTTACCGGAAATAATTTTATTTATTTAGAAAAGTGCGGTTTTCAAAGAGTGAATTTCGTGTTTTTGAATTCACAATCTGACAACGAAATTTTTTTTGAAAAAATAATAAGAAAAAGCAAAAAATATTTTCGGCTTCAAGTATCGACATCTCGAAAACGAAGTGAGCCATCGAAAATTTTAATTTATCATTTTCTTTTTATTTGGGCAAAATTAAGCTAAATTCGTTGACAGATTACCACTCCACGGATATTTAATCACGGATATCTCCAAAAACAACAATTGTCTCTCTTTAAAAATCGCACCTTAAAAGTTAAACACTTCTGCACTTCACTTTTGAAAAAAAAAAAACGAATAAAATATACACATCTTTACCTTCCTTTGAGGTACCAATATACGGGAAAGACACAAAAAATCTATGATAGCACTGTATTCGTGCAGCAGGATTTTTGTCAAAAACTGGGGACCAAATCCCAAATTCATCTTGTGGATGTATACTGCCATTGTTAGACCTATTCTATCTTATGGTAATTTGGTCTGGTGGAAGGCGCTGGAAAAATCCACGCTTTAAAAAACCCTAACCAAAGTACAAAGATCAGCCTGTATTTGCGTAACTAGTGCAATGAGAACTACACCAACCGCGAGTTTGGAAGTAATCCTCAATCTCACACCCCTTGATCTCTATGTTCAAGAAGCGGCAGCAAACAGCGCACTTAGACTAAATCAGTGTAATGTCTGGAAAACCAGCCAAACAGGACACGCACAGATTACATAACTCCATACCTGGACTTTCAAAAATCCTTCTCAACCAGCTTCCCCAATAGACAGGATTGGGAGAATGAAACACCTTACACGAACGAGACGTCTATATCAATCTATACCGACGCCGGCGCCGGCGCCGACGGCGACGGCTCAACAATGGAAGTTGGAACAGGTGCAGGTTTCTTTTCATGAAAGCCTAAACCTAGCCAGTTCATTCAGACTTCCAAATCACAGCAGCGTCTTCCAAGCCGAGATCTTGGCAGTTACAAACGCTACAAAACAGGTGTCCATGATGGCGCTATCACATGCTGATATCACTTTTTTCATTGATAGCCTGCTTGGCGATTTCTGCCACTCAATCAAAGCTTGTTTCTTGCTGTCGCGAAGAACTAAGGGTTCTTAGCACACAGCATAACGTTATAGACTCTGTTTCTTCCTTCTCTCATTGATCAATCAATCAGGATTCCACCCTGTGAAATTAAACAGATCATTGGTAGCAAAATAATGCGAAAATCCAATGAAAGATGGGAATGCCTAGATTCCTGTGTTACTTTCAGGAAACTATGGCCGAAATACGATAAGAACGGATCTGAAAAGCTACTATCATTGAAAAGACCTTCATTACGAATGCTTATCAGTATCATAACTGGACACAACCTAGTAGGTTACCACAAAAAGAAAATGGGTCTTTGCACCGATGACCTGTGCAGAGGATGCAATGACGAAGATGAACATGAGGATACCACTCACTTCTTTTGTCAATGCCCAGCAATATGCCACATTAGGAAACAATTTCTAGGCAATTACTTTTTCAATGAACTAGAAGAATTATCAGACACTTCAAGAAGCAGCCTGTTAAATTTCATTAAGGCCACAAAAAGGTTAAAAACTGACCAAACATAAACTCATAGGTTTCTAGGACGTTACAATACTCCAGGGTATCACAATGGATCTACATTGATCTAAGTGTGACGGTAATAAGATCAATCGTCAGCCCATTCTACCTAACCTACCTTTCTGGGACATATTTTGTATTTTTAATCGCACAATCAATAACAAAGATATTGAAAAAACAATAGGAACTACTATTTACACCTTTTCCGAATTGCAAATTTAGCACTGAACTAGTCAATATTGATCGCTTGACTAAAATTGTGCAAAACATAATAACACAACTAAAATGCATTTTTCTAAACTATCACACAATCAGCGACTGCATAGTCGTAGTCATATCAACTCTGAAATGGAGTCCGTATTAAATACGAGAGGCAATGTTTAGAGATTAAGAAGAACCAAGCCACACGAGCTAATGGTCTAAAAGTCAGGGAAGCATTAAAAGTTTAAGCTTCCCCTTAAGCGATTATACTATTGAGAAAGAAAAATCTGTTGTCGATGGTTCATAGATTGGTTCTGATTACGAGGAGTTTTTAGTGAGGTAAGAATCCCACTGCCAAGTGTCTTTTGAAGATTTCCTCCTGGCAAAAAAATTTTTCTAAATATCATATGCTTTTTGGAAAGTGACAGTTTTTTTTTATATCCAAAATTTGAAATTGACGCTGCCCCAGTGCGCATCGGTTGGGGCCTTCTTCCACTTGGTTGCGCCACTAAAGACTAAATTTAGTCTACTAAAACATTTTTTTTTTTAAAGCCCCGTCTCTTTAAATCCCGTTGGATCGAAATCCCGATCTATTATTATCCCAACAACTGCATTGTCACTCGAAATGCGTCGGTTCCCTTTAGATCACCGTAATTAATTCGAGTTGAGCGCTGTTACTGATTAGATGGGGACCGCACAACCGCGTGATGTTGTCATTATTTGTTAATTGTTCTTTTTTGCCTCTTGTGTATCAGCCGACGGTGTTCATTTCCAGTGCTGCAGTGTGTAATGTTTTTAATGTTTTTTGAAAATCCCGTAAAATCCCGCCAATCACTTTTAAAGCACAACAGAGCTGGGAGCGCATTTCTCTCAACCATTCCTTGTGAGAGAATGGCAACAACTTACAAGTTTTAGACGAATCCCAACCTAATCGAGAAAACGCTTTTTGATTAAATATTCAGCGTTTATATGCATTAGCAACTGCACAAAAAAAAATGGCTATCGCTTAAAACCTTCGGACTATTTTTTTTTTTTTTTAAATTTTATGTGATTTCATTCAATTTTCATAATTAATGTGTAATTGGCATCCCTGTACCACCAAATATATTATGAAGAGCGAATACTAAAACCTTTTACTCGGTCTTAAGGTTTTGATATCGATTTAAGTACACAATCGCTAGTTCGTGCGACCCAGTCATGCCCATTTTTTTTTTGTTAAAACTAATCGTTTAGAACTGGAAAATATAATCACCGTAGGTACTTATACTCCTTCTAGTAGGACTCATCTTATGTGAAATCAGCAACGTCGATTATTCTAAATTGATTTTCTCAATACATACATTAAGTTTAAGGAATAGCCTTATTATGGAGATGACCTGTAATGATGAGGGTATTACCAGACAAAACTTTTCTTTGATTTGGGTTCTCTTCCCTATGGACAAGGAACACACTCATCATTTAAAAACTACTCAGAAGTTTGTTTGTAGTCTCTTAAGACGACAAATTTGAAAGTCCCAAATATGTAGTACTATTTCTTGAGAATTTGAAAGGAATAGACTACTCAAAGAAAGCAAATATGTTGCTCCCAAAATACTTCAGAGTGCTTTTGATCGTCAAATAGAAATAAAGTATTTGTTACATATTTCCAATGCTGCGGCTGTTTAGGAAGGCAATATTTTAAATGGCTCCTTTTGTATTTTGTGTGCAATAGAAGAGGCAAACCTGAACAGGAAATGAAACAATTTTTTACAAATTATAGTTAAATTACTTGCTGCTCTACATTTCATAACGAATCCGAACTAATTTTCAACTTTCTGTTTCGATCGATTGGTTCACGAAAAATCTCAAGTTCTCACATTACATGCACAATATGCACATGCAAATTCCCAAGTTCCAAACCCCAGCCCAACTATTCGACCTTAACAATAAATTTAATGTTCCGGTCGTCCGTCGCGTTCTGATTGCGAAATGACTCTTTAATCCATTCAAACGAGCAGCGAACTGGTTAAATATTATCATCATTGTCGTCAACATCGCGGGCCATGGTAATTCCGAGAGATCGTGCAAAGCTTACAGATTGCCCCAGCCATCAGCACGGCGGCGTTGAAGTGCGCACACACATGTGTAAGTTTAATTGACTTTTTGGCTTATAAGAGAGTCTCCTCCCTAAATGTCAATTGACATCGTTTTCTGTTTTCATGTGCGTGTTTTTGTATACGTTCATTGGACTTAGTAGTAGGTAATTCATGGGAGCCGCGCCACACTGGGGCAGATGCTGAATTTTTTTTTTTTTTGCAACAATTCCCATTTACAGAGCCAAATTTGATTTATTAGAGCTTTATGAATGGAATGGAGATTAACTCATACCATTAGGTGGAAAATGATCCGACTCAGCCACCAATTATTGTGGCATCATCATTGTCTGTGAGTCACTTTAAGTTTTCGGACAATTGACAAGGCGAGTCACATTTCAAAAGTTTGTTTACACCAAAAGGCTATAATATACATTTTATTACCAACAATAAAAACAGTTTAAAATGTCGTTAACATTCCACCACGTGTTGTAAATATAGAGTTGATTGTTAAATGGCCATGAATGCAATTGTTGCAAGATTTCGCAACTCTCTAGCCTTTCGAATGTTTTGTGTGTTTCCAATTTTTTTTTCAATGGTCTTTATGAGTTCATTTTTGGACATGGTTTGCTTGCTCTATGCCTGTGATTAATTTATTTCTAACGAAACGATTTTGATGATGATGGTTGTGTTATGAATAAATGGGTTGATAGTGAGGGGCGTGCGCATCGAATGGGTAAAAATTGTAGTAATTGAAAAATACTCTGCATGTGAATGTATGACAGCAGCACGTCGGACGTTGCAAATACACTGGGCTATTGTGTCATGAATCATGAATGCGGATGACCTGCATTCGAAAATGAATGGATACGTTCAGTCAACATATAAATAAACAAAGTTATAAAACACAGCGTCCACACTTAACTTCTGTTTCAAGCAGCAAAGCTTACGCTTTTAGTCTTGGGATCTAAAATTTTATTAAGTAAATGATGCAAGTAAGCGGGTTTCAACATAATATCCCTATTTTTGACTTAACGATGGTAACGATGGTAAGACACTTTGCACGGCTAACTTTACTATAAACCATTTGCTTTATTAACCATTACAACATTGCCCCTATTTTCTGTGTTGACTTTGTGTTACATAAAAACTTTTTCTTGTTTCCTTTTCAATGTAATTGACCCTGAATAAAGGTTTACATTGAAAATGTCATCAATTAGTTACTCAATTAGCTTGGTAATACCTCCCTCTTACACGCTTCATTGAATTTCTTCCTAATCCCTTGAAAGTGCATTAATAGCCTTAAACCCTTTGCCTTGGTTGTTTGTTTTAACTTAGTTCGTCTAGATGACTTCAAATATTTGTTCTTCGAACCTTTGTTTATTCAAGGTAGAGAAAGAAGAATGTGTACCTGTCAGCGCATGTAATAGAAACCAGGTAAACTTCCAGTCTATTTGCTCATATTACTATTTCGTTCATTGACTTCATTTACTTACATACTCCCAATGTTTATGTTTCCAAACTCAATCAGCCACCTATTCATGTTCACAAATGTTGGGAGATATTGATGTTAGTTTACATGTCATTTCTCTTATCAACACATAGTTAGGTGTAGAGTTTGAATGGGTTGTTGACTAACTCATAAACTTTTTTGAATTTTGATGCACAATAAATCAACTAATTTCTAGTGACATTCCACGTACATACAAGATCAAGCCCCCACTAGTGTTTTCGCCCTTTTAGTTCATTTAGGATCAAAAAGGAACGTTCCAAACTGAACATCAAAAGCCCCATCTATTCTCATAAACTAAAAGGTCATCCTCATCTTTATCATCCCATTAATTATAATTGTTCACTCGATTTGCATAAAACTTGGTTGCATGCGCACACCCGGCTGCCGGCGCGTTGTATAATCAGTCATTTCCGTTTCCCTTTTGTTTGACAATGATGAACCCCTCTCTGTTGTGATGGATCATGGACAGGGTTACCTCTGAAAACTTTTTGAAGGAGTCAAAAAAAAGAGTCCTGGCTGAAAAAAAGAGTCCCATACAGAAAAGTAAAGATATATAAACATAATGTCAAAACAAGCAAATAATATAAACAGTTAGACGGACCACACAGTCACAGAGGCAGAGAAAACTGATTGTTGACTCTTTATGATCAATACAAATGTAGATTGTAGTCTGTAAGTATCTCATTTTTCATATGTCATATATTTTACAAGCAAAGAATACATATATGCTCTTACCACATTGACACTGAATTCAGAATAGGATGTAAACAAAAGCAGAAAAAAAGTATTCGACAAAAATATTGTACTGAAAAAATTATTTCAGTTCTTAAAGAGTCCTAAATTTCTAAAAGGAGTCCGATTTCGATGATTTTTAAATAGTGGCGTCCTGGAGTCCAGGCCTGAAAAAAGAGTCAAAAGGACGCAAAAGAGTCCCAAAGGTAACCCTGATCATGGATGTCTCACAGTTGTTTCTCTTATATTTTTTTTTTTTCTTCTGTGTATGCTTGTCTCTCTGTGTTTTACTTGATGCTTTTGTCTACCCCAGTGCCCAATGACCAAAGAGACAAAAGCAGGCTGCATGCGACTAACAGCGACTCCTCCATCCGTCCAATTTGCTTTAATATATTTTTTTTTCTTTTTTAACTGCTTTATCACATGCCTGACTGAAGCTCAGATTTGCTTTGTGTCTATCTATTCTCAAAACCGAAGGTTTATCATGTTTTTTTTTGCGCTTTGTTATATTTCAAATTCTGCAGAACAAGCAAAAATGTGTCGTAAAGTGTTTTGTTTGAGAGGAAAAAAAAAATGGTTTACCATTTCAGTTCCTCTTCCTTTGCAGAACTAAGAGAGATAATATTTTATGGAGGCACTATTTGATTAGACGTTCTGTAAAGGGTGCCGCCAGAGCATGTGAAAGATTGTTGAACTGGGCCATTTTGTGGTGACTTAAATTAACATCCTGTTAGTTTTTGATTTTGGTTTGTTGTGATTTTGTAGAGAAGTGCGGCAGCTTCCGCCTACAGACCACTTTATTGACGTGATATGCGGAAACTACATTGTGGAAACATTAAGTGATGTAAATATTTTGTTTTTGCTGATTAACTACATCAAAAGACAGACGCATGGATCAAATTCTTTTCATTAGGATGTGAATCAACGATAGACACAAAAGTATACAAAACTCGTCAGGGTATTCCTGTTGAGGTTAAATTAGAAGTGATGGTGCTATTGTACTCGTGTATCGTGTTTTTTTCGAAACACCATAACTTTCGATTTACTTTTGTTGACAGGAAACTCCAGTGAGGACAGTATTTTTGCAATTTATTTGTCATGTATGGGGTCTCTATCTACAAAGATGACGATCCCATCTGATGAACCTGGCAGAGCTGCCATGCCTTAAGGTCATACAAAATTAGTCTGTAAAAATAGGATTGGGCTCTGTAGAGATCCTTGTTTTACCCCTCATATCGCCTGGAACACTGGAACCAGTCAAAACCCTAGTCTCCTTCTCGAACTGCGTATATCTTTCTGTCGAAAAGCTACATAGCTTATCAAGCATTTCGGAGCTTATTTACCGATTGAGTTAAAATCGGCTTTGAAGTATTCAGAAAAAGTGTATCACTTCTTTTTATACTTACAGTACGAACATTTTTGTCTACGCCTAAAGGAGTTGTAATATTTATAGGGATTTTAATAAATATGGCGTTGTATTAAAACCCGTTTTCATCAAACAGGGCCAACACCTTGTCACTTACAGCGGTGTGCGGTGGAGGAAATGAAACCTAAATGGACTTACAATTCGTAGCCTACTTTATGAAGCTTCAGATGAAAGACTGCAATATACTGGGTAAAGCTATCGCCCAGCAACACCGTCTTCTGCTGATAGAATTTTTTATAGAGCCGATAAACGGTACCAAGCAAACAAGGACTATTAGGGTAATCAAGTGGTACCATGGGTTTTTCAATAAGAGCGCTACAAAGGTTTTTTTTAAATAAAATAAAAACGGTTTTGGATATCAATGAAATTCTTTATTCCTGTGAAAGTACGCTCGATGTCATTATGTATGCAACTCGATTTCTTTTGCATGGCCACCACTGGCACGCTTGCAGAAGTCCAGATGTTGAACCCAATTTTCGACGGTTTTCAAGCATAAATCGGCCGATACTGCTGCAATTTCAAGTTCGATATTCGTACGAAGTTTATCAATCGTCACTGGCTTGTTGGCATAGACCATTTACTTGACGTAGCCCCACAGGAAATAGTCTAACTGCGTCAAATCGCACGACCGAGGCGGCCAAGCGACTGGAAAATTTCGTGAGATAACACGTTCTCCAAACTTGGTTTCCAACAAATTGATTGTGACATTGGCTGTGGTGCTTGTGGCGCCGCGCTGCCGTCCTGTTGGAACCACATGTCCTTCAAGTCCATATAATCCAATTGGGGCCAAAAATATTCGGTTATCATTGAACGATAGCGATCCCCATTCACAGTAACGTGCCGGTCTTGATGATCCCGGAAGAAGTACAAGTAAACCACACCAAACCGTAATTTTTTCGGGATGCAATGATGACTCATGGAGTACATGTGGATTGCCGCCTGGCCAATACCGCATATTTTGTTTATTGACGAAGCCATTCAGCCAGAAATGAGCCTCATCATAAATTGGACGTAGCGTTCTTAACGTTGGGGCCGCCACTGACTCCGAATTTCGGTAGTAAATTTTATAAATTCCGACTCGTTGTTGGCTCGTATATCTTTCCATCATGAAACCTTTGTGAAGAGAGATGTCAAAAGAGCGGCAAAAAATATGGCATCGTTTGCTGTCTCTGTCGCTCTACTTTTGTAGCTTCCCTTTTGGAAAACCCTTTATTTGCGGAAAGAAGGAGGCTAGCAATTCATTTTCAACATTTAAAGTGTTCTATGTAGCACCATCCACACGGTTCAAATGGCATAAGCTATTCAAAAAATACGACAGAACAATTTGACTAAGGGGCCACCATCTTCAAAACAGCCACTCAAAGAAAGAAAAATGCTCAGGAGATTTCTTTGTCAAAGTTCTTTTTCGATGCTCAAGGACATCTTCTTCTAGATGACGACAAAATTCTGTACAGGTGACGACTGTACCTTTTGTCGAAATTAGAGAATTTTCCAGAAATCGAGCCTTGTTTAAAGGAAATACCCGATGTCACAACTGAAGAAGCGATGTCGATCTGATGCTGCTGGTGTTGAGTCGCCCGAGAAGTAATGGTTAGCATGTCTGCTTGTTACGTGGAAAGCGCTTTTTTACTTTACGTTTCAGATTCGACAAAACTTTGTAGGGCCCCTCCACCTTCATGGTATGGTCGAGAGAGACGCGCTATGCTCCGAGATCCTCCGAGATCTGTTGTGTCGCCCTATTTAAAGTTTTTTTTTTTGAAAAGATGGCAGAAACCGAGCTTATATGGCTCACTATTCCGATCTTCAAGTTCTTAGAATGTGATCGAGGTCGAAAACCGTCTACCAATGTGCAAAGGAAAGAAAGATACTCGAAGTTGAGATTACTACCGTTCTATCAATTTGATGTTCGATACTTTGAAAATCTTTGAGCTGGTATTTTTTTGCCGACTCCGAAAAATAATAAAACCATCTGATAAATCATTGCGGGCTTGTCGTGGACAAGTCAACAATAGATGTAATCTAACTCATAAGGATCCTCATGGATAAGCTTCGTGATTTCTTAGTTTTTTGAAGGATTCATACGTTTTACCGTTTGACTTCGAAAAAGTATTCGAACGACAACTACGACATCTACGAGTAATATGGGTGGCTCTAAGTCAACGAAGAGTTTCAGAGGCTTATGTGTGGATAATCAAGTGACGAAGGTAATATGTCCAACTGTAGTCACCGAAGAATTCCAAGGAACAGTAGGTACACACTCTATTGCTGTCCTTGACTTCGTGCTTAAAAAAAATACGTGCAGAACACCAAAATAGATAAACTATTCTTTGTTGACCATGGAGCCATCATAAGCGAAGATCCAACAACCTACCTGCACGAAACACTCAACTGACGTTTGATTGAAAATTTAGATAGAAAAAGTGTACATATTTTTTCTGAGGAAATAGAAACTTATGCAGAAATCGAAAGCATTTTCTCCTTACATTTTGAACGCAGTATTCTGCACATTCACTAATATCGCCTTTCGTGAAGAATTGGCAAGTCGTCCGTTAGTAAATTCATTTCCATGAAAAGCGCTTTCTTAATTAGCCGTTTGGAATCGGCAGAAATTTACACTTTCCACTCCCTCACAAGGCAATGGTTGTGTGAAATGCGCTAGGTCCTGGGGCTCCTCGCTCTGTTGTGCGATTTCTTTTTTATTTAATTCTGCGCATTAGGTTCGGAAAGGCGTAATTAATGCAGAGAGTAGGGGTGCAAAGAAGAAGGCAGAACGTAGGTTACGTGGAATAGTGTTCCTGTAAGTGAATCAAGTCAACTAGCAGAGTGGTATCTATAGTACCAGCCATAACCTGAAAATGAAGAAAATTAGACAGTGAAACTTCGACGTTTAGAGAGGGTAAGTAAGTCAATTCGTTGCGTTGAATAATGGTTAAGTAACGTAGGTGTTGAAACACTCTCTAGACTAGCTTTTGATAAGCCCAAGGGAAAAGTTTGCAATAAAATATGTAATGCCAGAGTGAAAACTCAGCTCTTTATCACAAACTATCCAATGATCACTAACAGACAAAACTGTAAAGACATGAACGCTGCAGAAGTAATAAATTCGAAGATTTGAAGGTAAGCCCTTACGCGAAAAAGTCATGGGTTGGCATTTGCTAACATCAAGCTCCAGAAAGTGAAAAAAGTGTTTAGGTCTTCTTGAAGATGCGAAGTATCCTGACCGGATGATATAACTTTCATTATTTTAATATCGTCTGCATAAATAAACAAATCCGAAAACGAAATGTTAACGCTAATATTATTATGGCAAGCACAAACAGGAGTGGGCCAAAATGGCTACCCTGGGGAACTCCAAAAGAGGCAAATATTGGATCAGATACAGTTTTGCTACGACGCTTTGAACACGACTCCGAAGATACGATTTAATCCATTTGGTGGGGAAAAGATATTTACTTTTGTGTCAGAAGATGATTTGTCGAGAAAATTAATCATTGAAAGGCGACCTTCTGATTTTCTATATTCACGCTTATAAATTGGTAAAAGGATTCGGTTGTGAGATGAAAGAGGTTTACATTCCATCAATGCACAGAAATTTAAAAATACTCTCCATCGGCATCATCTTTCTAATCCTTTTCTTCTTTTCTAACACCTCCTTGTTTTTGAACATTATAAGGATAAAAAATCAAACTTTGGAACACTAGACGAGTTTATTCAAAACCACTCATCAATGTTTCGTAATAACTTCCATATGAACTGCATTCCAAATACAGCTATGGACAAAGAAGTAGCACACTATTAAGAAAAATCATAAATTCAAAATCTCCGTTATGTGAAGTGGTTGTGATGTTTCTTTTTCTTCGGGTATGTAGATTTGATAAACAAATGCAGTCTATCAAGCCTAAAAAGTACCGCAATTTTCGCATCGTCCTAAGTGCGAAGCGTACAATCCTAAGTATACTTTAAAGACGGTGAAACATATAGTGGGAAATTTAATGGTCTGGGTGCGTTTTCCTGGCATGGGGTGGGACCATTGGTGAGGATTGATGTCAAAATGGATAAATTCGCTTATCTTGCCATACTGAAGAATAAAATGGAACCGTATTCCTTTGAGTTCATGCCAATTAAGTGGATATTCATGCATGACAATGACCCCAAACACGCATCAAATATAGTAAAAGCTTGGCTCGTGGATGAACAAATCGATGTCCTAACCTGGCCAGCTCAAAGTCCCAATCTTAATCCCATAGAACGCTTATGGAATGATGTTAAGGTCAAAATTGGGCAGACAAAAATTTAAAAATTCAAACGATCTTTGGGCCGGAATCAAAGAAGCTTAGTACTCTATCCCGCAAAGTAGATGCCAGGCGTTAGTTGAAAGCTTACCAAGGAGGTGCCAAGCAACTTTAAAAAATCGTGGTCAACCAACTAAGAACTAACTTGGTAATACCAAAATTTATGAAAAAATAAATATTTTCACTAATAATAATTTTTTCTTACGATTATAGGTAAGTGTGCTATTTTCTTGTCCACAAGAAATTTGATCATCACTGCAAAATATATTTTTAAAAATTGAATTGTAAAGAAATAATTCCCTATTACTAATTATTATTAATCCTTAGAAGTCACTTCATGTCATAAAATAGGAAATAAAATATTTAAGTTCAAAAGGAAAAAATAAATGCAGTTTTCATAAGAAAATGAATGAGTGTGCTATTTCTTTGTCCATAGCTGTATGTGCTTTTCAAATAGCAAATGTTTTGTTATTATTTCAATTTGTTTCCATCAATCTCAATCTCTCTCAAGTGGGTTTTAAAAACTTAAAAAGAAAGTTCAAGGCATAGCAATGAAACCTGTAAAGTCGACCCTTCTTCGTGTTGTTTGATAACAGACACATTTTCATCCTAAAAGTGTTAAGTGAAATTTGTTTTTTTTGTTGCTTAACATCCCTTTTAAGAACATTAAGTGTCCATTAAAATTCTTAAAGTTCCCATTAAACGAAGGGGTCCAATTCCCTTCAAGACACGTTAGAAGTTTATGTTTATGATTCAAACCATCCATCTGCAAGAGAGTTGAAATCCCCTTTTCAGATTCCAATTGAAAATTTCTATCAAAAATTAACCCTCGTTCTGCTCGTCAAATGTCTTATTTAATTATACAATCAAAATAAATTGCCACTTCTTCAATGAGTGTGTGTGGCGCAAAAGCTTCACAAAAAAGAAACACAACAAGGCGAAAACATCAATTTAGATCTTAAATTTCCGTTCCATAGTTTTTTATGTTTATTACTTCTCAACACTTCCCATCAATAGACGATTTGAATTGAATTTTAATTGATCGTAAAAACATTCTTTGAAGAGACAAATGTCAGGCACCAAGTGTCGGGCATGCACTTATTTCCATTTGTTTCGTTTGCTGTTTCTCGGTATATAATTTTGGTTTATATTTTATTACTGTCGTCACCAATCAAAGTAAGTGACGCAACTCTATAGCTGACAAAAGTGACAAGGCAACTACTTGATGTCATTTTCTTCTGCTTTCTGTTCACTGGCCAGCCGAGGAGACATTGATAAGTGGAGACAGTTTTTTTTAAATTTTTTTTATTCCCATGGAATGGATGCACATAAATTATTATTTGTGTTATATCTTCTCATTCACATTTAGCCGGTGAATTACATCATAAACTTTGACCTTCAAAGCCAAAATCATATTTTTGATACGCTATTTGTTTATTGGTTTATAAGGAATTTCAAAGTTATGTCAATCTGGTCACATCACAATGCTAACTTGTTTTCGTTTATTTAAGACAAAATAACTGTTTCTGTTTGACACAAAAACATGTACATAAATCCGTTCTGATTTGTTAGCTATTAATTGTTGGTTTTTGTTATAAAACCAAAGTTCAGGGTTTATAATGGGTGCAGTTTTGGTTGAAGGTCGTTAGAGCGATAGTCTTGTATTGTATTTTATTGGCCACTGTCAACCTGGGCGTGTGCAGTGACTTTGAAATACATAAGCTCAACTATTCATAAAACTTAGGAATAAATGTCTTCGTTTGGAATGCGCAAGTTGTTTATGCTAATTTGTGGTTACTATTATTATACTTCGCAGACGATTATGCCAATTCAGCGGGCTAACATTGGTCTTAAATCATTTCTTTTTATACATTTTTATAGCAAACGTGTGGTTTTGTTTGTTTTCTAATTGAATATTTAACCAAAGTCTTTGAAACAATAATTCGTCGACATTTATTAAGTTTCTTGTGATGTTTTTATTTGGTCACTTGTCATTAGGTCTTAAGTTATAATTTATGATGTTTTGTGATATTTATAGAATCTTTGTTTATTTTTCGTCTTTTTTTCTTCTCTTTTTTTCAGGAAATGGTTCGAGCGAAAGATCCACCATCTCATTATTTAAATAAGTTGAGGACTTATTTAGATCCGAAAGCATCGCGAAGCCACAGAGTAAGTAGAACAGGCAAAAGATTTCAAAGAAATGCAACTCCTTAATTTTGCTTTTTTACTTACATAATTGATTTTATAAATGAGAACATTTTAAAAACGAAGAATAATAATTTTACTTTCTTTCTTTATCCTTCAAAGATATGGCTGCAGGTATTTTAACAAAAATTTATTAACCACTTGGTTTGGAAATACTTCAGAATTCGTTATTTGTTTCCTCTTTTTGTATAAGCATGTTTCTATTATTACCACCCTTATAGCCATTTTATTAGAAAGTGATTTTTGGACATGTACATTAAAACAGTAGCTAAGTTTGGGGTCTATTTGACCATTGAGAAAGAAATTGTGCTTTTTAAAAAGTATTCAAATTATTAAATTACTTGAAAATGAACGGTGCTATTTAAAGTATATTTATTGTATCTTTTTGTAAAGCTAGACAGGCATTCTTTTACTTAAAACTTGCCTTTAAAAAAAGCAAAGCTTGTTTTTTATGCTATGGTGGAAATCATTTCTTGTAGTGTCTGCGTTGAATGCAGTTTCTTAATGGCTGTGAATTTGAGTTTTATACTTTTTAGCTTTGAAGCAGTTTCTTAATCCGTCCTAAACACTGGCTTCTGCGTGTGCCTTTTGACTTTTTTTTTTAGTAATCGGCAAGTGGCTAACAATCTTGTTATTTAACACATAAGGCTTCATCCTAAATAGATTTTATCTTCTGCCTTAAGTTCGAACATAAAAATCTTACTTAAATGTGTATTTTGAATTTTGTTGTTATAAAAACGCATCAAAACTACATGTATTTTGTTGGTTTATTTCTACTTTAGCGATGAGAGTATCTTTAAAATTATTTTTACTTAATATTCGAAAACATTTTCTTTTATTTAATGAAGTTTTCAACTACAATTAGACACAGCATTGGTCTAAAAAGACCACATACTTGTGCTGCATTCACGGCAAAATCACTATCATATAGAAAACGGGGCACAACCAGCTGAGAGAGTATTGTCGTGTTGCAGAGAGAAAAACTGTGGTTTCTTAGTGACCACATTGCTCATTGTCAAAGGAATAGACGAGAAAGAAATTTAAAATTGACAAGGCTTTGTAGCTTGTGCACTGTGCAGTGGTTTCCATCTCTCTTCATTGATTTAAAAAGTAATCGTATGACAGTCAACTGATTTGGAACAATAGGATCAATAGGAGCACAGTTCTCAGAGCTCCATATGCTCAACCCACCTCATGTGACATTCGAAGGGTCAATTTTTTCATTTATTTAAAAAAAATTATTTTTTTGATGAGTTGGAATAGAACAAAAACGGCAAATCGAGATAGACAACAAAGTTCAAAAATTAACTTCAGGGAAAATAAGTAAATCGATTCAAAAAGTGTGAGGGCAGTCCGATAAGTATTTAGCCTACAAAAGAAAAACGAAAATTTTGGAAAAGTGTTGATTTATTTTCAACATAATCTCCTTAGTTCGATACACTTGACCCAGCGATGCTCCAACTTCTTTAACCCATCTGAAAAATACGTTTTCTCGAGTTTCGCAAAGTGGGCCTCGGTGGCGGTGATGACCTCCTCATTCGACACAAATTTCTGCCCGGCAAGTGATTTTTTCAAGTTTTGAAATAAAAAAAAGTCGCACGGGGCCAAATCTGTAGAATACGGTGGATGGGGCAATAGTTCATAGCCCAACTCGACCAATTTAGCCGCGGCGATGGCGGAGCGAGGTGTGAACCGGTGCGTTGTCGTGGTGGAAGAGCACTTTTTTCTTCGCTAAATTGGGCCGTTTTTTCTGCAATTCGGTGTCCAATCGGCCCAATAATTCGGCATAGTACTGTCCTGTGATCGTTTTACCCTGCTTCAGGTAGTCGATGTAGATCACAACTTGAGAATCCCAGAAAACGGTGGCCATCACCTTTCCGGCCGATGGGACAGTTTTCGCCTTCTTCGGAGCACGTTCGCCGGGTAAAGTCCACTGTTTTGACTGTTCCTTGGTCTCTGGTCTATACCAGTGAATCCATGTTTCGTCGACGGTCACGAAACGACGCCGACGCAGAAACTCCTTCGGATTGCGCTTAAACAGCGTCAAACACAGCTCTGAAGTGGTCCACTGTTGCGTTTGTTGTCCGGAGTGAGCAAACGCGGCACCTATCACGACAGCTTTCTCATGCCCAAAATTTCATGCAGGATATGACCCACGCGGTCTTTCGAGATGCCTACTATCTCAGCTATCTCGCGTACCTTCAAACGGCGGTCTGCCAATACGAGATCGTGGATTTTTGTCACATTGTCCTCCGTGGTAGCCGCTTTCGGGGCACCTGGGCGTGGCTCATCAAAAACCGGCTTGCGACCACGTTGAAACTCGTTGAACCAATTTTTGACGGTCGCCATCGAAGGAGAAGAGTCACCGTACACAACATCCAACCGCTCTTTGATTTCGCTGCGTGATTTCCCTTCCAAAACAATAATGGAATCACGAACCGATGTTGCTCTTTTTCCATTTTTCTAAAATCCGCTGACACGTTTGCTTCCCCACGCGGTTAAAACAAAACTACGATTTCGATTTGGCTGAATTGTACTACACTATAGTAAGTTTCTCTTGCGATAGTGGCGTTGTTGGGCGGATAGGCTAAGTACTCGTAAGGTAAATTCGTATATGTAATAAAAATTTGATATTTAGAGCATATTTATGTCGTTTTCCAAAACTAAAGTCCGGAGCGAATTCCAATTCACTCTAAAATCGTTTTCCAAAAATCGATTTGAATTGAAGTTTGGGAGTGATTTTTTCACTTCCGTTTCTAGGAGTGAACACCAATACATAAAATCTTTCATCTGACTGCCAAAGCAAACCGCAGTTTCTATTTAATTTTTGTCAGTTCCAAAACTCTGCTAATTTTTAATAAATTTTCCTTAGCAGACCACAAAACAGTTTTTAAAATTCAAATAAATAAAGTAAAAAATCTTATCCTACAAACGCAATCACTCCAAATCTGTCGAATTCTAAAATTCGACAAAAAAGAGTGAAAAAGTGAAAATAATTTTAGAAAACAACATTCTGAGCACTTTTGTTTATAAAGTTGTCTTTAAACGCAGTTAAATGAAGGTCTACCGAACCTTTAAAAAATTACCTTTTATTTAGACGTGTTTAATTTGTTCGAGCAATGAAAATGCTCAGCAGTTATTTTCATTTTAACTATAAACTCTGTAAACTGAAACGTAAAATCTACCACATAGGATGTATTGCCGTTATTTTTTTTTATTATTTCTTTAAAGTTAAGCGTCTTTTTTAACCGCCTCTATTATTTAATGAAATTGTAATATGGCCATTTTTTTAAATTTAATTTTTTGAACATGTCCAAAAATCAATTCGGAAGGTATTAATCTCTGGATACACCCTTTGTATTATACGTAAAATAAAATTCAAAGTATGCTTTTAGGATACGTGTTATTTTGTAGTTTTAAATTCTTTTAATGCATGGTGGATCTTCTTCCTATTTTATGTATTTTTGTACATTAGGATTGTTTTGCATAAATAAAATAAATACAGAGTTCGGGCTTCTCCGGGGGCTACCGCATTTCCCTCAACCGTACCTTGGTTATTAATGAAGGGGATCGTCAAATATATGCCGATTCCAAACGGCCAATTGAGAAAGTGCTTTTTACGGCAGTGTAAGCCTGTAAGGAATTTCCAATTTCTCGCGAATGGTAATACTCGAGCGAAAGCAATTGATTGTGCAGGGATAGTATTGGAAATTCAAGCCTTATTGGACTTAACGATTGCTGAACAATAATAATGACAATTGAGAAGAAGATTCACTAACACAAAAACAAGTTCGGATCAAAATGTTAACTATTCAATTTTAATGAGCGTACCAGTTGCGTAGTAGTAGAAAATCCTCCGACTATCTGAAGCCTGTTTGTTGATACAAAAACTTTGAGATTTTGTTGGAACAGCCGACTGTGAATTTGAGTTAGTATTATTTTAATTGTTCTTATCCCTGGCGATTCGCTGATAGTTTGAGCCCAATAAAGAATGAAATAGTATGGCGCAATAGAACGGGAAACCTCGGTACCTAGCGCATTACCCACAACCATAACTTATGATGAATGAACCTGCAAATTTTTGCCTATTTGGAACATCTAATCAAGAAAGCGCTTTTCATGGCAATGAAAAGTCCTACTGTAGTTGGGCTTGTCTCACGATGGCTATTCTGGTGCAAATCTTTTCTTTTGGGACTCGACCCTCGAACGTCCCACGTAACAGGTAGACATGCCAACCATTACACCACGGCTGTTGTTGACCGACCAGCTGTTAAAAAAATCTCATATCAAAAGAATTCACATTGTGAATTTTTACAGCACGCCTGAGTTTCCTTCACCTTCTTATTGAAACTTTCGTAAAATTAACGGTTTTTGAAATGTATATTCTCTCAACAATTTTTTAAAAGCACATAGATTAACTTTGTTGAAAATCATTAAAATCCTGTCCTGTTTAAAAATAAATCTGCGAATGTCACCATAGAGTTACAGCGCAAATGGTTCTATCACAATTTTTAAAACCAGTAGGTAAACTTCTACCTTGGCATTCGAGTCTAGTAAGACCACTCTACCTTTTTTATCTGCAAAGCATCCGTAAGATACATTCAGATTCAGAGCTTTGGTTCTCTTAAAGTATGAATCCTACCTTCTCAAGCCTCCAATTATGATGCTCTGACTCTTTTTTGGAAAATTCGGCCTTCGTACTGGCTTGAGTGCTCAGAGTCCATGATGAAGACAATGTTTAGTTCCATAGGCTCAGCAGTTATATAACCAATGAAAAATTTGACGATATTTTCTACAGCTAACTCTTTGTTTGGCACTTAACAGTTAAATTGTTGTTGGTTCAGATATGTAATGATTTTACTCTCATCCGTTGACAATTAAAGACCTTCTGTTATCAAACTACCTCATTTTCTTAAACTTATTTTGATCAGCTATCAACTCGCGTTTACTCTGTATTGTAAAATTGTAAATGGTCATTAGTTTCCTTCTTCAACTCACTTATATTAGAAAGCGTCTCAACAAATAAGAAAAGGTAAATCAGTTCAAACAGTGGCACCACAACTGCTCAACTAGAACTTTGAAAGCCTACTCCTATAAGCTTACTGATCAAACATTTTAAGACAGAAGCTTGTTGCAGGAGACAAATTTGAAAAAAAAAAACATCCTCAGACGGATTACTGAATTTTAATTCATAATTTTTCTTGTTATTTCTTATTTGCTATTATATGTTTCTAGATATAAGTGTATTTTTTGCATGCTTGTATATTTGTAGAGTATCTTTGCTTCGTTAAGTACTTTGTTGCCATTAGATTGTTATTTTTTTCCTTCTTAGTTTTTCTGTTTCTTTTATTGTTTTCAACAACTTCTTTGTAGAGCTTTTTATTATTTTTGTTTTTATTAGTAGATAGTAGCAACTAAAACTTTATCAGTATTTAACCAACTCACAGTGTGTTTTTCCCGTTCTCCCCCGCGCCTGATGTACTTACAGATTTTCTTCTACTTTCTTTGCCAGAAACGAAAAATGGTCGGTGAGTCCACGTCCACACAAGTGTTACGTGATTTAGAAATCTCACTACGAACGAACCACATTGAGTGGGTTAAAGAGTTCCTGGACGAAACAAATCAGGGTCTTGATGCTCTGGTTGATTACTTAAGCTTTCGCCTGCAGATGATGCGACACGAACAACGAATACAAGAAGCACTAACCGAATCCGATGAACGCTTGAATCTCGCCAGCACAACCATTCAGTCGTTGGGTGGAAACGATACCGATGGTGGCAATAATTCCACTCTCGGCAATAATAGTCATAATCATGACTCTTGTTCCAGACATAATCATCACAATGCGTCGAATGGATTTCTGCGACCATCGCTGGCCGATGTTCTTGATAGTCCGAGTATCAAACGCCGATCCCGCCACATTGCCAAACTAAATATGGGTGCGTCCACAGATGATATTCATGTGTGCATCATGTGCCTGCGAGCCATCATGAATAACAAATATGGATTCAACATGGTGATTCAACACCGAGAGGCGATCAATTGTATTGCTTTGAGTTTGATCCATAAGTCACTGCGAACGAAGGCGCTAGTGCTGGAGCTGCTGGCGGCTATATGCTTGGTGAAGGGTGGTCATGAGATCATTCTTTCTTCGTTTGACAACTTTAAAGAGGTGTGCCAAGAAAAGCGACGCTTCCAAACGCTCATGGAGTACTTTATGAACTTCGAGGCTTTTAACATTGACTTTATGGTTGCGTGTATGCAATTTATGAATATCGTTGTGCATTCCGTGGAAGACATGAACTACCGGGTACATTTGCAATATGAATTTACCGCTCTTGGCTTGGATAAGTATTTGGAGAAACTGCGAATGACTGAGTCGGAAGAGTTGAAAGTACAGATCTCGGCGTATTTGGATAATGTTTTTGACGTTGCCGCCCTTATGGAGGATTCAGAGACTAAAACTGCAGCTCTTGAGCGTGTTCAAGAGTTAGAAGACGATCTCGGGCGAGTCATGGATAGAAATGCTGAGCTTGAGCGAGAGTTCATGTACAAACTGGCTGAGATGGACACCGAATTGGAGCAATTGAAGGCTGAGCGTGAAGAATTGATCGCCACAAAGTGCAAGTTCGACGAGGAAGTGTCAACGCTGCGAAAGATTCTCAAACACAATGAACAGGAGCTCAAAAAGCGAGAGTCTATGCTTCAGAGCAAGAATCTCGAACTTCAAACATTGACAAAGTCCTTGCCTCGCTCTGGTTCGAATGGCGAAGGTGGTTTTATTATGATGAACGGCAATATCGGTTCACCAGATTCACAAACGTCATCAATATCACCCCCACCACCACCTCCGCCCCCACTTCCGTGTGCAGTGTCACCACCACCACCGCCACCACCAGTTCCACCACCACCACCAAGCATGAACGGAGGTTATGGATTGAATGGCGAATCTGTTTACTCGAATATGAACCACCAAGAAACGACGACACGAATGCCACCCCCTCCAGCGCCTGCTCTGCCGTTTATGTCAACATTCTCGCCGCCACCACCACCTGCGGCTGGCTTTATGCCCGCTCCGGATGGAGCAATGACCATCAAACGAAAGGTGCAAACCAAGTACAAGTTGCCGACACTTAATTGGATTGCGCTAAAACCTAACCAGGTGAGTAAGCTCCTTTTTTCGTTTTTTTTTTTCAAACATAAATATGACAGTTGGACAGTGCTAATGTGACGACGCAACACCCAGCACGTTGTCAGTGTTAAGTCTTTGCGTGCAATTAATCCTAGGTATAGGACTCTGGGCTGGAGTACAGATTACACGAAGTAGACGATTAAGGCCTTGTAGGTTGGTGTGAGGTCTAGTGGTTGCGTGATGCAGCTTCGCAATTGCATACCCTTGAGCTGGTGATGCTGGTTTTGATTGATGGTATAAATTTAAATAGAGATTAAGTTGATGAGGTTCTTCTCAAGCCGCAGGTAGAGAAAACAACTTAGGAATGATTAGTGAATTCCATTTATATTTATCATTCAGTGGCTGCGTCACTCAAATGTGTAAGCATATATCAAAAAACTGTTTGGATCGTTTCTGGTTTCAGAGAATGGTCGGTTTGATAAAAAAAAAAATCTATAGAGACAACAGTTGAGATAAACAGAAAACCATCAAACCTGTGCATTCTCATATTTTCTCTAAGTCACGGAAGCGATTTTCTTCCAATCAGAAGCCTTCAGCTTTTAAATATTCCTTTCCGATGTTTTGAAGCAATATGGTTTCAGTAGGTATACGAAATACGCCTAGTCCTTCACCTCAGTCACACATTAATAGAATTTTCTTTTTCAAAGACGTGTGTACTTATTTTTCTATTTCTATTTGTTCTCAGGTACGCGGTACAATTTTCAACGAACTAGATGACGAGAAAATTCACAAACAGATCGACTTCATCGATTTTGAAGAACGCTTCAAAATAGGCATTGGCGGCCCAATCGCAAATGGAAAATCCGAAGTCGATGGCCTCAATTCATATCCAAGCAAGCGTTTCAAAAAACCTGAACACGTTTCATTGTTGGAGCACACGAGATTACGAAATATTGGTAAGTTTCTGCAACAAAACTTTCTGGATTCTCTAAGCTCATCGTTTCTTATCTACCCTTTCAGCAATATCTCGTCGAAAATTAGATATGCCAATCGATGAAGTGATAGCTGCGATACATAGTCTCGATCTGAAGAAACTTTCGCTAGAGAATGTTGAAATGCTGCAAAAAATGGTGCCAACTGATGCTGAAGTCAAGTCCTACAAGGAGTACATTGGCGAACGCAAGGATCAGAATCTCCTTACTGAAGAGGATAAATTTATGTTGCAATTGGCCAAAGTAGAGCGGATATCGTCCAAGTTGTCCATCATGAATTACATGGGCAATTTCTTCGATTGTGTGCATTTGATCAGTCCGGTAAGCTTGAGAACTGAGTAGTTTATTGAAAATCAGTTTAAAAATGTCGATTCTCTTTTTCATAGCAAATAATCGCAATAAACACAGCTGCCAACTCGTTGAAACAATCACGTAAATTCAGAGCCGTCCTAGAGATAGTATTGGCGTTCGGAAACTACCTCAACAGCAGTAAACGTGGCCCAGCCTATGGATTTAAGCTTCAAAGTCTTGACACTCTCATCGATACAAAATCGACAGACAAAAGATCGTCACTTTTGCACTACATTGTAGCAACAATAAGGCAGAAGTTCCCTGAGCTCTTAAATTTTGATACAGAACTTTTCTGCACAGACAAAGCTGCTCAGGTTTCATTGGAAAACATCATTACAGATATGCATGACCTAGAAAAGGGCATGGAATTGGTGAAGAAAGAAGCTGATATCCGAGTCAAGGGTGCACCAACACATATTCTCAGAGATTTCCTTAACAACTCCGAGGATAAACTGAAGAAGATCAAATGTGATCTTAAGAATGCACAGGATGCATTCAAAGAATGTGTGGAGTACTTCGGGGAATCATCACGAAATGCTGATGCGAGTGCGTTCTTTGCGTTGATTGTTCGCTTCACACGAGCCTTCAAGGTAAGTACTTCGCCTTATTATGTGCTTCTCAGAAACTCATATACATAATTTCCATTTCAGATGCACGATCAGGAGAACGAACAACGCCGCCGACTGGAGCAGGCAGCCGCTTTAGCTGCAAGTAAAAAGGAAAACGAACAGGTAATCCTTAGGAACAAGATGAATCAGAAGAAACAGCAGGTAAGCTTTATCTTTCTGTCTTTGGCTTTTGGTGGAAATTCATGTTTTGCTATAATTTAATTAATTTTTTTTTCATTTTTCCATTAATTTTCCTCTTACTACACTCTTCCGCCCACATTGGCAACAAACACTCTACCAAACTTTCTCTTCTGTCCATTTATTTGTTGTAAAATAAACAAATGTACATATATTTTTTTACAATCAAATTGGCCAAAAAACAAACATTCATTAGAATCTTGGTTGCGTGACAATGGAAAACAGTCTTCTACACAGAGCATTAACCAATTCGGCCCGGGAAGATGATAGACATTTTTACTCTTGTTGACAATATTGTAGAATTGAAGAGAAACTAGAACGTGCTTTAATGTTGTGGCTTAGTAATTAATAACAAAAAAAAAAATTCAAAATGACAACACACACGAAAGACTGAAAATAAATAAATTTATTTAAATATTAATTAAATTTAAAAACAAACCAACAGCTACAATTGAAATCTCACACACGCACATGCACACAAAATGAAAACTTTGTAAAGTTTGTAGATACTCTCTGTTACTTGGAAATGGTTGCTTCTTCTTAAAGTCGTTTGACATTTATATGTAAGTGAGCGATTGATGTTTTGTAAACTTTCTTCCTTTTTTTTTAAATGTGGAAATGGCTTTTCGTATGCGTCTTTTATTTATGTTTTATATTTGTATTTTCAATTCTTTTTTGTTTGTCTTTTACATAATGTAGAAAAAGAATTACTAACACTCTTTATCAAACTCAAGAGTTTATAGTCTTGGTGTCCAATGTTGGAATTATATCACTCTGTATACTAAGTTAGGGTACAGACTCTTATTTCATTGAAGGTTTAAAGAAAAATTCTCATTTTTGTATTTAAAAAGTCGGCCGTTTTTTTGCAGGCAAGAAAAATGTCAGGTTCAGATTTGTTCTTTGAACAATATAAAGGCCATATAAAAGAATGCTCCAAAAAAGTAGTCTGCTTGATGTAACTATGTTAGGTTTTGGTTATAAATACCGTTATAATGTTTTAAAGCACCGTTCTAAAATAAATAAATAGGGTGGCGCAACAGAGCGAGGAGCCCTTGGGCCTAGCGCATTTCTCACAACCATCCCTTGTGAGGGAATGGAGGGGACCTACAATTTTCTGCCGGTTCTGAACGGCTAATTGAGAAAGCGCTTTTCATGGCAATGAATTTACTAACGGAGGACTTGCCAATTCCTCGCGAAAGGCAATACCCGTGGAAAAACATTTTTGCCTCTGCTGGGATTCGAACCTCGAACCTCTGGGTTAGCAGGTGGACATGCTCATTTTTTTCATTTTCAATTCATTTTTATTTTACTTTTCTTATATCTACTTACATGCTAACAAAACTGTGTAAAACTAGCTTATATAAAAACTTAATTAACTTACTGACCCTAGGCGGGTACTCTAAATTATTCAATATCTTACTACTAATGCCTTTCGGAATTAAAATACCTTATGAATTAAAAACTAGAACTAGTTAAAACTAAGAAAATTGGTACAGGTAGACATGCTAACCATCACGCCACGGGTACCACACCGTGCTAACATTTAGAAAAAAGATGAGAGGATTTAATAGAATACAAGGATCAACATTGTTTTTGAATTTTTGTGAATTGCATAGCAAGGGAAAATCAAAGTCTGGTAAAGTATTTCTTAACTTATGAATATCTATACTTGACTATACGTCCGAAGTTGGGCTCGTGGTTAAACTGATGAGCATTCCTAGCTGTGCAACTTAGTATTTCACTAGAGCACTGCTTTTAGAAAAAAACGATAAAAGAGAGAGAGAGAGAGGGCCAGTTAGTATCGTAAGTCGAATATGTATGGTTTTGTACTCTATTGATAAGGCGGAATGTTGTTTCAGGAGCACCTGACCAAATACGGTAGTTATACTCGGACACTGCCTCAAAGGTAGACATGCCGCAAATCTCAATATTCCATTAAGCGATTTCTGTGGAAGCTGAATTGACGAGGAAGAAGAGGAAATCGTCCTGGGTTCTCTTAAAGACGTAAAACACATTTGGGAGAGCACTTTGTCGGCGATCTAAGTGATCTTAGAAACATAGACATTCTTAATCTTCATCGCTTTATAGAAAGCTCAAAATGTTTTAAATAGGCAGATTCTTCAAATTTTAATGTGGTATCACAATGAACCTATTATTGTTCTAAGTGCGTCGCTCGATTTCCCGAGGGCCACCTTAACCTGACCTAACCAAGTTGCTCCTGATTTGGCGTTGTTTTTCAGAAAACATCTTCTTTTAGAAAAAGTTTAAAATTCCTTCTTCCGTAAAAGTTTAAAAACGTCAGTAAGTAGGTACCTTTCAAAATTTCTTTAAAAAAAAAACCAAAAAAATGGTCGTTCTCTCTTCCGGCAAAATTATCAAACTGTTCCGTTTTGGCGTGCGCATTTTTCTGGCATTTTCCTGGAATTTCCGAACCACAGTAATTGTTCAACTGCTCAAGTTATGACCTTGAGCAGTTGAACAATTACTGTGGTTCGGATTCAGTGGCAAAGGTAGCAATAGATAATTTTTCGTTAAATCAAAATGGGCGGTGGTTTCTTTGGTTAAGATTGTACAACCCGACTATGCCCTGTGAAATAAGCAACAACTAATATTAATTTAATTATTTTTGTTAAAGCATGGATAAGTTTTCTTTCTCGTAATGGTCGAGCCAGAAAATATATTAGTGCTAGTCAAGAGAAAATTTTTTTTAATTTGATAGAATAACAAATAAAGATAATTCGGTTCATTCGTTGATACCCTGGGTGGGAACAAATCGTTTTTTGAAAAACCTCAGCTTGCTTTGAATGAGGCTGAGTGTTTTTAGCTCCAAATCGGCCTTCAACAAACGCAATTTTACACGAGGGATTTACTAGGGCGACTTTAGGTAGTAAACAGGGTACTTATTTTTTTTATTATGTGAGAACTATGTTTGGCGGTTCGTGTTCTAGCTCACCGTTCATAATATGCGTCACTCTAAAATAAATAGAAACAGACCCGTTGAAATCCAACACAACAAATATTCATATGGCAAAAATTAGAACTTGGTAATTAGAAACGAATGATTTTGCTTAGAATGAGTAGGAGTACCAAGTACGGAGCAATTTTTAATTCTATCTCGTCATATGAATTAGTAGACTATACATACATACATAGGATGGCGTAATAAATCGGGAAGCCCCCAGGGGACGCATTTCTCACAACCATACCTTTTGAGGTAATGGAAGGGACACACAAATTTCTGCCGACTTCGAACGGCTAATCGAGAAATTGTTTTTCACGGCAATGAAACAACTACCAGAGGCCACGCGATTAACAGACCATGTCACTGCCAATAGTGGAAATGAAATACTTTAATTAGACAAATATGGGGAGTGATTTATTGGGTTGTGTATTTCTGAGCTAGCTAAAAAAATTGGTGAACTCCTACAAAAAAAGCAGCTATAATAATCCTTAAAACTACATACTGTGTAGGATTTCCCGATGATAGAACCTTACATTATTTTGTGGACTTGACAATTATCTGGAGACCACTATTCTATCCAAATCCTACGTTATCACAACATGTACTGTCTTCCGATGAACTAATATGTTTTGAGATACATATTACGATCTCTTCTCTCATTTCATTAACGTGGAATCAATCTTCTTTTACATTTATATTTTCATACAAGAAAGCACTGCACCATCTTTCAATTTAAACTAAACTCAACTTAACACAATGTCAACAAAAGTTTTTCTTTTTTTTTATTGAATGGCTGAAGATAAAAATCGGTTTTCATGGCAGTGTTATCAGTCTCAGAGAAATTGCAAATTACTCGCCAAAGGATATACCTACCGTGAAAAACTTTTGTTTTATGTTTCTGGGATTCGAACCTATTACGTCCCTTGTAACAGGGAGACGTGCTAAACATTTCGATACGGACACCACGATAAAGGGAATAGTTATAGATCTTGGTCATATTCAATGACAAAATACCAATGGCTTTTTTCATTAAGTAAATTTAGATTAGTTTAAATTTTGTAGTTTTTTGTGCTTTCTTATTTTAGAAGTTCGTTGTTTATTTAGATTTTTGTTCGTACCGTAGCGTGTCGTCTAAATCTTTATGTTTTGTGTGCGTGTGTGTTTTGTTTATTGTAATTATGTGTCCAAAGTCAGCAACAAATTTATTTTAATGTTTCAAAATTTTCCACTAATTTTCTTAGAACAAAATTTACTAACAAAATTACCTGCGTTTTTTCTGCATTTCATCCCATTCCAAAATATTTCTAACTCATTTATATGAAAAAAGTGAATACAAAACATATTTGTATTTATTTTATAGTTTTAAGATTCAAACAATGGTGTCATGGTTATACTAATTTGGGTTTGTTTTTTTTTTTTTCATCCTCCTTTCCCTGGGTTTCCATTCTTCCTCTGTTTACTTGTCTCAGACGACTTCGGTTTCATTGCAGGAAGCAGTTATTAATGAGCTTAAAACTAAAACCAATTCTGTCCGTGAAAAGAAGCTTTTGCATCAAGACGAGGTGTACAATGGAGCCTTGGAGGACATTTTACTTGGTCTGAAGAGCGAGCCCTATCGACGGGCGGATGCAGTTCGACGCAGTCAAAGACGTCGCATAGATAACAATCGTCTTTCACGGACCCTCGAAGAGTTGGACGTTTAAAACTTAGCATCATAAACCATTTTTATGCAATTTTGTATACTACATTCCTGGAATATCTATCGATAACCTTAAATTCTCTTTTGCTAAACAATTTATTAACAAACAAAATTAATTGAAAAAAATGCTCTCTATCTCTATTTTGATTGTGTGTGCGAAATCAAATGCGAAATTTTGTACATAACTCGGTTTTTTTTAGTGATATAATATATAACTCGCACAAATTATGATGTAAACAAACGAATTTTTGAAATAATACATATTTTTGGGTAGTAGTTTATTAAAATTTTCTTTTTGCTTGAAATTAAATGAATCAATAGAATACCAGGAGGCCTTCTGTTTGAGAAACAAATTTTGATCACAACTCTTGTTTTGCTAGTAAAATATGTGTGAAGAAGGTTTTACAACACTTTTTTCGTGTAAGAAATTTGCCATTTTAATAGAAAAAGAAAAAAAAAAAAAACAAAAAGCATTTATACTACAGTATTCAATAGTAAAATCTCTATATACAAGCATTTTACACTCGATGTCGATGTTTTTTAAACAAACAATTTTTTTGTAAATACATATATACGTAGAGGAGGTACATACATCTGCCCGAAGAACAGAAATTTTTTGGATTAACAAAAACTTTACCTACATATACTGAAAAATGACAAATTTTGATATTAAACCATAGAATTTTTTTTCTACATTTGTAAGTTTTTGTATATAAAAAATTAAAGTAAATAAAATTAAAAGTAAAATACTACAATAATATATATACCTACAACTACTATAACATTATGCATTAGCAAGCGAAAAAATCTGATTGATTTGCATGAAACCATTTTGTACATTAAAAACTTGAATAATATTTTTTAACTATTCTTAAGTTTAATTAAACTTAAATTTTAAATTGGAAAAAAGATGGAAGAAAAACAGAAAACAATTTCAAAATTTTTAAATTAAGGAAGTACTCAAGTATTTATTATTGAGAAGAGTATAAGCGAATATAGAACGTGCATATCTTGAAAGTTTTAGTTCATATTCCGGTTTTATTTGAATTTCTTACTAAAAAAAAAATCAATAAATATTAAAATTTAAGTTGATTGCATAAATGGAATCAATTATGTATCTTGCATAGTCAATTTTATTTAGCGATAGAATTTAGTTAAGAAGGCATGATTATGGTCGTGCTGTAAAGTGGGTGGTTTATTTTTCTAGTTTTTTTCGTAAATTTTATTGTTATCGAATATTTTTTATTTTCTTTTTCGTTTTGTTTATATTTTAAACAAATTCAAATAAATTGCAAATAAAATAACTTTATTGAAATATTAATTCATGTGTTTTGATTTTGATGACTAACTTTACGTATAAATAATTAAAAATAAATAAATAGGGTTGCGCAACAGAACGAGGAGTCCCAGGGCCTAGCGAATTTCTCACAACCATGTCTTGTGAAGGAATAGAGGGGACCTACAATTTTCTGCCGGTTTTGAACCGCTCATCGAGATAGCTATTTTCATGGCAATGAATTGACTAACGGAGGATTTGCCAATTACTCGATACCCTTGGAAAAACATTTTTTTTTGTTTGGATTCCAACCACGAACTTCTGGGTTAACAGTAGACATGCTTACCATCACGCCACGGGTACCTTTTTACGTATGAATAAATAAATAAATGTGGTAGCGCAACAAAACTCGGAAAGCGCTTTTTATGGACCTATAACTTTTGCTGATTCCGAACTGCTAAGTAAGAAAGTGTCTTTCATGGGAGTGTAATTAAATCTGATGAGCATTTCTGGCAAGGCGGGTGTTGAGATCAAATTGCTTCAGGGGAGGACTGGTTATTTCACTGTGAAAGAAAAAAGAAGCAGCAAGTAACGTTTCAATTGAACTATCACTTATCAGCTTTAAAACCCTGTTTTGAGGTTTTAAGCCCTATTGAATAGGTGCAACGATATGAGATGCACCTGACCAAACATGTACTCTTGCTTATAGCGAGTATAATCCTTTAACATTGTATAGCCTTATGAAAAATGGGGAAAAATTTCCCGCATAGTTTTAAGAAACCAATAAACTGAACACTTTGCAGCATTTTTAACGACTCCAAATATGTGGTAATTCCAACGAATATCAGCGTTTACTCACATACCAAGTGCTGACAGATTTTTGGATGAAGGTACGATTCTTGGATAGTGGCAATGGAGGATTGCTTAGCTTAAACGACAAAAGACAGCATTGAGTTTCCGAAGTATTGAATAGTGAAACGACAACCGTATCCGTTCAACATTGAAAGAGAAGGTAAAAAATAAAGTCTTTACCTCCATATGTTCTAAAACTTTTCTATTATCCCTAACTACAACTAATTTCCATTCGCTGTTGTAGTCTTGAAAAACAACATAATTAACCCTTACAAATTAAAAAAGTTTTCCCTTCTCTGATCGCGTCTCACTTTTCTATCATCTTCTTAATCAAAGGTCTGACTTATCACAAAGTTTGTTCATTGAACTTTCCCCAGGAATGACCCTGGTTTTCTTGACAACAGGTTGCTAAAAAAAACTGGGTTTTACAGGTCTCAAAAAACGCTAGACCACAAATCACCACACATCCCTGTCATTAAAAAAAAAATGAATGCCATTTGAGAGCCCTCAACTCGCCACAGCAAAAACCTAGAACGAGTTGAGGGGAAACCTAGGTCAACCCTAGGGCTCAAAAAGCACTTTTGACATTCAGGGTGACTTTAGGTTTCTCAAAAAACGGTTTGTGGCGACCCCAGAGTGACCCCAGGGCTTCAACGAACAAACATACAGTCTCAACCCCGAAGTCAGAAGCGTCTGTAAAACAAAACGGCTTCGAAAAATTTCGGCGCCTAAGGAAGGCACTGCTATTATGCTACCTATGACAGATTTCCTAAGAAACCGTGCTCCATTCGAATTTCTTATTTTTCAGAAACGGCCCTATCAAATCGCAAAAACTTATGTCGCTCTCCATTAGACGAAAAGAACTGTCCAGGAGCGTCGAGGAGCATCCTCAATCCGTTCCATTGGCGCAAAATGATCGCTTCTCATGATTCTGAGAAGTGACACCAACTTCTCGATTTGAAGTGAGAATCCACTCAAGAAGCACCAATACATGTTACCCAAATGTCAAAAAGAAAGCTCTTATGTCTCTTATAGGTCCGTTCGTTGAACTTTCCCCAGGGTTGACCCAGGTTTTCTTGACAACCCTATGAGTTGTCAAAAAAAACTGGGTTTCCCAGTCCTCAAAAAACACTACACCACAAATCACCACACATCCCTGTCATTGAAAAAAAAATACATGCCATTAGACAGCCCTCAAATCGCCACAGCAAAAAGCTAGGGCGAGTTTGGGGAAAACCTATGGCAAACCTATGGCTCAAAAAACACTCAATTTGACATTCAGGGTGACCCTAGGGCAACCCCAGGGCTTCAACGAACAAACCTTATGTCTCTTCCCATTGGACGAAAAGAACAGTCCAGTCCAGGGGCGTCCAGGAGAATTCTCAAACCGCTCCATTGGTGCAAAATGATCGCTTTCATTATTCTGAGAAGCGACAGCCACCTCTCGATTTGAAGTGAGAATCCACTCAAGTAGCACTAATACATCAAACTCAATCGTCAAAAGGGAAAATCTACTTTAGGAATATTTTGAAAGAGCAATAAATGTTTTCCCGAGTGAAACCAATGGAAAGTGACATTAACCTCCTTAACATGGCGCTGGAATGACACTCATACTTTCAATTTTCTCTGAATCTATTGTCGATTTCCATTGGTTTCACTCGGAGAACCACTCATTTTAAAAACCAATAGAACACCAAGAGTTATTTCTATTCAGTTTTGACAGATTGTCTTTGTGTGAGGAAACACCTATTACTCATAAAAAATATTCCTTGGCTACGTCAAGCCTATGGTCTATGCCAACAAGCCAGCCTCGTCACGATTGATGAACTTCGTACGAATATCGAACGTGAAATTGCAGCAGTATCGGCCGATTTATGCTTGAAAACCGTCGAATTATGTGTTCAGCGTCTGGACTTCTGCAAACGTGCCCATGGTGGACATGCAAAAGAAATCGAGTTCCATACATAATGACATCAAACGTATTTTCACAAAAATAAAGAATTTCATTGATATCCAAAACCGTTTTTGTTTTATTTAAAACGCTCTTATTGAAAAACCCGATATTAGTGCTTTATGAGTGGATTCTCACTTCAAATCAAGAAGTGACTGTCACTTCTCAGTATCATGAGAAGCGATCCTTTTGCACTAATAAAACGGTTTGAGAATGCTCCTGGGCGCTCCTGGACGGTTCTTTTAGTCCAATGGAAAGCGACATAAATGTGTTAACCATTGCAGTCTGTAACATAGTTTAAAAACTTCAGAGGGTGCGGTACCAACTTTTAAAATTGCTTTGATTAATTAACTATCGCATTATGTACCAGTTATAGCAATGGTAGTTTAAAAAAAATAATTGTTTTTCAACCAACTCTGGTGTCATGACATGTACAGAAAATGCACATCTCTAGTTTTCTGCGCACACTCAAAATTATTTATCAAATACAAGAACCATCTCCGCTAGTTACTGATACTACCGTTCCTGTTGTCAAGAATGCAAACTTCTACTATTTACATTTTTTCATCATAGTTTTTGTTGTTGCCCCATTTCACAACAAACAACACAAACCAGCTGTTTTTTGACGTTCAAAATCTGGCAATCTTCCAAAATTTATCAAATTCCTTGCATTTTTCTTTCGATCTCTCTGCATGTGGAATCAGAATTTAAGTGCTCTTCTGTGGCGTGCGTAGCAAATGTGTTGAAAGTTTTTCATTACTAATTTGTTTATTAATAATTTGATTCGTAGTCTGTAACCGAAAGAAAATACTAAAATGTTCCGACGCACATTTAAAGTTACCTTTCGTCCGATGAAAAACAATTTCATACTACTGCCGGATAATTACTTTCAACTTGTATCTACTTATGTGAGTTCAAAGGGTCAAAACGCGGTATTGTTAAAAATCTGTGATTAGATTACGGCACACACAGATTATGCACTGCGATTTTGAGAGATTTACAGATTATGTAAGACGAGATAAAATAATTTGGTTCTGTTTTGAAATTTCCAGGACAATGGCTGCATCAGTCTCACTTACGGAAACTACTGCCATTATGGGACATGGGTGCCGCATGCGGGCAGCGTCAAAGACACTGAAATTGGGATCAATGCCAGAGTTGCCAAGGAAATGGGTGAGCTATACTACCTATCCACCTCTCCCATCATTATTAAAACAGTTGTTGGTTTTGCTTTTAATTGAATACTTCCTCTCACACGATGTGTAATGGCCAATCGGACTTTTTTCTTTCTTGCTTTTGCAAATTTTCGCGCTCATCTAGGTCTGAAAGAAAATGATTTGGTGAAATGTGCTCTGGTGGATGATGTGCAGCTACTCAAAAGTGTCTATGTGACACCAGTTTCATCGAAGGACTGGGAGATTATTGTAATGCTTATTATTTTGATTGTTTTTAGTGCCAAAATATTCAGGTTGGTCAAATGTTTTTCTTTTCTAGGAGCTGAGTAGTGAAAAACTGCAGAATAGTGTGCTCGACCAGACTAAGATAATCAACTCAACACAGTTTTTGGTGGTTTGGATCAATAAGTCAATGCAGGTTACTCTGACTGTCGGTAAGTAATGCAATACGCATGCATAACTAGGTACTCCTTGTTCTTCATATTCTTTCTCATTGGACTAAAGACATGCTCGCTGATGTCATAACGTTGCTTCTATGTTTGAATTAGTTCTGACCACCAAATGAAAGTAATGGTTTATAAAACTTTACTTAGGTAGGCATTACAGTTCGGGGTGAACCTGGGCGTCAACCAACATCCTTCTGTAACGACTTCGATTTCGGGCGAGCTCTCTCCAGTTTTGCACTCTAAGTTGGTTTAGTTCTTCATCAACTTGATTGCGCCACCTAAGACGAGGTCTTCCCCTTCCGCGATTTCCCTGCAATGTGCTTTCGAAGACCCGTCGAGTTTCAGCGTTTGGGTCCATCCGCTCTACATGGTCCAACCACCGTCGCCTCGCGATGCGTACTCTTCTGGCTATGTCCATGTCGCGGTACAGCTCATACAGCTCGTTGTTGTATCTTCTTCTCCACACATTGTCTTCGCATACGGGACCAAAGATCATTCGGAAAATTTTTCTTTCGAAACGACCAAGGGTTTCCTCATCCGCTTTCGATAAGGTCCATGCTTCCGCGCCGTAAAGCAGGACTGGGATGATCAAGGTCTTATACAGGGTTACTTTGGCTTTTCTGGAGAGAATTTTGTTTCTCAATTGCCTTCTTAACCCAAAGAAGCAACGGTTGGCAAGAGTTATTCTCCGTTTGATCTCCACACTGATGTTGTTTTCCGTGTCTATAGCGGATCCTAGGTAGACGAAGTCCTGTACTACCTCGAAGTTATGTCGGTCTATTGTGACGTTTTGTGTAATTCGTCGATGTTCTGTGTCTTTGTTTGATGACAACATATACTTCGTTTTGCCTTCATTAACCAGCGAACCCATTTTTGTCGCTTCTGTTTCAATAGTCGCGAAAGCACCTAGGACATCATGGTTTTTTCTTCCCATGTACAGACTTTTGAAAGATTGTTCCTCTGGTGTTGACGTTTGAGTTTCTTACAATCTGTTCAAGTATGATGTTGAAGAAATCGCATGACAGTTTGTCGCCTTGCCTAAAGTCTTTTTCGACATCAAATGTCTCGGTCAGTTCTCTACCGACCTTGACAGAGCAGCGTTTTGCATGGTCGTTTTGCATGGATGACGAACTAGACATGACTCTGTACAGCTCGTCTCTGTAAATATTGTAATACGCGGCCTATCGATATTATATTCTCGGGTTTTTTCCAAGATCTGCCGTAATGTGAAAATTCGGTCTATTGTGCACTTCTCTGGTCTAAAACCACATCGATAAGGACCTATATGAAAGATCTATAATGAAGATGAAGGACCTATAATGAAGATGCTTCGGATGACAGCAGGAGTAACAAAGCTTGATCGAATTAGAAGTACTAAAGGCCCCGGCCCATAGAACGCGGTGCGCGCGGTAGGAGCGGCGCGGCAACTTATGCGGTGGGTTTTGCACGCAACTGATAGGGGTGACCCATAGAATCCGTTGCGGTGTCTCAACTCAACAAGGCCACTCATGTTAACAGAAGAGAAAATTTCAAATTGGTTCTTACTGCGCATGTCATCAGAGAGAAAATTTCAAATTGGTTCTTACTGCGCATGTCATCAGAGAGAAAATTTCAAATTGGTTCTGTCACCGCGTGAGAGCCGCGGCAAAGTAGAAAGTTGGGCTACTCGGCGCGTTCGGCGCGTTGCGCGCGGTGCTTATGGGTCACCTCTCATAAGAACGTGTGTATTTAATCGAGCTGTCAGTTGGAAGCGGTGCCGCACGCGCGCACCGCGTTCTATGGGCCGGGGCCTTAAGATCCGTGGAAACCTTCATGTCAAAAGTACCATCTTGGACAAAATTCAGCACGACCGGCTTAGTTGGTATTCAACGTTTCAACAAATTCGCGACGAAAAAGAAAAGGCAGGCCAAAACACTCCTGGTTACTGGATGGTTACTATACGCTCATCTACTGGATTTTAATTGATAACCTTATCCCCGAGTCTACTTCCAACGACAAATCCGGATGATGTTTACATCTGGGTCATTCCAGGGTGTAACACCCGAAACGCACACTTTTCGACTCAGAAAACTGTTAATCCTTCTGCTTAAATCAACAAACCTTACAATTAAGATAAAAAAACTAAAAGCGTAGAAAATAAAAAAATTTAGATCGCTAAAATATCAGCATAAGGACTAACAGTTTTATGAGTCGAAAAGTGTGCGTTTCGGGTGTTACACCATGGAATGACCCATCTGCTTTTCAGCAGTCTTGGACGTCCGCTATGTCGCTAGCACATAATCCGTTATAGGATCTTAAGTGCAACTTGCTGACTGTTGGTTGTTTCGGAACCATAGAATTTTCATGGGATGGTTAAACAGCCCCACGCACAACCCCAAACCTGGAGGGCATCTCAATCATTAAATAAGTAGAATATCTTTGCCATCGCATCGAATTAAAGTAGCAAGTTTCGAAAGGTGTTTCTCTTATTGTATCGGCATATTTTTCACTTCATTTACTAAACTTCACATGTCTTGTGTACTCTTTCAATTTGCTTATCCGGTCTTCTGCCAACGTATATTGTTTTTGATCACTTTTAATATGTTTCTAAAGGCAACCAGATGCGAACGATAGGGTTTTCCCCCAAATCAATACCTCTCGTACAAGCAAAGCCCAAAGTCGTAAGATTTTTTGCAAGCTGGTTATCATCTCCTGCTCTTGAAGTGTTTCAAAAACCAATTTTTTATACAATTTCTTAGAGGAATTCGTTGCATATTCTTGCCCAATCCAAGAACTATCTGAATAAATAACTTTGCTCCTTTTCCTTTGGAGGGATTAATTTTTCAAAAAGAATTTACTAGCTCAATTGGTGGTTCCTTAAACTACAAAAGCAGATGCCTTAAAAATTCCAACTTATTTCTAATGCTCCAATGAAAATTGCATCGTTTCAGATCGCATTCGCCCAAACATCAACTACGGCCGCATCAACCATACAACAGAGTTCATCATTGCACCTAAAGTCGATAACTTCAACAATGGTTTGAACGGTTTGAATGGCGAGAGTCATACAAACGGTCTCTCCAAAAGCCAGACAATGTCGTCTGTGGCCAGTTCTGAATCCGGCCTGTCGCGTTCAACAACTGTAGCCAATGTAAAAAGTCTGACACGAAAAGAATCAGTTGTAAGCCGTTTGTCAGTTGTGAATCGTTTGGAGAAAATGCGAAGACTCATCAAAGATCTCAAGAGGGAAAACAGTCGTACCTTTGAGTTTCGCGTAGTGTCTGGTGTTTGGGAGAACAACACACAATTGTCAGACATATTCGTCACCAAGAACAACTTGCCAGAATTCATGGACCTTGATCAAGTTTTTTGCTTAAGAACAGCCGACGATGCCGAATACTATGTCCAAGTGAAAGTAGTCAGTGATAGTGAGAACTTTCCCAACAACATCCACCAGACAATCGAAATCAATGAGAATCTCATGCAATTGTTGAAAATGAGCGAACTAGAAAAAATCAGACTGACTCCCAGGACCATGGTTTTGAATTTTGTTGAAAAAATAGAACTCTATTCGCACAAGAAGACGCACTATAAGATCGTGGAAAATGCTTTCAAACGATTTATTGCAGACAAAACCAAACTATCGCCTTTGTTGTTAAATCAGGACGAAGTCATCAAACTGGACGAGGGATTGATTGTGACAATTCAAATCACTCCGGAGCATTTTCGTTATTGTCTTGTCGATTCTTCAATTCTCAAGGAATGTAAGATCTATGCAGCGGATTTGATTAAAAATGCTGCTGATGTTTTGGAAGTGGACGTCAAAGAGGACACTATTCTGAGCGTAAAAGATCTGATTAAGCTTCCCGAATTCGATGATATTGTGGTTCAACTAGTGGATCTGTTGAAAATGAACTTGTGTCTGGATCAGAGAAACTCGGTTCTACGACAGGGAAATATTTTGATTGCTGGTAGACTTCTTGATTTTGTTTAGAAGTCTTCAAATAAGTGTGTTTAATGACCTGCTCTAGATCGATCTAGAGCAGAAAAAAGCAGCTTTTTGGTGTTTAATGTCAAATTTTTCTACTCCGAGCAAGAACTTTTTGTGTTTAATGACCTGCTCTAGAGCTTTTAGAGCAGCATTTTCTGCACTTGCTTTTGAGTAAGAGTAGAGTGGAGCAAAAGTGTCAAAATCAGCTGTTGACATTTGATTCAAATATTTTTGTTTATATTTTGCGTTTTGCAATCTATTTGAAATCGAATTTAACTTAAAATCAATTGAATTAGCATCGCATGTTAGTTTAGTTTTGATTCCAATGTTTCCGAATATAGATTTTTATTATAATAGGATACCAAACATAATTTTGCAAATTAGCTAAGGTCATAAAATTGTTTGTTGCTTTCTTATCAGCTGACTTTTGACACCAGCTGTTCTGCTCTAAATTGCCTGACATTTATCTCATTTCTTGCTCTGCTCTGAGCTACGCTGCTCTGCTCTTTTTTTCATTAAACACACCTAATGTTTTATACTTACCTACTTTAATTTATTTTAGGACAATCTGGATGTGGCAAGTCGGTAATTGTGGAGCGCATCGTTGATACTTTGGTTAAAAAACCATTCTCGTGTTCTTATGATATTTTCTATAGCACCCGCAGTAAGGGAAGAAAGGTTGGTTACAGAAAATGGCTCAAATATGTACAATATGTTTAACACAAATAACAATTTTTACAGACTGAGTCTATTCAAAAAGACCTTCGGGAAATCTTCACAACGTGCCTTCAAAATGCTCCTTCAATTGTTGTTTTGGAAAACCTAGACGTTCTCGCTCATTCAACTGGAGATCAGCCAACTCAGGACAGCGAGTACTACAATCGGCTTGCAGACATTGTCCAGCATTTAATTGTAGAATACACAGCGAGTAATCCAATTTCTGTGATTGCTACAGTTTCAAGCCTGAAAGCATTAAATCGTCGTCTCTATTCACCGCGTGGCCGCCATCTTTTCCAAACTATTGCAAGAGTCCCAACTTTAGGTCGATTGGGCAGAGAGATTATATTAAAAGAACTTTGCTGTCACATTGATGCTGAAAAGCTGGATATAGCCAGGTTTGCAAACTTAACAGAAGGATACAACAAAGGTGACCTCGTTCAATTTGTGGAGAGGGCGATATTCTATGCATACAGAACGAGTGGGTTTTTGATCGAAGTTTGTCAATGTGTTTTTTCATTAAATACACTCGTTGATGTTTAGGTAAAACTAATCCCATTTTGACGAATGACCATTTGGCTAAGTCCCTGGAGAGCACAAACTCATATTGTCTGGCTGGAATAATAAGTAACAACAAAACTACCGATACCGCGGTCAACGACATTGGCTTAAAGGTCGAACAGATTCCTGGGCTGGAATCGGTGGTGACTGTCCTCGAAGAGGTTCTCATGTGGCCATCGATGGTATGATTAGTTTTTTTTCAGCTTTTATGGAATTTAATTTGATTGCTGGTTCTTTCAGTATCCAAAAATATTCAGTGACTCACCATTGCGCAACCAGGCCGGTGTGTTACTGTTCGGCCCTCCTGGAACGGGTAAAACATATCTGGTTTCTCAGATTGCTACTTCGTGGAATTTGAGAACAATATCCGTCAAAGGACCGGAGCTGCTGGCCAAATACATCGGCCAGAGCGAGGAGAATGTACGAAACCTGTTCGCTCGGTAATTGATTGTCTTTTGATTTCATTTATCAAACATAAGAAATTTGTATTTGGGTATTTAGAGCTCGAAGTGCCAAGCCGTGTGTCCTGTTCTTTGATGAATTCGACAGTTTAGCTCCTAAGCGTGGGCATGATTCAACTGGAGTCACTGATCGCGTTGTGAATCAACTACTTACCGAATTGGATGGTGTAGAGGGCTTACAAGGCGTGACAGTAATTGCTGCAACTTCCCGTCCAGAACTACTCGATCCTGCACTCTTGCGATCGGGAAGAATTGATCGATTAGTCGAATGTCCTCTGCCAGATGCTGCGGCTAGATGGAACATTTTCAAAACTCTGTCTCAAACGCTGTTCTTAGATAAAAATGTGGATTTGGGTCGACTTGCAACGAAGACGCAGAATTATACTGGGGCGGACATTCAAAGTATTTTGACATCGGCGAATATGGCAGCTGTTAAGGAAGTTTTGGAAAAATGTGGACATCAGGTGAGTTAGTGAAAGTTTTAGGACTTTTTTTTGTAGATAGATATGTAATACTAAAGAAATTAGGAACCGTTTAGACGATTATGGGTATTTGAGTCTTTGGATAAGCTATTAAATTCATGTTTGAGATTTCAAAATTTTGCTGGGGCTGGATTCTGTAACGTTTTAGACGACTTACAGAATACTTTTGGATTTTGGCAACTTTTCACACGTTTTTTTACTGCCTAAAATTCAGACGATGAATTTTAGGCAGTAAAAAAACGTGTGAAAAGTTGCCAACATTTGTGAGACGATAGTAAAATAGCTTTCCACCAACCACAGAAAGCAAGAATATATGAAATAATCTTTTGAGGACGCAATCTACGATAGACGATTGAACGATAATCGTCTGAAAAATTACGGAATGGCCCCACTGATAAAAAAGCACTGTCAACAGCATGCTAAAGCTTCTTTTCATGATTTCAAAAAGGTAGCTCGTTAAACTTTTGGACTAATGCCCGGATGTTGTACTGGAGAAGAGTTTTGAGTGCAGGAGTAATAAGTTAACTGTTTGAGCAAAACATTTTAGTATTTAAGAAGGAAGTGTATTTCCAAAAATTGTATTTGCTGTCAAAATTTTTTCCGAAACTGCAACTCACAGGGTAGTTTTTGAGCCCTGCGTTTGCCATCAAACCCCCTTAATGAAACATTAGGCTATTGCGGTGGCAAGTAAATGTAGCGAATAGGGATTTTAAATCACATATATTTTTCTTGAAATGACTGAAAAGAGAACAGAAGCCCCAGTTTTTTCTTGACAACTCATAGTGGAAAAGGAAACCTTAGTTCGAAAACCTCAAGAATGTGATACAGTCTCTGGGTCCTAGCTTTGGAAATGTTTTTGAAGCTTTACATTTCAAACAAAATTGATCACCCTCACTTCTGGATGTGGCTCTTTTCATAAACTCAATCAATCTGAAACTTTACACTGAACTCTCTGTTCATTTTACGACTTCATTTTTATTGCTTTTAATTTAAAAACAAAACAAAAAAATGGTTACAAATAGTAACCAGTATAAAGGGTTTCGTAATATATGTACATGGCTTATTGCTTGCTTTTGATAATCTCGATTGATCCTCAATTAACGGATCAAATGACGTAGAATGTAGATGTACAAATTAATTTATTAACAATTGAAAATATAAAAACTAGAAATAAAGAAATTTGTTAATAGATATGTTGAAATATCGTGTAGATCAACCTCAACTCCTATTTGCGTTTCGCCCAGGTACGGCAATGGGCTCATCAGTTAGATGTTGCCGTACCCTTCTAAGACAAAAACTTTGTTCGGATTACACCGACATCCGATCTACATGATCTTTTAACATTTCAATTAAGAAATTTATTTCTTTTTTGATTTTATATTTTTAATCAAATTGTCAACTCCAGGACAAAAAAACACGACAATAGCAATTTTTTGTTATTGATTAAATTAATAATTATTTAACAACTTTGGGAACTCTATATTTTTACGAATTTATCCCGTTAAACCCAAAAGTTTTCAGAAACTCGGATTGTCTCTGGATGTCTATTTCCATTTAAAAAGTTATGGAGTGGATTCTCACTTCAAATCGAGAAGTGGCTGTCACTTCTCAGAATCATAAGAAGCGATCTTTTTGCATTAATGGAACGGTTTAATAAGGCTCCTGGACGCTCCTGGACGGTGTTTTTCGTTCAATGGAAAGCGACATAAGTCTTCGTACCTAATCCGGCATTAGAAAAAACCACTGCTGCATAACTTCGCTTTTAAAAGTCACCGAAGCAGTTCGTCTTGATTTAGAACCGTTTATGTAACTAACATAAACACAGTTCAACTTTTCTCCTAACCGCTTATTTTTTTGTCTCAAATTTACGCAGAGTGCAAAGTAGTGGCTGAAAGGAGATGTAAAATCTTTGAAAGCCAAGATGCAAGAACTGTCAAACGAGAGTAAAAACTCCAGTACAACCACGTCGAACCCAAAGTTGAAAAGTAAAACCGAAAGAGACAAATAGAAATTATTTCAATGAGATTACAGTGTCCGCTAAATCTCCTTCACTACAAAATGATCAAAGAGACTTATAGCGTTATTTATTGGAATTCAAAAGGTTTACTCTCAAAGCGAGAACTACTCCTTTCAAAGAAACATGTTATTTGGTTTTTTTCCTAGTATTGGAGGTTCTGATATATATTCACATTTTCAAGTTTTTTTGAAAGAAACTTTGGGATGAACCTCGAATGCTTTCTTAATTTTAGCTGGTCTAGAGCGTGAAAAAATGGGCATAATTTATGAATTTTTTGTTACTCCACAAAAAGATCAATTGAAAATCTGTGAACGAGGTTTTATAATTTAGGTTTTAATATACAAATACACATTTTTTCGTGTAGATTAAATTCAAAATGGCGGCTGTCGAGCATTTCTTCGGAGGCGCCTCATTTTTTAGACGGGTCCATGGCCGAAGATGTAACCTCCTTAATTTTGGTCCTGGAAAAAAATCCTGAAAACTTTTAGTTTCTATATAACAACAGCAAAAGACGTACGTAGGATTTTTTCGATATTTTGTTTTTTCGCGAAATGGTGCACGTTTGAACAAAACATTAAAATTTTCACAAAAAAAAAACGACAAAATTGTTGATTAAAAAAAAACTATGCAAATAAAAAAAATCCTATACGTATGTCTCCGGAGAAAAGTATTTCGAATGTACTGTAAAAATTTCGTATAGATCGGTGAAGATTTGCTCGTGAAATCCAAAAATAGGCTCTGGCATACATTCATAACGAAGGAGGGCACTTTGAGCACTTGTTATAATTGTATTTGTATAAAATACATAAAAAACTACTAAAGGTGCCCATATTATTGTTTTATTCAAAAAAAACCTCAAAGGTAAAATTTTTTTAAATTTTACTAGTTTTGTATTTTTTCAAGTATCATAAAATGTATGGGTTTTTGAGTGCACTTATTACTGAGTTTTTTTTTTATTATTGTTTTGTTCATCTGTAAAAAATAAAGAAACTCTATGTTTACCAGGCATTAGGTCTGTTCGTTGAACTTTCCCCAGGGTTGACCCAGGTTTTCTTGACAACCCCATGAGTTGTCAAAAAAAACTGGGTTTTCCAGTCCTCAAAAAACGCTAAACCACAAATCGCCACACATCCCTGTCATTTAAATAAAAACACATGCCATTTGACAGCCCTCAAATCGCCACAGCAAAAAGCTAGGGCGAGTTTGGGGAAAACCTGTGGCAAACCTATGGCTCAAAAAACACTCAATTTGACATTCAGTGCGAATTTAGGTTTCTCAAAAAATGCTTTGTGGCGACCCCATGGCGACCCTAGGGCTTCAACGAACAAACCTATTTTCTGCAAAAAAATGACCTCAAAGTCAAAACTTTGTTTCGGGAAGAAAATTTGAACACCACTTAAAATTGAAAATCTGGCAACGCTTAGCCTATTAGAGCTCAACTTAAATACAGTTTTAAAGACTATTATTTCTACAAAAAATTAAGTTTACGATTAGGTCTCTATCATCAGTTTTGACAGAGATATCGAGTTTAACACAGGTCAGCGTACACCAAAGTTAGCCTTTTTTAAATTGTCAAAAAGTGATCAAAGTTGAGAAACGAGCTTTACTGTAGAACAATTTTTTTCTTAGAATATGACCAAGAATCACACCCCAAAGGATAATATACGAAGTACGGGGCACCCTGTATAGTCTAGGTTAATTTAAGTAGTCTAGGTTAGTTTAAAAATTTTCGAAATCATTTCTCAGGAAGATCATTTCTGTTCCAAATTTCCTATGAAGGTCATAATATATTTGTTTATTTTTAACAACTGACTCTGTTCTAAGCCCAACATTTTCCATTATTCTGTTCCGTTCTTGAGCTGATCTGTCCCGTCTTTTTTCTCATCAAAAAAGGCTACTATTTTCTACGTTCTCGTTTCTATCAACAACTATTTTTTGTTATCCTAGTGTCACTTCACAAGTTGATAATAAGTTTATCTTTACTTGTATACGTGATTCTAAAAAGTTCAACAAACTCTTTACATGCTAGTTAGCTATCTTAATTAGCCTAGTAGTAGTTTATTTTTATTTATTTTATTTTATTTTATTTATGTATTGATTACTTACACATTAAGATTTAACAATCTTTTAGCTAGTGAAGCCTTAAGGTGCAAAAACATTGACATTGAACTACAAAGTATGATTATTTACATCGTTCAGTTGCAATTTTAAACATTAAACAATATTGATGAATAAGACAAAAAAAGGAAATAAATAATAAATACTAAATAATGCATATGTATACCTACATCTTCGCTTTGTATAATGCAAAAATAAAAACTAAAGTATAAAAAAAAAAAAAAATTTAACAAGAGTAATATAACTTAAGTTCCTTTCTGAAGCGCCCAGTGCCACCCAATTCCCGTATGTGCCTTGGTAAAGAATTCCAAAGACGAATAGAGCATATAAAGAACTGTCGCTCAGATGCCAAACATGAAAAGCGCGGCATGATAAGTTGGTTAGCTCTGTTGGAGGTTCCAAAACGTATCTTGTCAAATAAAAAGCCAGGTTCACCAGTTTCAATTATTTTAGAAAGTAGGATCAGAGCTCTATAGGCCAGTAGGTTATCAAATGTCATGTTGAAAAGTAGTCTTGAGTGAGCAGAAATATGGTCGTAACGTCTTATGCTGAACACGTATCTTGCTGTATTGTTAAATGCTACGTTAAGTTTTCTTTTGCTAACAGCATCGCAGTTTCTAAACACTTCCGCACCGTAAGTTAAAATTGGAATAATTAGGGCTTTAGCGAGCATCAAGCGGGTTTTTTGGGGTGTGAAGTTGTGCGTCATCCACAGCTTGCGCAGTACGCCATATACTTTGCCAATGATTGCATTAATATGATCATTCCAAGTTAAATTTCTGTTGAATACAATCCCTAGGTTTTTAACTTTATCTACATATCTGATATTGGAGCCTTGTATGTAAATATCCGGGAAGTACGAAAGGTCAAGCGAATTCTTGCTTATTACTAAACATTTTGATTTTGATGGATTCAAAAATAATCCGTTCCTTTCAGACCACATTGCAATTTCACTTAAATCTTTATTTAATTCGTATACACCGTTTTCAATCATTCCTAAAGTGCAGCTTTTATAAAGCTGTACATCATCAGCATACATGTGTACAGGTGATTTGACGATAGAGGGCAATTCATTCACGTAAAGTGAAAATAAAATTGGACCTAGTATTGATCCTTGAGGTACACCTCTATTATTCTGTAAGAAATCTGAGGAACGATTTCCTATGCAAACTGCTTGTTTTCTACAGCGAAGGTAAGATGACATTAAATTGACTGCTGAATTGGAAAAGCGAAATTCTGAAGCAAGTTTATTACACAAAATTGAATAGTCTACTGTGTCAAAAGCCTTGGAGAAGTCTAACAGAACTAGAAATGTTACTTTATCTTCATCTATGGATTCTCTGATATCGTCTACCACTTTAATAGTTGTAGATACACAGCTGTGAAATTTTCTAAAGCCTGATTGAAACGGCGACAGTAAAGAGTTTGAATGGATGTGCGAGTTTATTTGTTTTTGTAACGCTTTTTCGAAAACTTTTGACAAAAACGGAAGAATAGAGACCGGTCTGTAATCATTGCTATTTGGCTTTTTTAATGGTAAAATTTTAGCCGATTTCCACAGGGAAGGATAAACGTTTGTCGTGATAATACTATTAAATATATTGAGCAAGTATGGTAGAATGATTGGCAAAACAATTTTAATAAATTTCGGGTGAACGTCATCGAACCCAACAGCATTTGATTTAACAGATAACAAACATGAAACAAGCTCGACGTCATCGATGCAAATAAAATCAAACAAAGGCTCAGATGAAGTACGAGAAATATCTGACTCAGTATTAACATAGGCAGTTTGAGTATCCTATTATCCAACTAATAAATCCAACATAGGCATGGTTCGTTTCCCTGCATAACCCTTTTGCGGCTCGTCATGACCTTGAATAATCTGAAAAGAAATTAACTCAACCTATGACATCTCAACTACCAAACACAGAAGTTTCATTCAATAAACACTGATACGTTGTAGTTAACCTTCCTGAATTCATTATTATTTACGTAAAACAACCATCATTTTACTTTCCCACTACCTCTCCATTTTGCATTCTTCCTGCTCGACAAGAACAAGGATGAAGTTTAATTAAAGATTACCAGCATCAGATACAAGAATATGAAATTTACCTGTGCATTATATCCTTTTGCCATATTGTCGAGGGTTGAAAAGACATCGTCATTAAGTGAAAACAAATTGAATCTTTTGATGGGGTTATGGGGGACGGGTAGTTAGTTTGGTTGTAATTATAGGTGTACCTTTTGCATTTTCTTTTTTTAACTTTTGTCATGAGGGAAATTATAATAATTAACCTTAACGTGATAAGCAATTTACATAGGACACCAATTGTTAATTTTTGTTTTCTTTTCAAGAACTTACCGGACAAGATTACCATAACTCATGAACACTTAATCGAAGCTTTCAAAACTACCAGACCATCTCTTAGTCCATCGGATGTTACTCGTTATCGTCATATGTAAGTTGAGTTCTTTCGTTTTCACGTTGAAATTTTTAAATGAAGAGTGGTGATTTATGGGTAATTAATGTGTAATATTTTTTTTTTTCAGATACGAACGATTTACAAACAAGGAGAAGTCTTCCAGAGATTTTGTTGCGAAAAGAGCTACTTTAGCGTAGGGATTTTAACACATATGTAGTTAAAAAAGAAAAAGAAATCAAAGGTTTTTTTTGAAAAAATAATTTTGAACGCTAATGGGGATGGTTTTACTTTGGGAATGAACGGGAAATCAATAAAAAGTAACTTAAGTTCAATTGGAAGGGGTATGATCTATGGTTAACGTGTAGCTTACAGTAAAATGGTTTTAGTTTTTGTTAAATTTGTTACATAATTTTGAGACGGAGAATGAGTGTCGTTGTATTTATTTATTTCATTGCCTTATTTTATCAACACGGTCAATAAAGTTTCCATATATTTTTAGAAGGTGTCTTTGATTTCCTTTGCATTATGGAAACTGATAATTGGGAGATGCTAAGATTAACTTTACACGACATGCAATTGACGTATGAGAAAATCGAGCTCGTTAGTAAAAACATTTTTCAAAATTTCTGATTAATCCACATTTACAATGAAAACGTGTGTAACGAATCCGTTGGTACTATTTTTCAATAGCTCGGATGGGTTAGCCATCGGCCATTGGCGATAGGCGTTTCACTAAAATGCCTAAAAAATTAAAGCCGCGATAATTTTTGTTTTCTTAAAAATATAAGTTCAGCCCTATATCTGTTCCTCATTGCTCTTACCATTCCCTCAAAAGTTATTTTATTTAAACGGCAATTCGAAATAAGGGAATGGGTGATTATAAAAAAAAGTGGGTCGCCTATTTTTACGTTTCAAAGAAAGTTTTATTCTCTATCTAATGACTCTTTTTTCTTACCTCCTTTAGCTATATTATTTACGGTGTAACAGGTCCAAATTAGTAAATTTTTAGGTTTCAAATTGAAACTCCTCGTATTTTCGCAACCTTAAGTTTCATGTGACGAGATATTCTCAATTGGATTAAAGTGTGGACTATAGAGAGACCAGCTTCGACATTTTTTTCGAAGAACCTTTAATTCTATGAAGTTAAAAAAATTACAAGTACTTTTTTCAGTCATAAGATTTGTTCGTTGAACTTTACCCAGGGTTGACCCACGTTTACTTGACAACAGCATAAGTTTTCAAAAACAAGACCTGAGTTTTCGGATTTAAAAAAAACGCTTAGCGACGAAATCACTATGATTTGAAGATAATACAAATTAGATACAAAAACAGTGCTACTTTAGGGCAATTTGAGGGCGAAGCCAGGGTTCAAAAACACCCATTTTGACATTCAGTGCGACTTGAGGCTTTTAAAAAAACACTGTGGCAACTAAAAGGGCCCTTTTCTGTATTTCGCTTCGAAAGCAAACATTTTCGAAAACGGACATTCGCTTTATTTCTAAAGCGGACTCGAATCAAGTATTTTCGGGATAGAAATTCCGAAATCAGATCTTTCGCCCATTGCAAGGCGTCTAGGAATTTCAAAACCATTCAAAATTGTAAAATTTTCTTCCATAAATAAATAAAACGTAACATTTTTTTACAGTACACCAGAAAGTTCCATCGCAGAGTGCTCTAATACATTTTCCAGAACTCTTAGGTAAACTTCTCGATTCAGAGCTCATTCTTTTTTTGTGCAACGCGTAAGAATCCTCCCATCTGCAAAAAGTAGCTAGAGCTTTGATTTATCGAAACAGATAATACCAGTATTGTTTCACTAGTCTTACGTTCTATTAAGATGCTCCTGAGCCAGAGCAATCGTTTTTCTCTGACTCTTTTTGGAAATTCAGCTCCAATACTTTCTTGCTCTAGTTCTAGCTTTCAAGAGACTTCTTTCTTCTCATTGAGCTTGACGAAGTAATTTTTTCATTCCTTCTTCACAGAACCCATAGAACCAAAAGACGATCATACATTTAAGTCATCTTTTTTGGTTCTCTTAGTTCTTTTTTCTACTGGTAGTCCCAGTCTCACGATCTTTTTTAAATTTCCATGCCACAGTTTGCTGAGCAGTATTCAACCAACTCAAGGAGTAGTGGAGTACAGACTACTCTTAAAAGGGTAACCATCGAATTTTATAGAACCGAGAAATAAAGTAAATCTGTACTTAGAGAAATTGAAGTCGTAGACTTATCTTTCGTCCATAGGTTTCTCCTTTCTAATCATTACGTAGGAAACATGTCTCTTTTATCTAGCTGCCTAGTTTTGGTAACAAAAACAGCGAAAAAATACTGAACACAATAAATAAAAATAAACGACACACACAATAACCACCATACGTTACTGAAAAGTTTTAACACAAAACCTTTTCCCTAATGATCTTGATAGATTTGTTCGATAAAGTTCGTTAACTAGGGCTACCATTTTCTCGCCCCAAATTTTTTTTTAATCACAACTCGCCCTGAATGTCAAATTGAATGTTTTTTGAGCACTGGTCTAGGCCCTCAATATACCCCCAAAGTAGGTTTTCTCTGAGGCGAGTTCTGGTAACGAACAGGGCTGGCAAATGGTACCTACGTGTTTTTATTTAAATGACAAGGATGTGTATTGATTTCGAAATTTAGAGTTTTTTGGCAACTTATACTGTTGTCAAAGAAAACTGGGTAAACTCTGGGTAAAGTTCAACGAACAAACTTAATAACTGTGTGGATAACTTAACAATTGTTTTTTAAATTTGCTTTCCTCATTTATTGTGTTTACTCATCATGTATTTAAATAAATATTTATGATATCCTAAAAGACGGCATTGTTTATGGCTTTTATTGCCCTGATTCCTTAAAAAATTAATTTGTAAATTTATTTCTAAAATATTTCAGTAAATAAGCAAATAAATAATAAACTTAACTTTTGAAAAGTATTTGGCCAATGCACACACAATATTTTGTAGATGTAAAGAAAAGGACTACAAATCGTTTGAAAACAATCAAAATTCTAAAATAATTCAATTGGCTGGCTATTGAGTACTGACGAAATTATATTTGAAAATTGGGTTTAACGTCTTTCATGAACATGAATTCGGCAATAGTTGAAATTCCTTTTTTCAGTAGTTTATCTTTTAAGAAAACTAAGATTTGTATGCATATACCTATATGAGGTTCTAAATCCGATTTCCCATTACGATCCTGTTTCTTACGCTCCCATTCCACATCGAATGGATTGTTGGATGTCATATTTATAACACCCTCCAGAGATCTACATTCAGGACAATTCCATTATCCTCGATTAAAATCCTACCCACGCCAACTCAACAGAGATTCACTTTCCACAATTCACTGAAGAGTTAATAACACAATAAAGGATGCCCGAGGCGATTTGTCTTTGCTATTTAAAAACAAAAAAAAAAAAAAAACACCCGATGAAAAGAGAAGCCAAAGCAAAAAAGAGGATAATGCAAAAAAGAAATATTCAAAAGGAAAACCAGAGAAACAAGACCCACCAACAATAAAAATAATAATAACACTCGTGGAAATGAAAATAGAAAAATGATGTCTCTGCACGAAATGGAATTTTCCTGCCACCATTTCGCAGACCAAAAACTTTTTTTTTTCATTCGTTGTAAGGAAGAAAGATTGAATTGTTATGGCTGTATATAGAAAGATACACATAAATACAAAACCGAATGACCTCAACCATTGTAAAAACAGCGCAAGAGGAAATCTCATTTCCAGACTCAATCTCTCTGGTGGCTTCTGGCAGTTTAGCTGTCAAGTGTAAAAAAAAACGTTGAATCTGAATATGCTGGTGGAATTGCTTTATCTCAACCGAGAGAAAAATTTTTGGCCGGTTAGGTGTATATGATGCTGAAAAAAAGATATAATTGAGTTTTCGGATCGAAAGAGTTTCAGTATATTTGCTTGCAATATTTTCCAAAAGAATGGAATGAATGATTTTAAAACGATCCTATGTTGATATATTCATTTACTTGTTGGACCACTCCTGCGTTATGATTTATTAGGTTGGTCAGAGGAGTCTGTCTGTCTGGCTTCAGAGTCAATTATTCCATAATATTAACGAAAATGATAAATCTAATTACGTTTTAATATTTAAAATTAGGTGGAGTAAGGTGGTGTTGGGCCGATTCGACTGATTTTGTGTTTATTCCCTTTAACTTTTAGAAAAGTATGTATTAGAACTATGTTTTTTTGTATTAAGCTATAATAATCATACTTAAGAGTTCAGAAATTTGAAGGCTTTACTGAATCCAGATGTTTAAATAAAATTTTAGAAACTATTGCAAAATGTAGAATCTACCCATTTATGCAGTAGATTCGGAACTATTGTCGTCCTAGTGAGGCAAATTCCACTATGTTTTCAAATTTTTGTTGATTACGAACGGCTAAGTGAGAGAAACCGCTTTTCATGACAGTGTAATTAATTGGTTATTTACACTTAGGTAGGCATTACAGTTCGGGTGAACCTGGGCTTCAACCAATATCTTTCGCCAACAATTTCGTTATCGGGCGAGCAGTCTATAATGTTGTACTCTTAATCGACTGAGGTTCTCTTCCAATGGATTGCCCCACCTCAGACGAGGTCTTCCTCTTCTCCTGATTTTCCTGCAATGTGCTTTAAAACAACCCGTCTAAACGGAGCATTGGTCGCGATCCGCTCTATATATCTTAGCCATTGTATTCTCGTGAACCGTGATACGTACATGGACATAGTTTTCCATGTCGCGGTACAATCTCTGTACGTTGTTTAATCTCCTTCTCCACATCTCCACGCATAAGATAAGGCCCATGCCTATGGGCCATATAGCAGGATTGGGTTAATCAAGGATTAACTTGGTTCTTCTAGAGCGGTGTTTATTTCTCTTAACCCAAAGAAGATGCGATTGATTTTGATCTCCCACTGATGTTACTACCTACATTGTAATTGGTTTCGGAGCATTTGCTGATTCCTCTTGAAAGGATAATATTCAATTAAAAACAGTTTGGTGTTTCTGGGACTGGAACCTTATACACCCACCCTGCAAAATCAAGCAATTGACATTGGTTTGCATGGGTTACATATTTCAAACTTGCTGTAAAATGCTTTGCTATAGTTTTCAAATTAATCAAAAACGAATACGTTCAAGGTTCAATGGTTGTAGCTTATAGGACAAAAAGACAGCAGCTCTGTTTCTTTATTAGAATCTAATAAAGCCATTTTTTTACGGGTATCGCCTTTCGCGAGGAATTGAAAAGTTCTCTGATAATAAATTAATTGCCATGAATAGCACTTTCTCCGTTTGGAAACGACAGAAAATTGTAGGTCCCCTCCATTCTCTCACAAACCAATGGTTGTGAGAAATGTGCTAGGACCCGGAACTCCTCGCTCTGTTGCGCCACCCTATTTTCTTTATTTTTAATACGCTAAAAATTTAATAAAAATTGGTTTTTTAAGGTTATATATTTTTCATTTTTATTTCAAATATGTAAGTTTTTTGAAAATCAAGTATGCAAATTTTAAGATCTTGTCAAAAGATACATTGCCAAAATATTTGATAGATCAAAGATACCGTTTTGACGTTTTGCAAAAATACAAAAACATAAAAAATAAAAAAAAAAATTATTAAAAATATGAAAAAATTAAATTTTCTAAAGGTTGGTATGCAATCTTTCGCAAACAACCTAGGAGTTCTAAATACAAAATTTCGTAAAAATCGTGTCAGCCGTTAACGAGAAAGTAGGTTTTAGAAAAGTGGTACTATGGGGGTACCGTTTCTAGACTTTTTCAATTTTTTTATTACATCATAAGGAAGACAATTGAATTATTTCTCATATAAAATTTTATCGAAATCGTTGGAGGCGTTTTCGAGGAAAATAAGTATTGTCATATGGGTGGTATGGCAGGTTGTTTCAAGACCTAGAAACCCAATTCCAAAAACACTTCTGTAGGCTCCACATTTTGAAGAAAATCGGTTAAGCGGTTCAGGCTATAGATAGGAGGACAGACACACAGACAGAATTGCAGGGACCATTTTTTTCGTATTCTCTATCATCGTAATATTATGTTTTATTATTATTATACTACGAAAACTCTGTCAGAGCTTTTATTTGAAAAGTACGTAAAGCTAACATAAGAGCGTGAGTAAGTGGTAAGCATCCCTATCTTCCCTGTACTGCACATTTTTGTGGAACAGAGCATCGTGTTTTATGTAATCGAACTCGATGCATTTGATATCGTTTTTTATTTGAACATCTCAATGCTTTACCGGAATTCTTTTTTTCACTTTAAGATTTGGGTCCGGATCGGGTCCGGCCCCCCCATCGGATCGGGTCCGGACCCCCCCAATCGGGAAAATAAAAGATGTTATTTGTAACATTGATCGGCTCCTAATGTTCAAATTTCGTTACGGGACGGAAAAATATAGCATGAGCAAGACAAAAAAGTAAAGGAGAAGTAATATTATTATTTTAAAAATTCAAGAACTTTATTGATTATTATTACATTTCATAAAAACTGAAGTACTAGTAAATTTTCGAGGTTTTTGAAAAATTCCACTAGAATTTCGTCCTCGGTAAGTTCAATATGGGTATGGATATTTAAAGAAACAAGACCATTTAGTCGTTCCTGTCCCATCGTATTTCTCAGGTAAGTTTTGATCCTCCTCAACGTCGAAAATGATCGTTCTGGAGTTGCTGTAGTCACAGATAGTACTGCCAAGACTCGCAAAATATAATCGACATTCTTGAACGACTTGCTTTTGATAACCTGAAAAATATCTTCAGATTTATGTTTGCATATGTGACTCTATCCGATAAAAGGGACTTACTAGGCAAAAAATAGGTTGTTGGACCATGATTGATTACACAAGTTCTTTTACTGAATATTCGTGAAGCACAATCAGAAATTGTAACATCGCTATTATTTCACAAAATATAAATTCAAAGAAACGATTTTTTAGATGGGTTTGAATGGTACATCAGCGCCTTTCAGAGCGTGCTGTGTAAGCTTTCAATTCTGCCTAAAAGGTGCCTTTTCACGGATCGCGTCACATATAAACTTTTTTACATGTAAATTTTTGATCGAAAGATACTAGCCATTAAAGCATCAAGCGCATTTTGGATGTTCTGGCCGTGGATTCGTTGTCTCCACATCTTGACTTCTGACAGAAAATTTTCTTTCGAACAATCCGATATATCTTCGTAAAATGTGTAGAGGTCAGCGCATTTCTTTTCGTTAAATTTTTGTTTAAGAAACTGTTTCCGAAACTGCCAAAACTTTGGAAAATGGATTTGTGTTCCGAGAACTGACTTTTGAGTTGGGAAATGAACGTATCAAGAAACGGAATGTAGAAAGAAATTCTGTAGTAGGTATTCTTCAATACTTTGTGCTTGAACGTTGCAACGATTTTTTTTGTTGATTGCAACGGCGGCGGCGGCGTCGGCGTGGCAATTTCATTGTGATTTCGTATTCAGAGAACAAATTATACAGCAACATGTTCATAAATAACTTGGAAAGTAGAATCTGCGTTTTCGCGTTTGTACGTAAATTCATTCAAAGCGGCATCTGCCAGCTTAGTAGCCTCACACAGATCTTGGTTTTTAGATTGCAATTCCCGACTCAAAGGCAAAACAATCGCATTAACTGATTCCATAATGTGACAAGCGATTCGGAATTCAACCGTCGAAATCGCTGTCAAAAGATGCAATGCATTTTGCGAAGTATTTCGATCTTTCCACGTTTTGATTTTTTCCAAAGATTCAATAACAGCCGGTTGCAATAATTCAACGTACGTTTCAACTGCTTCATGAGAATGAGCCCACCTGGTAGGACAAACAGACTTCAACTTTTGTTTTTTTTTTCTCACTTTTGTTTGTCATTTTTGAAATTTCTTGGTGTATAACGTCTTGTCTTTTAGGCCAGTGAAAAAATGCTTCAATCGCTCCGATAGTTCCTAACGCATTTTTGATTCCTGACACTTTGCATGCCGCATTGACTGCCAAACCAAAGCTATTTGCAGCGCAATGTACATAAATTACCAAGGGGAAATATGATCACAGATGAGCCTGTGCACCAATGAATTGGACACTCATTGCCAGAGCTCCGTCGAATCCTTGGCCATACATATATGACTTCTAATTAAATCTGCTTAACCTCGTATATTATATATATATATATATTTATATATATATATAAATAAAATTTTGAGTAATAGACCCCCCCCATGCCCAAATCCTGGATCCGCCACTGGCAGATATAGATGCATGTAACCACACCGAAAAATCGATTTTAAATATTTCGATCGTAAAATCTTTGGATGATATGCTTGAAGAAATCAGACTGAAATTTTTGGTTTTTAAAAAGTTTTCTAAGCTTAATTTCTACTTACCTACAAAGAAAAAAATAACTGTTTCTTTTTTATTGATGTACCTATATAATATTACTTATTTTTTTTTGATGGTAGTGCTATAAACAAAAATTCGAACAATTTATGGTTACGCCAAGTTTATTCTCAAGACCTACAGAATCTCGAGCAAAGTTTGAAGTCTTGCAATGCGAAACCTTGTTCCGAATTGCGATTTCAAAACTTACATCTACTTCAAAGCTAGAATTGAAAAATATTTTCAGTTCTGTCATATGAATAAGCAGCAATAATCAAAATTGCATTTAATTTTAACCGTAATTTTCGATTCCCAACAGTTTCAATCCTGCTAAACGGTTCTGTCTATCCTACGGCAACAATCTGTTGAATATCATTACAGCCCTTATTTCACCGTTTTCTGAGCCCTTCTCGAAGGCACACCAAATTTAGACTTAATCACAAACAATCAAATCCAATAACCTAAGCACCCGAAAAGTCAAACAAATTCAACTGAAACGAATAGAGACCCACCCTAGGGTTAAGAACTTGCATACCCTTTGTTGTGTTGTTGCTCAAATTGAGACATTGTTTCTGCCTCCCAATCCCAACTGCCAAGCATTTCGTGCTCTAGAGACTAGAAATTTAACTACCCAAAAACAAAATGACAAGGGGTTGTTGGTTGGTTGGTTTTGGAACGATAATGTTAAAACACTGTTGCCGCCTTTCAACAACACAGTGTGTCACGAGTAAACAAGTAATAAATTTGATCTGCAAATCAAATAGACAAACCAAGTCAACACCACCACCAGAGAGTCATGGTGAGGGTGAGGGTATGACGATTAAGTAATGTCAAAATTGCGGTGCACAGGGAGTTTTTTCGACAGCTAAAGAACAACTTTTTCATTGAAACAAACCTCATCCATCGACACCGCAGTAATGAGGGTGAAACGCGCTTTTAATGAGATGATACAACATTCATATATTTTAACATGCGCAAGCGGAAGTGCGAGGACGAATCTAATTCGAATTTTTCAGAAGCCCAATTCTAAAAACAACAAACGAACTCCCAAATTGCATTACGATCCATGAAATTACCTATTTTAAGGTTTTTGGAAAATTTGTTTACTTTGCGCTTGGGAATGAATTAAGCGAATCGGGTTATTGATGGTGGTGTGTAACTTCCGCGGCGCGTTTTTGTGCCATTTACGCGGTTATTTTTATTTTCTATTTTTGTACAACAATCGATTCCAATCAGAAACGCTAGGGCTGCGCTATTTCTTTTTTTTTTTTTTCTTTTTTTTAGATGACTTCGCCCATTCCAAGGGAAAATCCAGCTCGTGCAGCAGATTTTCATCATCGTCATTATTCGTTATTGCCACATGTTGGTAATTGTAATCACATGGAGCGCGTTGTAATGAATGAGATTTAAATTGCATTGGAAAAATGCTGTCGTATTTTTTTTTGTCTCCTTGTTGCTGTGTTATTTATTTGGATTAACTATCGAGTGGAGGTTTTCAGAAATTCTGCATCATCATCATCATCATCATGAGGATCATGGAACCCTTAAACGGTGATTGGGATGAAGATTGCAATGGAATTGAATTAGAGACGTGTTATGATGTGAGTGGAGTCCAATGCAGTTTTGTGTGGAGCATATTTATGTTGGTATATCTACCTAACAACAATATTTTACAACAACAACATTATGATAACACCAACTGCATTCAGCAGGATAAATTAATTATAAAATCAATTTTGAATTTTGGTTTAAAATGAGAAATTTTCGGTGAATTTGAGCAGAAAAATAGATAAATGGATAGATTGATGAATATTGCAACATATATGATTATGAGTTCTTGGAGTTGTTTGATTGAAACGAAATATTCTTTTTAAAAGCTTTTGTTCGCTTCCACACATTGGTTGGTTTTAGTTTGGATTGATTAAAGTTTTTATTTTAAAGCGACCGTTGTTTATCTTTAAAAGTTAAGATGAGTTTCTTCATTTTATTTCATTTAAAATATAACAACTTGTTTTATATGCAAACACTGATTTTTAAACTATTTTGGTAAGACGTTTTTAGCTGACATATGTTTGAGTTTAAAAGATTTAAGGTGATTTTCTGTTACAAGAAATTTAGGATCACCAATTACCACCCCGTACCCGTGGCGTAATGGTTTGCATGTCTTTTGTTTACCCAGAGTTTCGTGGTTCGAACCCCAACACAGGAAAAAATATTTTTCCACGGGTATCGCCTATCGTTTGGAATTGGCAAGTCCTTCGTTAGTAAATTGCCGTGAAAAGAGCTTTCTCGATAAGCCGTTCGGAACCGGTAGAAAATTATAGGTCTCCTCCATTCCTCACAAAGCAATAATTGTGAGAAATGTGCTTGGCCCTGGAGGCTCTTCGCTCTGTTGTTTCCTACAAATTTGCACCAACAGTGAATTGGCTTAGATTCGTAGTGACGTATTGATGAACCTTCTTCGTTCGTCTTTGCTGTTGTTTAATCTTAAGAGATAAACTTCTTTTATCGGCCTCGTCTTTATGCCCACGAACGATGTTATCACAATGGCAGTATCAAAGAGGAAGATAATGATCCCCACTTCCGCACAAACTGAAGATGTACCTAAGGCAAATTTTAACTAAATGATTTCATCTTAATCTGTCTAAGGAGATCGACAGCCATCGCAACGATTCGCTCACCAAGATTGGAGACGTTTCTTCCATCTGGAGCAAATAGTTCAAGTGACTAAATATAACTTTGACCATATTAAGGTGTTAAGTGGGTCTCACGACTTCACGACTTCACGGCTTTTATTGTCTTACTAGCTGAGTCACACGGCTTTGCTCGAATCTGTAGTTAAGAATTTTTGAAATCTGTCCAGTAGTTCCTAAGTTTCCGTTCCCATCCCATTCCTGCTGCAATCTTTCGTTCCCGTGGAAATATGTGAATGAAATATAAATCTATAAATAAGTTACTTTAATGTTCCCGTTCTCGTTCCTGTTTCTGATCCTGTCGGATTGAAGGTATGAAAAATATAGCCTAAGTTACTGACAAAGGGTAAAGCGGGATAATGTTGCACCCCTAATGTTGAAAGAATTTTTGAAATCTATCCCGTAGTTTCTAAATTTCCGGTCCCAACCCCATTCCTGTGGGTATCTTTGAAATATAAGTTTATGTCACTGAAAGATGATGTAACATCCCAGAGTTGAAAGAATTTTTTTAATCGGTCCAGTAGCTCCTAAGTTTCCTTTTCCAACCCCGTTTTTGAAGGAATCTTCCGTTCCCGTAGAAATATGTGAAAAAAATAAGTTTATGTCACTGAGAGATAATGTAACATCCTGGAGTTGAAATAATTTTTGAAATCTGTCGAGTAACTTTAAGGGTCCCGCTCTCCTGTTCCTGTGAGATTATAGGGATGAAATATAGTCTAAGTTACTGATGAAGGGAGATAATGTTGCACCCCTAGTGCTGAAAAAATTTTTGAAATCTGTGGAGTAGTTTCTAATTTTCCGTTCCCGAACCCCGTTCCTGTGGGAATATCAGGATCAAACCTTGACAGGAACCATCTCTGGACTAAACTATGTCTACCCTGAAAATTTCATAAAAATCCGTTGGGTGGTTTAGGAGTACATACTCCAGACATACAAACATTCACACCTACATACATCCTATTTTATATATATAGATAGATAGATAGATAGAAGATTGAATTTTTCAATATCTCTAAAATATTGTCCTAGATTTTCAAATTGATTTAAGAGTGGTCTTGGATATGCAGCCTTGAGAAGTTATACGCTCTAGGTCAACTAGCTTTAGTGCTCAAAACTTTCAACACGTATAAAAAATCCGTGGATAAGATTTCTCCAAAAACAACTCAACCGCTCTTAATGAAATTGAAGACACGACTTCAAAGTAAAATTCACAACGAAGCAAATTTTCTTTTGTTCAACTAGTAGTTCATGATCGCACTTTTCTTTTAAGGTTTTGCCGTTGTTGATGTCGCCTGGGTGAAGTCTTAAAGATTTTTTAAAGAAAATTTTGGAGACTGTTTATTAAATGAATAATTGTAAAAAGTTTGAATAAAATATTTAATCTATCAAAAAAAATTTTTTCCCGAAATAAGTTCGTTTTTTGCAGATTGAAACCTACCAAACCTAATAACTGGACGGATAAATCATCCCGAAGTGAATGTTAAGGCAAACTCTCAAAACCAATAAGCGAAAATAGTAACATTGCAAAACAAATGCTTTTAACTGGAACGGAAAGAGATTTGATGCGATGTTATTATACTCCGATTCATTAGACGATGCCTAATGATCTAGGTTCATAATAGGTGTGTTTTTGTTGGAACTCAGCAATCTTATAATCAGCTCAGTAATGGATTTCACCACTGAACACAAAAACAAATCGAAACTAAGCTCTTTTATTTAAGTACCCACTGAACACAACACTAAACTCAAGTAGCTTAGTTTTCATTTGTTTTTGTGTTCTTTAGTGAAATCCATTACTGAGCAGATCTTAGGATTGCTGAGCTGCGACCTTGATATAAGCAATTATAGATCTGCTTTATTTCAAGCCAGCAGCCAGTCTTCGAGTTGAAAAAATGCTCTTCCAAAGTGTTTTAATTAAAATTCAAAGTTGGTACCACTGTTCTTCAAAGTCAAAACCTCCTGTCACTTCTCAAAATATCTGTGGAATTCGTGAAAAAACAAAAGCTAATTTTTGATAAAATTAATGAAGGTATGAATTTAATTTGCCATACTTCAGATACTTGAAAACAGAAAACCGAACGAAAAAATCTTTTTTAGTTTTTAAATAAAATTCCGTTAATTGGATTTTATTATTCTCTGGGCAAAAAGGGGTTTTTTTGGGCTCAGAACTTTTGGTTTGTTTCAATTTCTCTCAATTTCTGAGCGTATGTCGCATCTAAACATCCTGTATAAAATTCTGCTTTTATAATACGACGAAAGTTTAATTGTAGTTTATTATTTATATATTTATATATATTTATTTATAGTTTATTATTTTATATTTTATAAAGAAGGTCCGGCCGTCGTGGGCTCTTCCTCTTTCAGCTATTTTGTGAACACATCTTTTTGACAAAATTTTGCCAACTCTTACAAAACTAACGAGTTTAAAAAACAATGGTTCCACCATCATCATTTTAGCACTGGACATTTTTAATCCATAGAAATGCCATCCCTGTTTTTACTGTGATAAATTACGACAGAAAAATCCTTTTTTTGTTGTTCCCAAAAGGAAATTTTACTGTACTACTGGTTTGGAAAAAAAGCACACCTTATAAAAATTTTGGAATTGATCGAACTACTACCACATGAGGATTAGATCCTCACTTAAAGCCAGGGATGTTAGTAAATGAAAGTGGACAAAAAATACAGTTAACTTAAACCGAAACTAGTGATTCATATACTCGTAATGAATCTTAACTCGTATCTTGTTTTAACAACAACAATCGTCAATCTTCTGTTTATTTTTCTCGGGAGTTAATGACTACTACATTTCTTATGAGCAAATAATTGTAAGTAAGACTTTAATGCCGATTTGCTATAAAGAAATTCATTATCATCATTTCAGTTAATTGACTCTTAATCATGAATGAAAAAAGTCAATTCTAAAAATTCTACACGCTTTGCTCCTTCAATTATCTTTTATTTTGTTGCCAAAATATTCTGCTTAACTTTTTTTTAATTAGTTTGCTCCAAATAAAATAGTTAGAATAAAAAACTATCGTAAACCTTGTTTGTTCACTACTGATATTTAGACTACAGTCAAAGGAAGAAATATAGGTAGGTAATTCATAGCAAATTGAACACCCGAATGACCACCGTCAAGTGAAAAGCGTCAATTGACTTGAATCTTGAATGAGTGATAAATTACAAAGTCTATCTCGGGTTCAATTGCTAACTCACTGAACAACTCGTTCCTTTTGTGGTTAGCAATAATGTTGAGGAAATACTAATGCATTTCTCTCAACCATATCTTGTGAGGGAATAAAAGGAACCAAAATTTTTTTTACCAATTTCGAAAAATTGTTCCAGAATGCAATTTTAATCGCATGAAATGAAACTACCATCTCCTCGCAGGAAGCGATGCTCTTTCAAAAAATGTTTTTCTTTGACCTTTCCAGAGCTTGAACCTTGAACTTAGGAACTCTCGAGTAGTAGGCAGATACGCTGGCCATAACGCCAAGGGCATTCTTAGAGAACTCGACGAAATGTAACGAAAAATATAAACGATAATTTTTTCGATACCTATGACCTATCTCGCTTGGTTTGCGAAATATCGATAATCCTTATAAAACCTTTACTGCTCTATAATTTTAAGGTCTCAGCTTTTATAATAAGAATAGCAGTGTTTTATTGGGACGCAGGCTTGCAAAAGATCGCAATACATCGCACATGGGAAAACAACAACGATTAGTGAACAGCAGTGCCGGATTTACTTTTTTAGGGCCCATAGGCGGAATTTTTGTGGGGGCCTACCACTACCACTTGAGTACAGCTTCCACCACTAAGGCCACGTCTGGTTGACTTTTTGTATTTTGAAAGCGTTTTATAATCTTTAAAACTTTTTGTTTTGTTTTAATTTTCGCATTCCACTTTTTCAATATTCTTTTCGTTTAATATGTCAGATCAATAAATGTTCGTTTGATAATAGTAGATTTAGTAAGAATAGGGGAGTTTTTTCTAGCACTGCAGTTATCATAAGTTTTTATTCTATTTTACTTTAAGCAAACCAACTGTTAGAAACAGTGAATTAAATTAATAGTTTTCGATTAGAACTGTGTCAAAAAGGTATGCTTAAGCTAAAATAAGAGTAATTACTATTATGATTATTATTATTATTCTTATCATCATTGCCAATGAACAGTTACAAAACACGAAAAAGTAGCATTAATCAGAAATAAAAGCAGTATTAGCTTAAATTTGTGAATGAAAAGAATTGACATTATGTGCTCACTAATAGTATTCACATTCATGCTTTTCCAAAATTAAACAAACATTTCAAAATTTGTTTAAATCGTGCTATTACATCCTTTAAATCATAGCTTTGGAATGAGCTTGAAAAAAAAGTATGAATATAAATCTTAATATAGCAATAATAATATTCATTACAAAAAATATCAAAAAATGTAACTACCAGTTTGGAAAACTACGGGAGCAATTTTTTCAATTATTCACAGCTTCTATTCTAGCATTACCCTTAGCTTTCGCTTTTGCGGCCATTTTTTTCGTGGTGAAAGTAAAAAAAACCTGACCATTTTTCAACATAGAGCAGTTCACACTAGATACATAGTTGGAAAGAAAGACTTTGATCTGAACTAACGCTTTTCCAACCTGTGTGATTTTGAACTTCGACAGACAATTCTGATAAAGTAAACTAGAAACTATTCAAATCGTGAAAAATTTCATATAAACCAGAAAAATAAGGTATTTGATAACGAAAATATAAAAAGTAAAGTTGGACGACTAACTAAGTAACAAAAGACCATCCAACTATAAACATTTACACGCTGGGCTACGTGGTTTACTGCACTCTAGTTTGCAGTTTAAGTTTTTATTAATTATAAATAAATATTCGCGAGCTGGGCTACGTGGGTTACGGCACTCTGATTTGCAGAATTTATTTATTAACAATCTCACGAGCTGGAGTACGTAGGTTACTGTACTTTAGTTTGCAGATAAATTTTTCAAAATAATCTCGGGCTGGCCTTCTTGGGTTACTACACTCTGGTTTGCAAAATGTAATTATAAACAATCTCACGAGCTGGACTACGTGGGTAACTGTACTTTGCTTTGCAGTATTCTATATTTTTAAATAATTTTTCTAAAAAATTTTCAATTTGTGGGGGCCCCATAATTTGTGGGGGCCCCTAGGCGCCGCCTAGTCCACCTATATGGTAAATCCGGCTCTGGTGAACAGAAATAAGTCAGTGTTCAGGATTGAACAACAGGGATGGCAGATAAATGGTTCTTATGGTATATAGTTGCATTAGTGAGTACAGCGTTTCATTGGGACTCGTTACTGTACAAACTATAAGATTTTCAATAAAACGCACCTATCAAAATGTTACCAACAAAACTGTTTTCACACAAAGCAACCACATTATTTCTTTGAAACACTATCAATTTTTAATTTTTAAATACATACATACACATACATACTCTCGATTTACATACTTCTAAAAATTGTACATTTTTTGAACACAGAAAAAAGTAACTCAGTGTAAATAAGATACTGTGAGCCCAATGATCTACTGAGAAAGTGTTGAGAGTCTTAAGCAAAGCTAATAGAATTCAAATTCTATGCTCAAATCCTAGGACATTTCTCATGAAATTTTTGAGATCTCGTGACTTCCCACTTCACAATAAATTACAAAGAACTCTTCGGAAACACCCCTTACCCAACCCAAAACTACTTCAACAAAATATAAACCGTAAATTAAGCGATAAATTTCAAGCTCGATTTCCGTTCAACAACCGACAGTTACAAAGTTATTCATTTTCTCGCTTAGTAAACTTTCCCCAAAAGAGTCCTTGTGTTGGCGGAATCTTTTTCCTGTTCGTCTCTTTAAGTTTGTTGTTTCATTTGCAACATAAAACTAAGATTGCAATCAGGACATCATAGCATCATCAGAAGGATAAACTTTAAGTGAACTTTTGCGCGGAAAAGTTTTGTTCATTTTTTTACTTCTTCTTTTTCCTATGGCTGAAAGAGTGGCCCTCTTTTGTTGGAGTAGGTACTTCAAAATTTTGCACCAACAAAAATATTACGCAAAATAATTTACTGATGTGTACAGAAGATAAAACTAAGTCCCCTCCTCCTACCCGCACCACAGACCGCACAAATGCGAATTATTATGGAATTTTTGTAAGTTCCCTGCACCGGAAATAATTCCCATTCATTTAGAAAAAGTTAATAAACCGTTGAGAAAAGGGTTGTTGTAAATGCCAACCAAGAACTTTGTCTTCTAATTATTCTACATCATTTTTTATTATTATTTGAAATTATCCTCGCTTAACTTTTCATCCTGATAATTACTTTACTTAGAAGTTTGACTTTCTTCCGCCAGCTTTTGCTTGAAGAGGACTTGAAAAAAAGGATGATAATTACAAAACTAAACATCCTTCAAAGGTATCTCTTGGATGCTCAATTCTTTTTCAGAATTCCATTTGCCGTTAAAATTTCAATATGCATTCCTGCCGCTTGATTGGGTTTCCAATAAACTGTCAATTTCGCATGATGATGCATTTGGGTTCCTCCCCACGTTTTTGTGTTTATTTTTTGCTAGACGAAACCATCTCTCCTCAAAACAGATTTGATGTCGGGAAGCACGCAGGTGTATACTCGGGTATTGTGTTCATTCGCAAGGATAAACAACGTTCACACACAATCATCCCCTTGTGTAGAAGCTACCCTCGAAATGAGAAACAAAATGGGTGAGATAATTCAATTTTTTGACACCACTTCCGCAATGGAAGATTATATAGCAGATAATAGTTTCGAGGTGTTGTTTTGGGGGCTGGGAGGCAGAGGGCCGGCACTGGGGTGTGCAGCTTTCAATATTTGTGCCGTATTTACAGTGTCGAGGGGGCTTATGCATTTAATTGGCCGTGAAAAAGTCAAAATGAAAACATAATCACAGCCAGACAACGTCAAAGTGTTTGGGTTAGGTTGCATTCTCTGTTTTTGCAACCTGTGTATAGCCAAGTCATGTTGATCGTCATCATCGGTGTGGCCTTAAGCGTTTTCTATTTAACAAGCTTTCAGCTGTATATCGTAGGACAGCGAAGGCTTTTACATTATTCGTTGATGAAGAACAGGAGGAGAAATAATGAGTTTTTGTCTGCAAACAAAATAAATTGAGGGCTCTTCTATGTTGTGAAAGCAAGGGCGTTGAACGCCCTGGAGAGCTTCAAGTAGAAACTTTAGGTATGTAGTTTTCTATAGAGTTGAGGTAGCTTATTTATTAAAAAAAGTTGTTTATAATTACTTTTCTAGTTTTTACTGTTGGAGACTTCATACACCTCGGATCGGTGCAGGTTTGGATCAGATGCTATATGCTTTATATCAAACGTGGGGTAATATAGTGCGCGGAGGCGGAAGTGTAATTTTTTTCTCTTTAGTCGGACGGGCGTTTGCAGGCAAACAGGATAACCATATGTCTGGTACTTTACAATTGCCGCCGAGTATGGGCAGAGCAAGCAAGGAAAGTGTGCTGATCCTTTTACATATAACTTTACCTTGCCTTATATTTCTTCTTCTTTTCTTATTCATCTTTTTTCTTCTTCTTCTTCTTCTTCTTTTCATTTTTTTTCTTCTTCTTCTTAATCATCATCGTCTTCTTTTTCATCTTCTTCTTCTCTATCATCATCGTCTTCTTTTTCTTATTCTTCTTCTTCATCTTCAATCATTTCAGGGATCACCCTCTTCGCGCGTTGATTGTTGAAACTTTTACGCTTCAGTTCTCTTCATTCTTAACCCAGGAAATCGCATGAACAAATGTCAATGGGTTTCCCTTGAAACAATATTCCAATAGCTGTGTCCAGTGCCCGTGATAGTTTTGAGCCCAAACCGTCTTTTAATACGATTTTATTACAGGAAGCTTTAGCAGAATTTTGAAACCTAAGCCCTTACTCTTCTTAAAACCGAGGTTTGACCTTGCTTGCACTAAAAAGCGTCAACAGTAGGATTAATTATAGATTACAGATAAAAAGCTTCTTTGTTCTGAAAGTGTCTAGTCGAAAGTAATTATCCAACAATGTAAGGGAGCCTTTGGCAAGACATATGGGCTTCCCCAGAACTCCGGGTGCTTCTGCTCGAAAATACACAGTCTACTTTCCATCGACTCACACTCAGGAGGGGTTCACGATACCCAAGTGAGTATTAGCCAAGCTGCGAAGAAAGGATGGATTTCGTGTCTGCAGCGACGGCCCTCTACCTACTTCGAAAGTGATCCAGGATTGCAAATCCTCTCTGAATACGTTCGAAAGACTAAATTTCTTGAGCTTCGTTTCGAATCCAGGCGAAATCAAACGAATTACTGATGAACTTAGCATAGGCAATAGGCATAGATCCCAGACAGCTCAGAACTTGAACCAACACTTTGTCCGCCGAAGTCTTCAGTGAGAGCTTCAATCAACGAATATGTAAAGATTGCATCCATGGACTGTGGCTACAAAAGCAGCGCCAACAATCCCGCAGCAGGAGAAGAAGCAGAAAAATCAACAGCAGCAACCAACAGAGCAACAACAAACGCCACAGAAGCCACAACAACCCAAGAAGTGTAGAGTGCCTCCTTTATCCTATTAACACCCTAAATATGGAGATGAAGGACACAATAAATTTATGTAAGTCCGCTATTGGTGACAATTTCAAAATAAAACGTTAAGGTAACGATAGGCATGCTATTCACTGCAACACAGTGAATCAGTGTCATGTGTCATGTATAGTTAGCAAATTATTAGAAGCGACACAGAACATTTTAGCTTTACTCCCAAAATCTCAAACTACTCTTTTAAAAGGGGTAGAACCAACCTCTGTTCCAGAGGAGATCTTAGCGGAACTCCGCAGGTTGGCGGGCGACGATCTCGATTTTATCAGGATCAAGCCGTTCACCACGGCCAAGGCTAGACGTGAGAAGCGGCTATTGCCGAGGTTCTTAGTCACCCTCTCACCCAAAAGTCGACTGGAAAGTCTAAGGAGCATCTCCATCCTGGACTTCCAGATCGTCATGTGGGAAAAACTAAATATGCACGGGGACATTCTCCAATGTCTTCGTTGCCAAAGGTTCCGCCACTCCACTTTCAACTGCCAAATGCAGTCGAGATGCGTGAAGAAAAGGAGTAAGCTCGGGGAAGCCAGGTTCGAAGACAAGACCCTGCTAAAATGCGTTATGTGCGGCACCCTGCTAATTATGAGGGATGCCCTCGCTACCAAACGATAAAGAAATCAATAAAAGTAGCTCAGACAGCAACCGCGGAAGAAAGAAGGCTTACAGTTAAACCGATTTCAAGGGTCAAATCAATCCACAAGTCTCTTACGCCCAAATGGCGTGGGGACGTGGAAGTACGGTACAACCTCCTCAGGAAGCAGTGCCCAATGTTGCTGCTGATGGGGAGTCAGAGTTGATAGTCGTTCTGCGTGCAATACAGGCACAAATGAACGAACTATCAAAATAAGTAAGTGATCAGGCACGCAGGGTGGATTTGATCTACCGAACAGTGCCGTCGTTGCGCAATTTTTTTGGGTTAACGGGCGCGCTGCCGGAGAGGCCTTTCAAGATCCTAGCCGTGAATGTGAATTCGCTAGTTAGGGTAGAACGACGAACCGAATAGCGAAACTAGGCTAAATCAGCATCGCAAATTGACGAATTACAATTACATTATCGTAAGGAGGGACCGACCCAACTCGACTTTCGCGGGTTGGGTTGCGATCTTCATACGTAAGGGCATTGTTCATAAAGTAATATATAGTTTTGAAGTACGCCATTTAAAAATCTATAACAAAATAAAGAAGGTAACTATCTAACACTACAATATAGCGGTTCTTAGGTATGCGTGCTCAAATTATTTACTTGCTTAGTATAGGTGGGCATCGAAGTTCGGGGCGAACCTGAGCTTCAACCAATATCTTACGCCAACAATTTTGATTTTGGCGAGATCTCTCCAGTTTTGCAATCTATGTAGGTTGTGATCTTCTTCCGATTGATTGCGCCACCAAAGACGAAGTCTTCCCCTTCCGCGATATTCCCTGCAATGTGCTTTCGAAAACCCGTCGAACCGGAGCGATACGGTCCATCCGCTCTTCATAGCCCATCCATCGTAGCCTCGTGATGCGTACTCTTCTGGCTATGCCCATGTCGCGGTACAGCTCGTTGTTGTATCCTCTTCTCTACACATTGTCTTTGCATACAGGACCAAAGATGACTCAGAGTATTCATCTTTCGAAACGACCAAAGGTTTCCTTATCCACTTTCGATAAAGTCCACGCTTCCGCGCCGTAAAGCAGGACTGCATGATTAAGGTCTTATAAAGGGGTACCTCGTTTTTCTAGAAAGGGTTTTGTTTCTCAATTGCCTTCTTAACTTGCAACGGTTGGCAAGAGTAATTCTCCGTTTGATCTCCTCACAGATGTTTTTATCCGTGTCTATAGCGGATCCAAGGTAGACGATGTCCTGTACTAGTACCTCGAAGCTATGTCTATCTACTGTGAAGTTTTACCCAATTGGTCGATGTTCGGTGTCCTCGTTTGATGACAATATATACTTCGTTTTACCCTCATTAACCATCAAACTCATTTTTGCCACTTCTATGACATTACGCTTCCCTCTTCCCATTGTGTTAATATCATCTGCGTTAGTGAGTAATTGTACAAACTATTGAAAGACTATACCTCTGGTGTTGACGTTTGAGTTTTGTACAATCTTTTCAAGTATGATATTAAGGAAATGGCATGACAGTTTGTCGCCTTGTCGAAAGTCTTTTTCCATATCAAAGGTCTCCTTGAGTTCTCTACCAACCTTGACGGAGCAGCGTGAATTCTCCAAAGTCATCCCGCATAGTCGTATGAGCTCTGCAGTCATGCGGAAACTAGACAACTCGTCTCCGTAAATGCTTTTATGCGACTTTGAAATCGATAAAAAGATGATGTTTATTGGTATCATATCCCTGCGTTTTTCCAAGATCTGCCGAAATGGGAAAATTTGGTCGATTGTGGACTTTTCTGTTCTAAACCACATTGATAAGCACAACTCAAATTGCTGACGAGTGCTCCAGTTAGTATATTGAAAAAACACTTACTAATCTAGAGCTTATGATGTGGTACTTGTACAATGACTAACAAAAGAATTAACTTGATGATGTTTCTACACAATGAGATCAAACTCACAGAGCTCTTAAAGACTTCCCAGAAAAAAAGTTCTTGTTGAAACACTTGGTTTATTAAATGATGCGAAACCAGATGCAGCAGCATCAGCATGTCTTTCATCCCCGTTAGCTCACAACATTCTTATTTCACCTTTTATCAAACAAACTTGGAAGAAGACAAAGTGACACAATATGATTTACACGAGCTGATAACCTTGCTTTATGTTCTGCGATTTCCTCACACCATAGTTCTTCTGACAACTCACCCTTCGTAAAAACAAGCATCATTATGTTCCTTTCTCAAAAAAGAAAAAAAAGAAAAAAAAGTAAATCATTCTTCCATCCCATTCCAAGAGTCATTTTACTTCACAGACTTCTAGAAAACAACTAACCATTGTATTGCTCTGCCTCACATCCTGCGGTGATGGTTACCCCAGTACATCCTCAGCAGGCGCCTGAATAATTTACTGCCTCCTATTTTGTTGTTGGCCTTTATCATTGATAAGGACATCACGTATTTTACTACAAAATATCATTTTTCTTCACTCATTTGCACTTGTATTTTTCTTCCAGGAATTTTTTTTTCTTACCATTTTATTTACTTTGCATTTTACTAACAAACAATACCGGCCTAATCTCACTTCCGTGTGGCATACGAACAAAACCCTGATTACACAGTGTTTTCTATTTTTTATATTTTTTTTGTTGGGGAATAGAATCAACGATAAAAAAAATAAACCAAAAAGGATAAGGAAATAAGAAAAACGCTTAAAAGCCCATTTCGATTGTCACACAAGAACGAGGGTGCGTGCGAATACCGGAATTCAGAGCAAGAAGAACGAGGAGGCAGAGCATCTTTACACTCTTACAAGTTGAGCATAAAACATTTTATTATTGTGAAAGGATATGTTTATAGGAACGGGTGGCTAAGGTAACCCCCACTCTTCAAATATATCGATAAATGTTTATAAGGCATGAGAACCGAATTTGTTAAAGGTTTTTGTCATTGGCTGGACAAAGCTTGTATTTATTGAAGAAGAAAAGATCTCTAAAGGATTCTAGTCTCCACTGGGAGTATCGCATTCTAATGAGATACAAAGCGTTTATTGATGAAAATTTGTATTCAAAAGAAAACACGACACCATTCAAAAAGGATTCATCTCGCCTTGAATGACTTTGTACAATGGGACTGCGCTGCATATATCCTCTTGATTGTGTTACAAGTTGTTACACACGATAGGTGTGAGGAGTGTCGAGGGTGTTTTTGTAAAGAAAACTCTTGAAGATATCCTTTTGATTTGGTTTTTATATTTCTTTTTGTCAACATTCGTCTTTGAATCGTTTCTACATTTTAAATCTCTTTTTATCGATGGTGCAGGTTTTACCAAATGTAAAATACCCACGGCGGAGTGGCATAAAAAAAATAAGAAAAGCCCTGGTGAGAAATTGTAAAATCCCTTTCTTCGGAATTTGATTCGAATATAAAAGCCACGAAGACACGACGATGGTAAAAGAAACCTACACACATTGGAATTGAAATCACTGAATGAATGAGAAGGCGACGAATTGTGTATGTTTCGTTTTTCTTGCAATCTTTAGCTATAGTTTGACAATGCAGAGATTTTTTGAAAAGCATTCATCGCAATATATCCTGAATGGTGATAACGCGCGAAGGACGAACAAGTTGAATTCTGGTGTTTTTTTTTCCTCATTTTTCTATCTCTTTCTGTTGGAGGGACTTTTTATTTTTTTGTTTGTTTGTTTGCTATTGAGGTGGAGCTATTCCAATGTCCTGCGGGCAACAATATGACTGGTACTTTGGGTGGTGGATGGTGGTTTGTGGGTGTTTGGCTTGCTTTGGTTGTTTTGAAAGGCGGATTTGTAGAGATTTTTAAATATGTATTTATTGTTGATTTGTGTATGAGATTGTATTGACAAGTAAGTGTATGTGAATATTTAGTTTAAAATGGTTTTCATGGAATCTTTCGCGATATATCTTTTAGAAAATATGATTTTGGTCTGCAAGACGCTGTGTTTGACTCAATAGAACAATTCTAGGACTTGATTCTAAATTGAGGAGAAACATGAGACTTGTGATAAGTGGATCACGAAAGGATCACGTTTCCTTCAAGTTATATTCTTGACTAGGTGCGCCAGCGACTTCGTCCGCAAGAACTGGCATAACTTTTTTATTTATCAACCGATTGTCATGAAATAAAAACTAAATGTTAAGTGAAGCTTACCACAATATATTACTGAAAACCCCATCTAGATTGGATAAGCCGTTTCTGAAATAAGCGTGCACAAACAAACAGACGAAAATTCCAAAAATCATTGTTTTGGGTTCCTTTGCGTTAATAAAGGTCTACTATAATATTTTTTCTCATATATCTTCCATGTACAGACAGCGACCTGTTACGTTTTTATTATATGTATTGATTGATATTGATTGTAATCATTAAACCTCATTCTCTAGTTTTGTTTCTAAAGTAGGCATTCGTCGACTTCAAATGCCAATGAAGACATTTCCTCCCAGAATATTTTTTGCTTGAACTTTCTAATCAGCAAGTCCCTGCCAAGACAATAAGAATACTGATTGATCGTTGCCCCTGGCTGTTTCAGCTGTGTTGATTTCTTTTAAAAATAGAAATAAACTGCATAGCCGATGGAAACGTAGGCCAACAGCTTCTAATTGGAGAACCTTCGTATTGGCTCGAAACCAGAATATCACAGTTATCTGAGCATATAAATCTATCTTTTAATACTCGTATCTCTCTACCTCAAAAGAAATTACGGAGCAACTTAAGTAAAATTTGTGTTCTCGGTGCCCAGTCTTGCAGATTTTGTAGTGGTTAACGAAGTTGAATAAGATGCAATTGGTGAAAATAGAATTTTGCCACTCATAAAAAACCATCTCTCATATTAGAAACTATAGTACCTACTGAACTACTGATAACGATGCAAAAGTTCTTCCCACACCGTTAAGAAACGAGACTCGTCCTATTGATCTGTGTTCAGACCAATCAGTATCCCACAGTTTTTTTTTTTTAATAAGGTGTAAGGAAAGTCAGTTGAGAAAGAAATTAAAGGATATCTTTTAATAACCAATCCCTTATTCGACTAGCAATCGGAGTTCAGAGCTAATCGCAGCTGCTCCTTGGTCATTATTCTCGATTAGATTTGAGTTGAATATCATCTCACTGTTCTCTGCCTAGTTGATTTCTCTAAGGCTTTTAGCAAAGTCAAATACAATGTTCTTAGGCGGGAGTTGCAATTACTTTTCTGATTTTGTGGTGGGGCATGCAAGGTATTTACAAACAGACTATCTACATATCAGGTAGGCAGTTAACAGTTGTATCTTATAATAGGGTAATAAAATTGTTATCCAAAAAATCCAAAGAGTCCCTCAGGGTTCAGTACTTTGTCCGTTACTCTTCGCCATGTTTATGACGATGATTTACTTTCTTGCTGTTGGCATGGTTCTGTACCTACATTTATAGCCAGACCTTGATGAACTTTGTCTTTCAATCAATGAAGTCGAACTTATCATTAAACTATATTATGAAGAGGAAAGAATTTTTGTTTTGTTTGTATTGAATAGACTCCAAAGCTAAGCCGAATTGAATAATATTTGGAACAGAGATGGTCTACACTCTAGAGAAATGATATATATAATATATTTCATTACAATATTCTTACGGGAAAGGGACTGTAAAGGAACATAATCGGGAACTAAGAAAATACTAGACCGATTTCAAAAATTCTTTCGCCGTCAGAGGGATACATTATCCCCGAGTACCACCGACTTTATCTCATTACTATATTCCCCCAGTAGCATGGACTATATTTCATTCCCATATTCCTAAGGGAAAGGTAATCTAACCGGGAGCTTAGAAAATACTGAACCGATTTCAAATACTCTTTCACTGTTAAAGGACTTCATTGCCATGGACTAACATAAATTATATTTCTTCCTCTTGTGTGAAGCAGTTGAGTGATGAGAGAGCTACGATCCCTTCGAAATCACGATGGCCGGTAACTCGAAACAAAGAAAAAAATGTGGAAGAAGTAGAAGAAGTGGAAGAAGTGAATATTCACGTCAGAAACTAGGTATTAAATATGTTCTATTATTTCACTTGGGGAGAAAAGAAAACACAACACTACTTTCAATGAAGCAATCGAAACTAATTTTGCAAGAACAGACACGATTTTCACACACACGGCACAAATTAAAAAACTATTTAGAAGAATTTAGTTTAATTTATCTCGAGATTTTTCTTAAGAAATGAATTACAAATATATTAAACGCATTTAAAAGAACAAAGAACTTGTTTCAATTTGATTTTCACCGAAAATAATGCAAACGTCCACCGAAGAACACATTTCACTACATTTAATTCGCCTGAATGACAAATTGCGAGCAGTGCCGACAAATATGCAATCGATAATCCGCGTTAAACGTGTAACGCAACCATGTTTGGAAGTCGCATAAGAAGTTTCACTTCAAAAGAAGAAGATTGGTTGCGATCCATCAGGTTACAAACACACAAATTTTGGTATATGAAGCATTTATGGTTGAATACGGAATCTTTGGGCATCTGCATACCTTACTACTTTGGAAATACGACGCAATTGCTACTTTCTTCAATCCTGCCACAAATATCTTAATGTGAAATAACTGCGTTTTGTAACCTTGACTCACATTTTAAACGGAAGATGCAGACTGCTTTCAGTGTAAACAACGCCCAGGAACCTTTCGGATACCTCTCGCTATATCTACGGGTTACGCAGGTGTGCCCATTCAGCAGTCAAAAAACAGAAACCCCCGAATGAGCTTCTCCAACATATTTGGCTTAAAGGTCTTTCAATACTGGGACAGTGTATTGAAGTAGGGATGGTGGCGGATGAGCTCCTGGTGAGCACACGGCAGCTCTCACACCCCTTCAGCAGGCTACTGACACTGGATATTCCAGCCCTTTATGTCTGAAGGGATCCCAAAAGGACCTCACCCTCCAGGTTGGGGGTTGTAAGTGGGGTTAACTACTCAACCACGGCAAAAAACATATGGTTCCGAAACAACAACCAAAAGCCTCGGATAACGATAATGATTTCAATTCACTCCCACCGTCAATCAAAATAACGGTCAATTCGAAAACTCTTAAGAAAGGTGATTGACGACACAATACAACTGCGAAAATAGACATTTCACGAAAGCCCGTTTGTGCCATACATGATAGAAGTGAATTGCACAATTCGCAGTTTTAAAAAGTTTTCATAGGATGGACATGTCTTTGAAAGTCGCTCTCTATTTACTCCTTGCTATGGCTGTGGAAAAAAAAAACACAAAATGTGTGGTCTAGAACATGAACTTAAAAAGACAAAAATTAGGGTAAACTGAATTATTAAAAAAATTAGAAAATACTTCTCAAGCTCATTTTGAAAATTATGTGTGGTCTAGAACATGAACTTAAAAAGACAAAAATTAGGGTAAACTGAATTATTAAAAAAATTAGAAAATACTTCTCAAGCTCATTTTGAAAATTATGTGCGCATAGAGAAACATGTTTTTGATGAACTTCTGTGAAAAGTGAAACATTTCATCGAAAATAAGATTTTTGAATGAGAAAAGCAGTTCCTGCAATTCATCACTTATAACTGACATTAAGGTTCTTGACCAGCGAAGATTTAAAATCCTTGACACCTACATATTTGTGCACAAAGAATTGGGCATAAATATTTATAGAAACATTTTCTGATCTTCCAAATCTGATCGTGATCTTTTTTTTCAAGGAGTAATACCATAAAGATAACTCATAAATGTCATCGGTTTCAGTACCGGACTTTTCGCTGCATTTAACTATTTTTTGTTCTTTCGATAACTATAAAATTTTTTAACCGTAGTATCCCGATCAGCTTCTGGGTTTTTCTCGCGAAGTTCATCAATCAAAAGAAGTTCTTAAGCAATGTTTTTCGACGCCCGGTTGCTATATTCCGGGCTTATAATTTTCCAGAGAGCCGACAGCCGAGTGTTCTCTATAAAGTTCAAGGAACTAGCTCCAGAATTTCTGTTCTTCACATTTTTTTGCCATTCACCGAACAAAATAACTGTACAAATTTGCTGACTTGAGCAAAAATCAAAATTGTTTTGATTTTTCCACAGTTCAGTTCAAAACCCAAGTTTTGTGTCGTCAATGGCGGGCCCAACATCAGTTGAATCTTAATATATATATACATATTTTTTTTTTATTCAACGCACACCTTGTTTTCTCCAATTTCCACAAAGAACAATTGAACTTGTTAAAAGCTTTGAATGTTTTTAATTATTTGACTTTTTTGGTGGTGCGTATTATTGCTTCGCGTCGCGTCGGCCGACGCTTCCTGAGCTCTGTTGTGCCACCCAATTTATTAATTTTTCATTTTCACTTAAAATATTTTTAATTAAAGTTGTTCGTACACCGTACCGTTTTATTGAGTTCAAATTTGAAGAAAAGCATGGACTGTATTAATTCAATAGTCACAACAAAGCATCTTTTGGGTTTAGTCGTGATGCTAAAGATTAAGTGACAACATCCCGAAATGCATTCATGGTAGATACTCCTTTTTACGCGTTTTATAATTTTGTTATTGTTTTATGTGTTAAAAGTAAATTTATGAAATCAGTTGAGTCGACACCTCACTGTCTAATTGTTTTTAATTACTGAACTGTAACTTATTACTACACCATATCGATCTACTGAGTTATTCAATTCAATAAAAGCTTCCTATGGCGACATTTTGGCACTTATTACTGATCTCCATAGAATGTGATGTTTCAGTCAGAAAATAAACCTTCACCATAGCGGTAAGATTGAAATGTCAGGTGTTTTGCTCCAAGAAGTTGTATTTGAATAAGTAAACTAACTAATCACAAAATATGTTGGCCATGTGTACAGCTGCAAATGATTTCGTTAATATTTACAATGGAGCTATTGACTTAAGAGCTGAAATCGAAAAATTAGACTTGCAAGACCGAGATGGGTCGATCAACTTCTGCGATCTAACGAGCATTGTAGACAAGTTCAATCTGTGGAAGAAGCTCATGCCAACTGTTGAACCGTTCTATGGTAAGTCTTCTTGTTCTTAAATTAAACAAAAGCGTCCATCACAAGACGAAATTCTTTAAATTTGTAGCAGTCAAATGCAATGATGAAATTCCAGTGCTGAGAACTCTTGCAGATCTAGGCACAGGCTTTGATTGTGCTTCAAAAAACGAAATAAAGAAAGTTCTTGATGTGGGAGTACCTTCAGATCGCATTATCTTTGCAAATCCTGTCAAACCGAAGTCTTTTATCAAGTATGCTAAGTCGGAGAATGTTACAGACAGCACTGTGGACAACGAATTTGAAATTTACAAGATATTTAAACACTACTCGGAGTCTAAGTGAGTGTTTCATGAAACGGCGCGGGGATGGCAATAACTTCTTTCTTTTAATCAATAGTTTGGTTCTTCGTTTCCGTTCTGATGCCAATGAGGCTATGAGCCCTTTTGGGAACAAGTTTGGTTGTAATGCGTTTGAAAATGGAGCGTCTTTGATGCTTTTGGCAAAAAGTCTGGGAGTTAACGTAAGTACGTTTGGTGTAGGTACATACACACGTTGTACGTTCATTTTCATTCAAAGTAACTATTTTGGTAAGTACAAAGCTGAAGCGATGTGATTTGTCCCGCGAAGTCAACATTCCAACCTCTCGGAGGTTGCTTCATTTGCCTCAGTTGCTTAACTCACTTCGTTTTTTTTTGCCTTTAAATTCACTTTCAACGCAGGCACATACATATATAGTTATAAATGTCATTTAATATCTCCTTGTCATCATTTTATCATACCACAATAAAAATGTCCTTTCTTTTAGATGACGGGAGTAAGTTTTCATGTTGGTTCTGGGTGCAGTGAGCTACAAGCTTATGACAGAGCAATCTCCACTGGCAGTAGTTTATTCAAATTCGGCAATTTTATCAAGCACAAAATGAAAATGGTTGACATTGGAGGTGGATTTCCGGGAGATGACGAAGATGATCTGTTTACCAATGTAATAGTGCTATTATATTGATCCTGCGAAAAAATTTCAATTCTTCTTCTTTTTAGATTGCAAAGACAATAAATGATGCACTGGACAAGTATTTCGGTGAGCTTCAAGTCAGGGCCATTGCAGAGCCTGGACGATATTTTGTCCATTCAGCATACACCGCTATATGTAAGGTTAATTCGAAGTGCGAAGTGAGAGGGGATGATGGCCAGCTACAGAAGATTATGTACTACATAAACGATGGTGTTTTCGGAACGTTTGCTCTTTCCGTATATGAGCCCTTCAAAATTGAGCCGATTCATTTCAAGGTGATGTTTATGTTTATCCATTTATTTGATTAGTCATTTTAACCAACAGTTTATTCATGGTTAACAATGGAAATAGTGCGAATAAATTGTGAAATGATCAAATGAACTAAATTTTCTTTTTTTGTGTTTGCAGAGTGCGAACAGCGAATTGTTTGACTGTGTTTTGTGGGGATCAACATGCGATGGTGTCGATAAGGTTTGTTTTTTTTTCTTTTTTTATTCCAAGAGACATATAAATCTATATTTATTCAGGTTTCTGAGACGCAGCGTCTGCCGGATCTTCACGAAGGAGATGTACTTGCTTTCCCGAATATGGGAGCCTATAGCGTTCCACTAATGACAACATTCAATGGGATTGATTTACCAGAAACTAAATTCTTTTTAAGAAGTGATTGTCTACGGATTGGTAATTAGAAACAAAAATGTTTTTGGCTGTTTTGTATTTCCATTTGGAAATCGTATTTCACTGTAGGAACTTTTATGAATTTGTATGAATGTTTTTATGAGATCGTTTTTATGTAAGCAATGTCAACTGTAAGAAAATTAAAGAAAGTGATCTTTTTGTATTACTTTTTTAGCAAATACACAATTTAAGTTTTCACTAGCTACGTGCTTTGGAAGCTTTGCTACCATTTTCACCACAGGTATAGATCACTACTCTCAGAAGTAGTCTGCTGAGAGAGTTCTGATCTCTTTGAGAATTTGCGAGTTGTAATGGGTGACTTCGAAAAAGCATTCGATCAACAACTACGAAAACTAATATTGGTGAACCTCAGACAACGATTATTTGCAGAGGCCCATGTGCGAATGATTGAGGATCTGAATGATGAGCGATCTAAGTCACTGCAGGAGTAGGTACACATCTTTTTACAAGTGTAGTGGACATGTCTTAGAAGTGGGTCTGGACTTGAAGACTTGTGTTACCTGCTTGTGTTAGTGCATCAGTTATTCTTTGCTGCCGTTGGAGCTATCATTATAGTGAGGATCCTACATCCCTGCAAGAAGCACTTACTGTATGGATAAAAGTTGAAGAAGTTAGTGGGTACCGTACAAATCCAAAAAGATTGAGTACTTGTGTTGCCCATTTTCTGATCTAGACAAGACTGTTCCAAACATTTATTTGAATGGAAAGGTGTATGCCAATTGTGAAAAGTTTATCTAAATACCAGGAATCAAAAATAAGCTGCGGGGCTTTTTATGTCCGAAAGGCGAGCACTTAGCTGAGGGGAAGACTCTGAGCCCGACTCTCACATACGATTCATAATAGTGAACAATGGTTAAAGTATGTTGACGGAAACTGAGATGATGATAGTTCGTAAGACAACAAAAGTAACTAAGCTTGGACGTATGTTCAACTAGTCCCAAACCCCGTGGAATCCTTGACCTCTAAAAAATCATCTCGGAGAAAGTAGAGCACGATCGATTTAGTTGGCGTTTTTATGTTTAAAACAGAGATCCAGAGAACCTCTCCAAAAAGGCAATGTCTCACCACTTTCAGATAGGATCGCGAAGGAGCAAAAAGAAAGGCAGACCCAAGGCACATCTCATACAGACAATTACAACGAAATCTGCATTCAATTGGCCTCAGTTTGTCGACGCTTTCACTACCTACTAAAAAGAGGAATACCTTTTTGTTTGTTTGTTTGTATGTATTAAATAGGCTGTAGAACTACTAAGCCGTTTTGAAATAAATTTGGAACAGAGATGGTCTAGATTCTAGAACCTAGGAAGTAACATAGGGAAAATTTCATCCCCATATTACTTCGGGAACGGAAACCGGAACGTAAAGTAGAGCTTAGAGATTGTATTGAATGGGTTCCAAAACTACTGAGCTGAATTGAATAATATTTGGAATCATACACGCAAAGGAAAAAAAAGAGAGGCAGAACAGAACAGGCAAAACACTCCTGGTGGAGACAAATATAACGGCATCTTCATTTCCTTGGCCTCAGGCATGGAACAATCCAAAACTGGAGGTTTGCGGCATTCTGAGCTCAATGGGGCGTACCCAACGAACGAATCACTAAAGGTAAAACAGTTGAGTGAAAGAGTTGTTATACCTTCGAGAACACGATGCCCGTAACCCTAGAAAAGAAAAAGAAGAAGGGCACTTTGACCATTTTTTAAAATCCTTTTCTTCTTTTGTGATATTATAAAAGTGAAAACTATTGAACAAAATGGTAAATGAAAATTGTTTTTTTTTTATTTTCTCCTTTGTTTATAATTATTAACTTTTGGGTTTTTTTATAAATGTAAGATAAATTATTTTAAATTGTATTTGCGACGCGTTTCGGAGATCACTCCATCTTTGGCCAACTGCTAAGCTCACTGTTGTTCTTCTTGCTTATCACTGCTGTAGCTTCATCGTTCCACCACAATGTTTCTTTGGCTTATTGGTGGTGTCCCTTTGGAACCTCCAGCAATGATTCGGCTCAATCCCATATATTTTAGTATGCGCTCTCTGCACATTGAACTGTGATGATTGCGATACACAGATATTTCTGCAAACTGCATTATGTTTAAGTCAAAAAGAAGAACTATCGCAACATTAAAAACAACCTTTTAAAAGTAAAAACGGCATTTGTTTTTCAAAAAAAGGAATAGGAAATTTTGACCGTGCATCAGCGTTGACATAACGACAACTGAGGCGGATATGATGGGCGCAGGGTAGGGTTGCTCAAAAAACATCGATACATCGAAAACATCCAATGTTTACTATTCGATGTATCGAATAAATCCGATGTTTCGCACCCTTTCGATGTTTACCAATGCATCGATGTTTTTTTTATTCGATGCATCGAATGAAGCAGGCATTGAAAAGACTCACTCAAAGTACCAAATCTACAGTTAAATTTATTTCATATCAGTGGGATGGTGTATTTCATTCGATCCATATTGAATAAAGCAAGCATCGTACAATACACACCACAACTCAGTTACAGTCCCTAACCAAATCGATTTCAGTGTTCTGTTTCTGTTTAATTCATGTCATACATAATATGCTCTCTTCTCCTTCACTTTATATATCCAGAGACAGACTACACGATGTGCAGCATGCAGATGCACACGCGACGCCTGCGCTTTGCTCAAAAACATCGATACATCGAAAACATCGATGTTTTTATGCGAAGCATCGACGAACTTCGATGAAAGGTTACGGTGTATGACATCGAATAATACATCGATGTTTTTTTTCCATGAGCATCCCTAGCGCGGGGTATATCAAAGAAATTAGTGAACCAAATCTCAGCCAGCGGATGTTCCCACCGATGCAATCAACAAAACAGAAAAACGAAACAGAAACGTCAGCGTCATTTTTTTTTTTTTTTTATTAACGCGCACATCAAGCGTTTATGAATATATGATATGAATTTATAATAAAAAATAAAACAGAGTGCCAGTATTAAGGAAAATAGGAGGGGATTTAAAGTGAGACACCGATATACGTTGCTTTAACCTTTGTGAATCATAATGCAGGGGAAAAACATAGGCAGGTAGAGCATTCCACATTCGGGTCGTGAGACTAAACAATGAATCACCATACTAGACTGTACGATCGAAGTGGGGCTCAAAGTAAAACTGATGAACATTCCTAGCGAGGTGAGTGTTGTGGCTAAATTGTTTCAGGGAAGGAATGCAGCTGGCTATTTCATTAGAGCACTGTTTGTAGTAAAAGCGATAAAAGAGACTGAGACAGGTGACCTTTCGACGATGTTCAAGAGAATCAATCGATTATGCTATTGAACTATCACCTATCAATCTTAACGCTCTGTTTTGTATCCTATTAAGTAGGCGCAAAGATGTTAGTGGAACACCTGACCAGGTATGGGAGTTATACTCCAGTTTGGGACGAGGGATGGATAAAGGCCTTATGAATTGTAGTCAGATCAGAAGGTGTGAAGAACTTCCTGCATCGTCTCAAGAAACCTAAGCATTTAGCAGCGTTTTTGGCGACTTCAAATATGTTGTCATTCCAACGAAGATCGTCGTTTACACACATACCAAGTACTGACAGCTTTTCGGTTTCTTCGATGCAGGTACCATTCATGGATAATTGCAATGGGGGAATGTTAAGCTTCAACGACAAGAGACAGCATTGAGTTTTCGAAGTATTGATTTCTACTCGGTTCTTATGACCCCATGTAACAATGCTGTCAAGGTCAGAATTCAATGAGCTTATCATACGCAGCCGTTCCAGTTCCACATCCGAAGAGCAGGGACGTGAATTTGGAAACGAATATGAAAAGCTGAGGGTCGAGTCGTTAGCAAAACAGTTGAGAGGATTAGAAGTTTCAGACAAGAGATCATTAATGAAAATGAGGAAGAGAGTCGTAGACAAAACGGAGCCCTGGGGAACACCAGCATTTATGAAGTGGGTATCAGACTTGAAGCCATCCAATACAACTTGTATTGAACGGTCGGAAAGGTAATTTCTAATCCAACGAAGAAGAGACTCATCGATACCAAATGCACGCATTTTCGATAAAAGAGCCTAATGCCAAACTCTATCAAATGCTTTTGAAATATCAAGCGCAATAATCTTACTTTCTCCAAAACAATGTAAAGATTGGTTCCACTTTTCGGTGAGATATGCCATCAAATCACCAGTGGACCGTTTGCTACGAAAGCCGTACTGACGGTCATTAAGAAGTTTTCGTTCTTCACGATATTTCATAAGTTGACGGTTTATAAACGTTTCCATGACCTTGGAAAGAAGGTAAGTGTAATTGGACGGTAATTGGAAGATATTTATTTATTTATTCGCTTAATTCAAGCTATGTAAAAATACTTAAACAAACAATAATAACTTAAAAATCTATCTTAAAAACTAAATGTGTTTGTGGGATTATGGAGGATTGGAATACAAATTTCTTTTAAGGGAGGATATGCTTTTGTCGAGGATGTGTTGTGAATTATTGGCTAAACGTAACATACGAGTAATAGGGTTGAAATGCCTATAATTAGTGCGGTGAGTAGGAAGGTTATAGAAAGGTACGGATCTTAGGTTGCGTGAATTGGTATTGAGGACCATGTTTTCAAGAAGTGCGGGGGAGTCGATTACGCCAGTTATTAATTGGTGCACAAAGAGTATGTCAGCAACATCGCGACGTCTAGCTAGGGTGTGTAAGTCGATTAATTGTAATCTATCTTCATAGGGAGGTAAGATAAGGGAATTCGACCAGGGAAGATTGCGTAAAGCAAAACGAAGAAACCTTCGCTGTACAGTTTCAATTCTAAGAGAGTGGGTTGTTTGATAAGGAGACCACACCTGAGAAGCATACTCAAGGATAGGTCTGACGAAAGTTATGTAGAGTGACTTTGTGACGTAAGGGTTTGAAAATTCTTTAGACCAGCGTTTTATAAAGCCAAGGGAAGAGTTAGCTCTTGATATAATTTGGTCAATGTGGGAACGGAAATTGAGTTCTTTATCACAATAGATACCGAGATCGCGAATGGAAGACACTGCTGGAACAGCTACGTTGCAAAAGTCGTACATTCGAGGGGGGAGAGGAAGACGTTTCCGTGAGAAAGTCATGAATTGACACTTGCTAACATTAAGTTCAAGGAAATTTTTTTGACACCAAGTTAGAAAGGAATTTAAATCATGTTGAAGTAGGGGAGGGTCGGAAGGTGTTAAAATGACCCTCGTTATTTTTATGTCATCTGCGTAGATAAAAAGGTTGGAGTAGGAAATAATCTTGTCCACATCATTTATGGCGAGGACAAATAAAAGAGGGCCAAGATGGCTGCCCTGAGGAACACCAGAAGTGGCGGAAATGGGGGTCGAAATAGAGCCTCGGAAAACTACCCTATAAAATCGGTCTTCCAAATAGGATTTGACCCATTGGATGAATAGTGGTGGAAAACCAAAAGCTCTTAACTTAAGATAGATAATGCCGTGAGAGATTTTATCAAATGCTTTAGAAAAGTCAGTAGTAACTACATCAACCTCGTTGCCTTTTTCTAAAGCACAGATTGTCATAGAAACGAATTGTGTAAGGTTCGTTGTGGTTGATCTGCCCTTTAAGAAACCATGCTGTAGTGGGGAAACAATTGACTTGCAATGAAAATTAAGCGTATCATAAACTATACTTTCAAAGAGTTTAGGAGTTGCTGAGAGCTTAGCTATGGGACGGTAGTTGGAAATTTCATTTTTGCAACCTTTTTTGTGAATAGGGAAAATAAAAGAATTTTTCCATACTGTTGGAAAAACAGCTTGTGTGAGCGAGAGTTGAAACAGATTTGAAAGCGGTTCACTGATTGTGTTGATGCATTTCTTAAGAAATATGGCAGGGATACCGTCCGGACCAGGAGAGAAGTCATCTTTAAGTGAGTTGATTTTTTCGTAGACAGTGTCCCGACTAACCCTTAGAGAAACAAAACTGGTATTTGAACTGTTTGTCAGATAACTGAAATAATTAAGGTCGGGTTCAATCATATCTTCACTGTACGATAGACTAAAAAAATTTGCAAAAAGATTAGCGATAACTTGGGAATCAGAAGAAGAGGTGTCAAGGAAATTAAAAGAAAGAGGAAGTCCGTCAGATTTTCTCTTAATATTTATAAATTGGTAAAAACGTTTGGGTTCGGAAAGAAGACTGGTTTGCATTTTATCGAGGTAGTCATGATAAAGAGAATCACATAAAGTTGAAAAATTGAGGAAAGCTTGTTGGTAAATTATGTAATCAATAGTTGTTCTTGATTTAATGAACGTTTTCCATAATTTATTTTTAAGATTACGAAGTGATCGCAATTCTTTCGTATACCAAGGGGGAGATAACGAGCAATTCTTTTGGGGCAAATGGGGAACACATTGGATGATGCATTCGAAGATAGCCGTGTAAAAGAAGGTAAGCGCAATGTTGATGGGAGTGAAAGAGTTTATGAAATTGTTGAATTCAATCTGGCTTATTAAACTATTAAGTCCATTAAAGTCAGCTTTACGAAAATTAAACAGGTAAGATGCTTCAGAATCAGCAGCGGAAATGCTTTGATTGAGTGTGAAGACAAGGGAAAGAGGAGGGTGGAAGTGGTCAAGGGTCGAGAGAAGATGGAAACTTTTGGTGACTGCTGAGTTGTGAGGGTCAGAAGAGAAAATGAGATCTAGTTGTCTGCCTAGGTTGTTAGTAATATTACTAATTTGAAAAAGGCCAGACCCAAAAACGCGATCGCAGAAAAGACTTTCTTTCTCAGAAGTAGTATTGCAAGGAACATAGTTAGATTCATCCTCAGACTGTATCCAGCGTAAATCAGGCAAATTAAAGTCTCCAACTATAATAATGTCATCACTAGAGTCAGCGGTTTCGAAAAGGGAGTCAAATGAATCAACTAACATTTGATATGCGAGAATAGGTTGCGAAGGATGAATATAGCAGCAAGCTATATAAAAACACCGATTAAAAACAGATAGTTTTACGCATACTAGTTCAGTGAGTGGTGATTTAGATATATTAACTAGGGTTGCACTGAAACGGTTGTGTACGGCTAAAAGAACACCACGGCCAGACGTCCCGTTTTCATTAATTTGCCCATCTGCACGAAAAACTACGAAATCGGAAATGAATAATTCATTGTCAAGGAAACTGGAATCAAGGTTAGTTTCAGTAAGGGCAAAGATATCAAAAGGAAGTTTTTGGGAATTAAGGTAAACTGAGGATGTTTTTGTGCGAAGTCCTCTAACATTCTGATAGTACAGAGATATGGTGCTAAGGGTTACTTCGTTAGATACCGAGAAAGCGAAAGTATTAGTGTTAAAGACGTGGTTTTTTGGAAAAATTGGAGTGTATGGAACGATTCGAGGCTACGTGTGAAGAAAACGTAGCAAGATCTTTAATGACTGCAGGAGCTGTTATGTTGAAACCTTCATGAAACCTGACATAAATGTCTTTTAGGCTTATAGGATCGGTTGGGAGACCTTCTTTTAAAATTGATAGAACTACATTGGTTTTGGTCTTACCGTTTATACAAACTGAATCGGGTTTATCATGAAGAAATGCAAGATAAAGACGAACATTATCGTACAGTTTATTGTCACGTAGTCTTGCCATCAAGTACCGACCGTCATAATCATTTGATGCTGACATTGTATCGACAAATTTGGAGGTAATCTTGACGATGGGTGGAAACATTGGGTCTAAAATAGGGGGATTAGAGTTTATGGGACTGATTGATGTCCTAGGCGATTTGGGTAGAGGAGGAGGTGTGTTGAGGGTCTGTGAGGCTGGATTTAAGGTATGGGAACGGATGAAATTGCTATAAGGGATATTGGAAGGACTTTTTACCCGAGGAGTACTAGGAAAAGGAGGGGCAGTGTTATTTGGTTTAAAAGAGACATGCTTTGATTGGGCAGAATTAGGAGGATTTACGTGACGAATAGTCTTAGTTCGGGTTAGATAGGACTTAAAACTAGAGTTAGGTTCTTGAAGAGATACATTTTTTTGACTGGAAGCTTTCTTAGGTAAATTTGAAACCCACAACGAAATTTGAAATTTGTTTATATAACAAACAGGTTGATCAGTGGGGAAAAAAAGCCAAAGATATCGAGAAGGAATGAAAGCTTTAAAACTAGAAGAGTTCAACTTAATACATTTGACAAGACTAATTTTATAAAAATAAGAAAAAAAATTGCGTATCCTAGTTTCGTTAGAAATAGAAGTACTTTTTATAAAGAGAGGCGTACATTCAACCTGATTTTTTAGCTTACTTATTCTATGGTCCCCCCCAGCTTGGTTTTTAATTTTCAGAATTCTGTTGTTCCATTCAGTAGGAGTCCAGGATGTGCCAAACCGGTTGATGAGAACAGGATCAGAGAGTGAAGGAAGATTGTCTTCGTTAAAGGATGATGTTCGTTCATTTTCATTTGGTACACTTGTAGACGGATTTGGTTGAACCGTGTCGTCACTTTGGATTGGTATGATAGAGGTATCCAGGTCTAAGAGTTCCAAACGTAGTGATTTATTGTTCTTACTATTGCTTAATGCAGGTGAGGTGAAAGAGCTAACATGAGCTTTTGATGAGTTTGTTGACTTCAGTTCATTAGATAATTCAGTTATCATATAACGAAGAGAGTTTGATTCTTTTGTAATTATATCTTCAAGAGTAGACGAGTTTGTATTTATACTGAGGGATGTGGCTGTGGACTCCCTCACAAGAGAGTTAATGATCGAAGATTGTTCTTTTGATGAATCCGCAAACCTTAACAAGTGTTTTTCTGTAGAATGTATTAATGCCGTAGATTGTTCAATAGAGGATTTCAGGTCAGCAACCAATTTAAACATTTTAATAATGTCGGGATTAATAAGCTTCGGGAAGGCATGAACAGTTTCAAGGCAATCATTAATTTTATGTTATATTTTCTTTAGGTTTGAATCTAAGTTAGAAAGCTTAGTGTTAAATCCAGTATTTTGGGACTCCATATTTTTCATTATGGATTCATTATTGTCAGCAATCACCTCATTAATTTTAAGAAAGTTGTGGCGGGTATTTGTTCTGAGCTCATTGAAATCCTCAGACAGTTGAACTAAACGTTCATTATTATATTTGATAGCAAGCATTACGTGTGATGTTGTTATTGTTTTGCATTCGTTGCAGTAATAATGAAAATTAGCAGAGAATTCGGTTAGGTGGGCTTTAGCGTGTCTACTCAGGCCTATGCAAATTGGATGAAATCTTTTACCACAAATACCTTTGCAGGCGACCCATTCTAGAGTTTTTTCACTTATGGTGCAGCCGATAAATCCACAAATGTTGTGGCGATCCATATTTACAAGGGTATTTAAAAAAATATTTTAAATAACGACGTCGGAAAAGTTTCGTCAGTTACTGTTGGGTTCTTGTAGTTACTACAGTTGGAGAGTTAAAGAACTCTGTTACGGTTGTTGTATGTGCTACGAGTGGTGAGTTGGTTAGCGAATCAGCTAACATAAAGGTCTCCAAAAGATCGTGATGTAAACAAAAGAGAAATTTAGGTGAGGTGGAATTTCAATGCTTAGTAGCGGCAGAACATGCACTAAATTTGTACTCACACGGGAGCCAAAAAAGGATGGAGAAGACAAGTTAAGTTGGCTAAAGGAAGCAAGATAGATTGTGGACGATGGACGATGGCCCTCTTCGTTCTCAGCAAAAGTTGCAGTTCGTTGATAATAAAGTTGAGACAGTTAGCACAGGTTGAGAAAAAAAAAAAAATTTTTTTTTTTTTTTAATTATGAGAAGTGTAGAGGCATTGTATATGGAATTTATAGTACTATCGAAAACAAAAACGACTGCTCAAAGCCATCTATTGATCCGCCGGCGTACTAACATTCCCCTGTAATTTCTAGAGCGCCGGCGGATCAATAGATGGCTTTGAGCGGTCGTTTTTGTTTTCGATAGTACTATAAATTCCATATAAAGGGTGATTTTTTTGAGGTTAGGATTTTCATGCATTAGTATTTGACAGATCACGCGGGATTTCAGACATGGTGTCAAAGAGAAAGATGCTCAGTATGCTTTGACATTTCATCCAAACATGCCAAACGATCTGCCACAACGTCGAATTTTCAGTGAATGGGCCCTAGAAAAGTTGGCAGAAAATCCGCTTTTTTATCGACAAATTTTGTTCAGCGATGAGGCTCATTTCTGGTTGAATGGCTACGTAAATAAGCAAAATTGCCGCATTTGGAGTGAAGAGCAACCAGAAGCCGTTCAAGAACTGCCCATGCATCCCGAAAAATGCACTGTTTGGTGTGGTTTCTACGCTGGTGGAATCATTGGACCGTATTTTTTCAAAGATGCTGTTGGACGCAACGTTACGGTTAATGGCGATCGCTATCGTTCGATGCTAACAAACTTTTTGTTGCCAAAAATGGAAGAACTGAACTTGGTTGACATGTGGTTTCAACAAGATGGCGCTACATGCCACACAGCTCGCGGTTCTATGGCCATTTTGAGGGAAAACTTCGGAGAACAATTCATCTCAAGAAATGGACCGGTAAGTTGGCCACCAAGATCATGCGATTTGACGCCTTTAGACTATTTTTTGTGGGGCTACGTCAAGTCTAAAGTCTACAGAGATAAGCCAGCAACTATTCCAGCTTTGGAAGACAACATTTCCGAAGAAATTCGGGCTATTCCGGCCGAAATGCTCGAAAAAGTTGCCCAAAATTGGACTTTACGAATGGACCACCTAAGACGCAGCTGCGGTCAACATTTAAATGAAATTATCTTCAAAAAGTAAATGTCATGGACCAATCTAACGTTTCAAATAAAGAACCGATCAGATTTTGCAAATTTTATGCGTTTTTTTTTTAAAAAAAGTTCTCAAGCTCTTAAAAAATCACCCTTTACAATGGTAGAGGTGTTGGCAGAACATATACTGTATTGAACTCACCAAAAAGAGATGAAGCAAAAAGCTTGATCAATTGTTTTTGTATAGAGATGCTCTGGTCACAACAAGAAAAGTATGGTGGAATTTCAAAAAAGAAATTGACTTTAAATAACTTTTTTGTAGAGTAAAAGTGAAGTACACTAGTGGCAAAAATTATTAGAGCACTTATAAAAAATGATTCAAAAGAAAAACTGGTTTAATTGATTAAGATAGACATGGAAAATCAAAAAGATCACGGAGAAAAGTCAGATTAAGAACTGTCGTACTGTGAGGATAAATCGTTTCTGGAGGAAGATTCGCCTTTTTTAGGGACCGGCTGGACAAAAGCAGTTTCCCATCCGCTCGGAAAAGTCCCAGCAGAATAGGAAAGATGTAAAAGTTTACGCAGTGGTTTTGCCAGCGTAGAAGAACACCTCTTCAGAATAACGGCGGGGATACCATCTGGACCAGCGGATTTATGTATGTTGAGATCTTTGAGGACTCTCGCAACCGAGCGAGTTCGCAAAAAAAAATCTGCTTCATCACAGAATCTACAGATACAGACTCAAGCTCAGGAGGAGCCAGTATGCTATCAGGTAATGTCGAGTTTGCAGCAAATTGAGCTGTTAACAAATTGGCTTTATCGATGGAACTATGGACATACGGAGAGTCATTGAAAACGAGCGTTGGGACCGATGACGTGGTTGAGTTCTTAATGTTCTTCACAAAAGACCAGAAGTTTTTGCTTCCTTTTGGACACAACAGTATTTTTTGCAATGTCATGCAAAAACTTAGCCTTTTGTATTTGAGCATTACAGATATTTCTGGCCTGTTTGAAGAAATTTCGGTTTCTTCAGTAGGGTTATCTTTGAATTTTCGAAAACTACTTTCTCGATCCCTAATAGCCTCTTTACAGTTTAAATCAAACCACGAATTTTCTTTAGGGATGATACTTTTTTTTCTGTGAGGAACAAAATTTCCCATGCCGTTGAGAATTACGTTAGATATCATATCAGCTGATGCATCAACGTTTCCATCGAGAAAGCACAATGACCAATTAAAATTTCGAAAGAAATTGTTCAGGCCGTCCCAATTGGCTTTCTCTCTATTGTCACACAGTTCTTGTAGTTTTCAAAACGGAATAAAACGCATATTGATTAAAGTTATGGCAAGAATTCAGCTCTATATAAAGATATGGGTTTGCCATTATGTCTTAACAATGATATCGGGCAACTGAATAGAACAAATACCAACAGAGAGGCCCAATTTTCGACCACTTTTTGCAGAACTTGGACCCGTTTGTCAACAATAAAGTGCCGAATATTCTCTTCCAATGCGTCAACCATCTCGGTCTTATCTGCGTAGACCAGCGACTTTTGATCTTGGAGGTAACTTAAAGGTTCATGTACAAATCGACGTCAACAGTAATTTCGCTTCGAGACAAATTAACGAACTCCACAGTAAAATGGTCAACTAAACTAATGTCGATTTCCCATAAATTTTTTTTTTTTTCATTGCAATTTATTTAGGAGGAAAAAAAATCGACTGCAACTCCAAAAAAAGTATTACAAGATTGAAAACCACACCTGCAGAAAAAAACCTACAATTTTCTACCGGTTCCGAACGGCTAATCGAGAAAGCGCTTTTCATGGCAATAATCTACTAACGGAGGTCTTTCCAAATTCTCCCGAAAGCACATACCCGTGGAAAAACATTTTTGCCTCTGTTGGGATTCGAATCACCAACCTCTGGGCTAACAGGCAGTAATGCTAACCATCACGCCACGAGTGATGAATACCCTTCTACTTAATTTGGAATAAATTTAAGAATTGAGAATCAGCATTTCTTATCTTAAACCAATTGGAAACATTAAATTTGTTTCAGAAAGCCAAAACATGTTTATAGGAATGTTGATATCCAGAACCGAATTGAACGTTTATTGAAGAAATTTACACTACAATGTGCTTTATCTTTGCCTAGATTCACCTTGTATTCGAGTTGGTTAAACATTTAGTAAAACTGTAGATTTGATAGCACCCAGTTGACGTCTATATCTGCCGATACGTAAATTCAAATCACTCAATCTTATCTAAGAATCCGTCAGTGTGCATTACATTATTTGTTTTCACATCTAACAGCAGCGTCTGCAATTGGATTTCACTTGAATGCGATTACTTAGTTGCTAAATAGATTTCATTGAAGTGGTTTGAGTTTCAAATACTTTTGTTTTTATATTATACTGCTTTGTTTGCCTGCAATTAAACTATATTTTACCATGTGCACTAATCGCAGTGATTTAGTTAGTATTTACAACGGAGCCATTGACCTCAAGGCCGAAATTGAAAAACTTAACTTACAAGACCGAGATGAAGCGATCAACATTTGCGACCTTACGAGTATAATTGACAAGTTCAAACTGTGGAACAAACACATGTCGAATATTGAACCCTTCTATGGTAAGCTTACTCTTCACTAGTAAACAAAGAAGAGCATTCGTAGAGTAAGACAAAATACTTTCTTTCCTTTTAGCTGTCAAATGTAATGATGAAATTCCAGTGTTGAAAATATTGGCGGACCTAGGTACGGGCTTTGATTGTGCATCGAAAAATGAAATAAAGAAAGTTCTTGATCTTGGAGTTAGTCCAGATCGCATAATTTTTGCAAATCCTATTAAACCAAAATCCTTTATCAAGTATGCCAAGTCGGAGAATGTTACAGACAGTACAGTGGACAATGAATTTGAAATTTACAAGATATTCAAACACTACCCGGAATCAAAGTGAGTTTTTTTTTTTCAAAGACATGTGAGTGAAAGCTGTTTTAATTTTGTGTGTCTCTCAATTAAATAGTGTTATCCTTCGATTCCGTTCTGATGCCAGTAAAGTCCTTAGCCCACTTGGGAACAAGTTCGGCTGCAACGCATCGGAAAATGGAGCGGCCTTGATGCTTCTGGCGAAAAGTCTGAAAATGAATGTAAGTATGAAGCATGGGTTTAATAATAGGGGGACATACTGTAGGTAGTCGTAATTATTTCATGGTTCAATAATTATCATACACAATATTTTAACCAAAATTAATCTTTATTGATCACAGTTATCGCATGTTTCTGGGGCAACACGTCTTTCGATAAAAGGTTACGAAATATTTATCGACTAAATTAGCTAAGCACTGTTTAATTGTAAGCTGGTACCAGAATTATATATATTTTTTAATTTCAAAGTCTGTCAGCTGTAGGCTTGTAGTAAATAATTGAATTGGTTGGCGCAACAGCCAACAGGGCGCGGAGCCCCGGGATCCCTGAGCATTTCTCACAATCATTTCTAGTGAGGGAAAGAAAGGACCTGTAATGCTTGGTAAATAACTTCTGGTCCCCACATTGAATTCCATCTCAAAATTTAATAACGTTTTGCATTTTCTGTCTGAAATTTCGCCCACATACATCAAAGTATATTGGCTACAATATAAACTAATTATCATTGTTTTAAAATCAAAAATCATTTGTTGAAGTTATATTTCTTTTGGCTCGATTTGGTTATTTTAGTTATGAGAGTAAAAATTTAATATTGCAAAAAACGGCAGATAAAATGGCTGGGATCTGAAATAAAAAATAATGGACCAACTTCAGAAATTCTTTCATCCTTAGATTGCTAAGTTATTATCACCGAATAACAAAACTTTTATTTTATTTCCACATTCCCACGGGTGTGGTAAAGGAAGCTCAAAAGCTAAGGAAAAGTATTTGTGCGATGATAGGAAAAACAGTCGAAAAGCGACATGATGAATCTCGGATTTTAAAAGCCACTAGAACGCTGCCAAAATTTGTTTTCCCATTACATTGCTACATTTTTTCTGAGTAATATAGATTTATTGAATTCCCAGCCTTAAAACTATTTGACTGATTTCAAAAACTTCTCAACCATCAAAACTTCATAAAGGCTTTTTTTAGACGATTGGTTTTCATTGAGAAATAAAACACATATAACGTATTGTAATGGCCAAGAATTTAGCTTTTCATTAACATTAGGGTTTGCCAATTTGTGTTAATAGGATTTCGGGCAAATGGCTTCCGTGGTTGACTCGAATATATTCCACGCAAAAGGCCCGAACCACGATAACTTTTCGCAGAACTTGAGGCTTATCGCTGGCACACGAAGCAATAAGGCTCCGAATATTCCCCTCCAAGGAGTCAATCGTTTCCCGGTTAATATTAAGAGCTCAAATTTGGTTAGTACTTTCTAGTCTAGAGGTACCTAAGAAATAATTTTCGTGTGTCGGTTCAAAAAAAAAAAAAATTTATTTTTTTTTGGCCCACCCTAGTAGACAAACAAGTTCATATATCCCCACAAAAAATAGTAAAGCAGTGTTGATCCGATCTTTGAGGTAACTCACAGGTTTTAAACTCGAAATTATGTGAAAATCGGCGTCAACAGCATTTTTTTGTTTCGAGACAATTTACCAAACATACGCAGTGCCAGTCTACGAAGAAATGGCTAATTAAACTGAGAATAAATCAAGTGGCAGCTGCCAAAAATACCAATTCCGTTGAAAGTATTGCTAGATGGCAAATCAGTATTATGATGCTTAAAATGACAGCTGAGCTTGACAGGCTTCAAACACCAGCGCTATCAACTTGTAGTGACGAAATGAATGACCCATTTCAAAAACGAGAAAACTAATTTTAGCCGAATCTTCGGCTGTATTTTAAAGATACCTATGTATAATTTTCTCAATAAAAATTATCAAAAAGATCACAAAGATATTTAACTCCATAGAAAACTGCGTACACGGCATCAACTTGTGTTAGTTACAGAATCATTTTAAATCTTTAAAACAAAACTAAGTAATAGAAAAATGAAAATTCTAGTCAGAAATATATATGTATTTTAAAATTTAAGCTTTAATTCAACATATTTTATTGCCTCTTGTTGGCTTAAATTTTTGTATAATACTCTAAAATACATTAATATTTCCAATTACAAACGCTGCTTTTTAACTCTCTCTTTTGTCGTGCTTCAGTTTTTGATAAATGACATGAAGGAAAATCAACACATTTCTTCATGTTAAAATATTGCTGCCCTTTCCGGTATGCCAAAAATGGCGCACTGTCAAATATTGGCAGTATCCAGGCAGAGGAACTTATAATCTAGTTTAGGTTTTGTTACAGTTGTATAAAGTAACTACAAAAATCTTTTAGCAATCGGTTCATGGTGGTGCCCGTGCCGTAATGGGTCTCATGTGCAACGCAACGCAACAGGTACGTGGCTCGAGTCACAACAGAAAACAAAAATGTTTTCCAAGAAATTGATAAAAACAATTTTATTGCCCTGAAAAGCACTTTCTCGATTAGCCGTTCGGAATCGGCATAAAATTTGCAAGTCCCTCCCCTACACGGTATTGAGAAATGCGCTAAGCACCGGGGCAGGAGCTCTGTTGCGCCAACGTATTTATATTCATTTTAATCGGTTAACTGGTATTCAAAAAATTTTTGGTACCATCACGGAAAACATAATTTTAGTAAAAATTAGTTTTAAAATTGGTTTTATATGACATAAGCACGCGTCCCCAATCTTTTCATCAGTCCTTACACACTGAAATATACAATGAGTGCTGGAAATTCGAGTGGGCTGCTGCAAAACGCCTTCTGTTATTGTTGAATACCACAATCAAAATGACGCCACACCACCAAGAAACTGACTGAATCGCCACAAATGGTGATTTACCACAATCACAATGACGCCACACCAAGAAATCTTCCTTCTTCGAAAACAAACGCCTTTTACAATTTTGTTCTGATGCACGTAGTGATTTTTATTGTTGAGTTTCTTTTGTTTCACAATTTTAATTTTAGGTTTAATTCTATAATACTTTTAGGCCAAGATGGTGAAAATATAATTTTGAAGAAAAAAAAATGGCAGATGGCCCAAGACTGAATTTTAATTATTGTATTGATGATGTTGCTCGTTTGGTGGTTGGACAGATAATGCCGTCCCGTCGCTATGCGACGAACCACTTTTCAGGCAAAAATGTAGTAGATTTATCCATTGAGTAAATTATTTTAGAGGGCGAACTATGGTCGCCTAGATTTTTGAGTTAGGCAGTGTTCACACTGGAGTCGTATGAACATTACCGCCCCCCTTGGCGAGATACGCCAAAAAAAATTAATACTGAAAATAAAGTAAGTGAAATTTGATTAATTGGCAATTTAGTTAATAGGCAATAGGCACAGTTTTACTATGGGTCGGACTATTTCTCCGTTTTGGGTCTTTAGTGTTGCAACTCTGACTCGACCATCGGAACCCGGGTGTATATTTATAACACGGCCTAGACGCCATTCGGTGGATGGCAGATTTTCGTTTTTAATGACGACCAAATCATCAACTTTAATATCGGTTTGAGGTGTTTTCCATTTATGTCGTTGATGTAGCTCCTTGAGGTATTCATCCTTCCATCTGTGGCAGAACTGTTGTTGGAGGCATTTTACTTTTTCCCACCGATTGATTAGCGATAAATTTGCATCGGCCAGATTCGGTTCCGGAAAAGATAAAAGCGGACTGCCGCGTAAAAAATGCCCCGGCGTCAATGCCAACAGATCAGAAGGATCTGTGGACATGGACGATATTGGACGCGAGTTCAAACATGCTTCGATACGTGCTAAAACCGTTGCAAATTCTTCGAACGTAAATTTGGCCTTGGTCCCCAGCCCTCTTAAATGGCTTTTGAAACTTTTAACGCCGGCTTCCCATAGACCTCCCATGTGAGGTGCCCCTGGCGGAATAAAATTCCATTTCAAACCCTGAACGCCATACTTAAGGCTCGTTTCTTTGGGAATGGTGCCTACAAACTTCTTAAACTCCTTGCGTAAAATTGCATCGGCACCTGTAAAGTTTGTTCCATTGTCGGAAAACACTTCTTTAGGTAAACCTCGTCTAGAGGTGAATCTGGCAAAGGCCGCGAGGAACGCTTCAGATGACAAATCACTTGCCGCTTCAAGGTGAATTGCCTTGGTGGAAAAGCAGACAAACACACATGCATACCCTTTGGTCATACGACAATTCCGTGCATTGAAACTCTTGATGGTGAAGGGACCCGCGAAGTCGATTCCAGTAAATGTGAACGGTGGAGAAAAGGTAACTCTTTCGGGCGGTAGGGCAGCCATCATCTGCTTGCTTAAGTCTCTTTTGTTGGTCGCGCATATGGTGCAACGACGGATGCAAGACTTAACCAGAATTTGGAGTCTTGGTACCCAGAAACTTTGTCGTGTTAGTCGCACCATTAAAGAGTTTCCACCGTGCATAGAAATCTCATGAATGAATTGAACCAGGAGGCAAGCAAAACGGGATTCAAAGGGTAGTATTATAGGGTGACGTTCATTGTACGAAATGTCTGAGTTCGAAAGTCGCCCATTGACTCTAAGAAGCTTGTTGGAATCCAAAAATGGATTAAAGGACAAAATAGAACCTTTCGTTGACACTGGCTTGCCAGCTGCAAGCAGAGAATATTCTGTCGAAAAGTGAGCTTCTTGAGCCAATCGGATTAGACGAATTTTTACAAACTCCATTTCTGGTTGCGAGATGTCACGAGACTTGTATTTGCTGGGCTGTTGCTTTGAGACCGACCCGAAGAAGCGAAAAACATAGCACAATACACGCATAGCGCGGGATAACGTCGAAAAACGGTCAAGAACATCTTCTGGTTCTTGCTGAGCTACCAATGAGTGGGTGTTTTGCCCAGAATCGTCGAGAGAAATGCCTGTTAGTCCCACTAGAGGACTCTGAAAATTTGGCTGGACCACTAACGAGGAAACCTCTTTCTGCTCTAGATCTTCAGTACGTGGAGCGTCGGGTAATGCCACCGGCCATTGAGAGGCTGGTTCACAGAGCCATGGTGGGCCCTGCCACCACATACGATTCTGCTTCAGATCGGATGGCATTACACCTCGAGTGGCCAAGTCCGCGGGATTTTCGGCAGATCTGACGTGCTTCCAAACTGCGTTGCCGACATTGTCCTGTATTTCACTGGTACGGTTTGCAACAAAGGTTTTCCAAACGCACGGAGGTTTTTTGAGCCAGGCCAAAACTATGGATGAGTCTGTCCACAAAAAGATTTGATATGTCTGAACTGGAAAATTGGGTAAGTAAAATTTTATCATTTTTGAAAGCAAAAGTGCTCCACACAGCTCCAGACGCGGTAAAGAGACCGTCTTTAGAGGGGCAACTTTGGACTTAGCACACATCAAGTAGGAGGATGCTTCTCCATTAGGGTGACTTGCGCGTATATAAAGCGCTGCCGCATATGCTTTCTCGGAAGAGTCACAGAAGCCATGAAACTGAATTTCCACAGTGGGCGAGTATTCAACCCAACGTGGGATTTCTATAACCTGTATTTCAGGTAATGACTCTGCAAACTCTTTCCAAGTGGCAAATGATTCCGGGCTGATACGCTCGTCCCACTCAGTGTGCTCAGCCCAAATGCGTTGCATCAATGTTTTGGCGATTATCACTACGGGGGCCAACCACCCCGCAGGATCGAAAAGACGAGCAATTTGAGAGAAGACCTCTCTTTTGGTCGGATTTGTCGACAGTGGAATGCGTTGCGTGGTGAAGTAAAAATTGTCTTCTTTGGCATTCCATCGTACCCCTAGTGTTTTTGTGGTGCTGTCAGCATCGAGCTTCAAGAAACTTTCGTTCAGCACATGTTCTGGTGGCAAATGGTTAAGTAAGCTAGACGAATTTGCGGTCCACTTACGTAGTGGAAACCCAGCTGAGTTAAGCAACGCTATAAGTTCGATTTGTGCCTGTTTAGCCGAACTGAGAGAATGACCACCAGATAGAACATCGTCGACATAGAACTCCGATTGAACGATTCTAGACGCTAGGGGATACACGGTTCTGCCTTCTTTTGCCAGTTGCAAGAGCGTGCGGATGGCCAGATATGGAGCACAATTGACACCAAAAGTGACGGTCTGAAGTTCAAAGTCTTCGATCTCGGACTCTGGCGAACTGCGAAAGAGGATTCGTTGAAATGGAGTATCTCTAGGGTCGACCAAGATTTGGCGGTACATTTTTTCAATGTCCGCATTAAAGACAAATTTATAAAATCTCCAGCGGAGAATGAGAGATGGTAAATCTTGCTGCAATATGGGCCCTGGATACAACAAATCGTTTAGACTTACCCCATTCGACGACGATTGAGACGCATTAAAAACAACCCTCACTTTGGTGGTCGTGCTTTCAGGCTTTATGACCGCATGATGTGGCAGATAGAACGAGTTTACTTGACCTCTGGAAATCTTTTCGACCGGAGGCGCTTTCCGCATATGGCCGAGGGCGAGGTATTCCGAAATGACGCTTGAATATTGAGACTTGAGCTCCGCCTTCATGGCTAACGATCTTTCGACTCTAGAGAACTGCCTTAGTGCGATGTGTCTAGAGAACCCTAACTTGCCCTTTGACGATTGTGCCTTGAACGGCAAACGAACAACATACCTCCCATCCGAACGTCTCGAAGTTGTGTTTTTATAAAGTTCGTCACAGTAGCAGTCTTCTGTTGACCGAATGACTGTGGACGGCAGTTCCTCGAGCTCCCAAAATTTTCGTAGCTGAGTATCCAGATTGGAAGTACTCGAACTGTTTGATACTACGAATGTATTGAACGATTGGAACGACTCCGGAACTGGTCCGGACAGTACCCAGCCGAACATTGTGTTCTGAGCCACGAGGGAATCTGCGATAAGTTGGAGACCGTTCCTTATGATCGATGGGTATAAATCCGCACCGATCAGCAGATCGACCTGGGACGATTTATTAAACGTGGGATCAGCCAGTTTGAGGCCGCCACAAAGGTTAGGATCGATGATACTAAACGATGAACTTGGCAGATTGTTCGTCAATGATCGAAGCACAATTGCCTGGGCAGAAATGGTGATCTGGGCTTCATCTAAGCACGTGATTGCAAACGCACAGAGTTTTTTCGACGTTATGGCGAGATTACCACTGATTCCGGAAATGGTTGTATTCTTATCCGTTACGGGCAAGTTCAAACGCTTTTGTACTGCCTCTGAGATAAAGGATATTTCGGAACCAGGGTCGATAAGAGCGCGAACTATGTGTTTGGATTCTTTGCCAACAATGCAAACTAGTGCCGTTGCAAGCAATATTTTCTTGGGAGCGCCGACATGAAAGTTTTGAAACGACGCTTGAGGCACGAATGGAAGTGACGACGCCGATATTTGAGGAGCTGTTGTTGCACTAGGGAGATTAGTGGACTGTATTTTATTTCCGTTTTCGTTAGCGTTGAGGTGCAACAGTGAGTGATGCCGTTTTTTGCAGTGGCTACAAGAATATTTGCTCGTACAAGCGACCTTTGTATGACTCGCGCTTAAACAGTTGTTGCACAGTTTGTGCTGCCGTACCGTTTGGATTCTCGTTGGGATCGACATTGCCGAAAATTTGGCACACTCATAAATGGAGTGCGCAGCCGCACAGATTTTGCATTTCCCCCCCCCTGTTTTGGCAAGGTAAGTGTTGACTCTATTATTGTTTCGAACATTCGTCTCCTTTTTGGGTAGTCTATTAAGCCCTGTGCCTTTTGTCGACGTGGTGTCCGAAATGGACTCCAGCACCTGAAAGCGAGACGTTAAGAACGAGTCTAATTGCTGCCAGGTTGGAACCTTCGTCGGGTCCTCCAGGGATTGTTCCCAAAGGGTCAAGGTAGTTTTGGGCAGTCTACTTGAACACGCAAAGACGAGAATCGGATCCCAGTTTTGTGTTATAACCTTATGCGCTTGCAACGTTGATACCGAATCATTTACAGTACTCTGAAGGGCTCGGATCAATTTGGCCGACTCTTCATGTACTGTTGGCAAGTTAAAGATATTTTTTACCTGATTGTTGACTAAGATCCGAGTATTTTCATACGTAGCCCGCAACGCTTCCCAGGCTAGAGAAAAGCTGGCATTGGTTAGCGGAAATTGGCTGACAATCCGATAAGCCTCGTCTTTGGTTTTGGCTCTAAGGTGGAAGAGTTTTTCTACTTCACCCAACTGGGGGTGTTTAATGTAGACTGCCTCAAACATATCTCGGAAAACCGGCCAGGAGATATAATCCCCCTTGAAGACCTCCGTCTCACATGGAGGTAATTTGAGGTGACGAGGAGCGAATGTTGGTTCAGCTATCGAATTTTTGCCAGTACCCTCAGGTTTCAGTCGTGCTTCGTGGTCTAGGAAAAGTGCTGAGCATGCCACATAACTTTCGTTGCACAGTTTATACTTGGTTTCTATGGCTTCAAGGTCTACTGCTGCTTCTCTTGTCTTTGGGCCGCCTTTTATGTATAGGGCATAGGTTTCTTTGACTCCGAGCCACAGTTCCCTTAACTCTGACTTTCTGACTGCGAGAGCGGACAGTGTGTGCCCGTGATCCGGCACCTCTCTCGCCGCTTGGTGAAACTTGACCAATTGATCAGTCGCGAAAATGAAGTCTTCCATCAAAGCCATCACAAAGTGCGTTTAAAATTGTATAAATGACAAGGAAGCGACACGAAACCAAGAAGATTTTAAAACTAACTCGTGGCTTACAGCACTCAAAACCCGCAGACTCTCAAAAAAGGTCAAGATTTAAATTTAAAAATTTCAAAAATCAAAATTTGGAAGCACAAGAATTTTCAAAAGGCTTGAAAGATTCTACTGGGGGCCAACCACCCCGGCTTGAATACACCGATACGAACGGTGTATGTGGCACGAACGAAAGGCAAAAATTTCCAAAGAAGCCAAAATTTAAAAACGTACGAATCTTCAAAAGGCTTGAAAGATTCTAAAAATTTCAAAAAAAATTAAAATTTTAAAGCTCAAGAATCTTCAACAGGCTTGAAAGATTCTACTGGGGGCCAACCACCCCGGCTTGGATACACCGTCACGAACGATGTGTGCTGCACGAACGAGAGAGAGGGAAAAAAATCCCAAAGAGCCAAAAATTAAAAAACGCACGAATCTTCAAAAGGCTTGAAAGATTCTAAAATTTCAAAAAAAAATTAAAATTTTAAAGCTCAAGAATCTTCAACAGGCTTGAAAGATTCTACTGGGGGCCAACCACCCCGGCTTGGATACACCGTTACGAACGATGTGTGCTGCACGAACGAGAGAGAGGGAAAAAAAATCCCAAAGAGCCAAAAATTAAAAAACGCACGAATCTTCAAAAGGCTTGAAAGATTCTAAAATTTCAAAAAAATTAAAATTTTAAAGCTCAAGAATCTTCAACAGGCTTGAAAGATTCTACTGGGGGCCAACCACCCCGGCTTGGATACACTGTTACGAACGATGTGTGCTGCACGAACGAGAGAGAGGGAAAAAAATCCCAAAGAAGCCAAAATTTAAAAACGTACGAATCTTCAAAAGGCTTGAAAGATTCTAAAAATTTCAAAAAAAATTAAAATTTTAAAGCTCAAGAATCTTCAACAGGCTTGAAAGATTCTACTGGGGGCCAACCACCCCGGCTTGGATACACCGTCACGAACGATGTGTGCTGCACGAACGAGAGAGAGGGAAAAAAATCCCAAAGAGCCAAAAATTAAAAAAAAACGCACGAATCTTCAAAAGGCTTGAAAGATTCTAAAATTTCAAAAAAAAATTAAAATTTTAAAGCTCAAGAATCTTCAACAGGCTTGAAAGATTCTACTGGGGGCCAACCACCCCGGCTTGGATACACCGTTACGAACGATGTGTGCTGCACGAACGAGAGAGAGGGAAAAAAAATCCCAAAGAGCCAAAAATTAAAAAACGCACGAATCTTCAAAAGGCTTGAAAGATTCTAAAATTTCAAAAAAATTAAAATTTTAAAGCTCAAGAATCTTCAACAGGCTTGAAAGATTCTACTGGGGGCCAACCACCCCGGCTTGGATACACTGTTACGAACGGTGGGTGCGGCACGAACGAGAGTAAAATTTCAAAAGTAAAAATTTTAAAGTGCGCGAATCTTCAAAAGGTTTGAAAGATTCTAAAAATTTCAAAAAAAAATTAAAATTTTAAAGCTCAAGAATCTTCAACAGGCTTGAAAGATTCTACTGGGGGCCAACCACCCCGGCTTGGATACACCGTTACGAACGATGTGTGCGGCACGAACGAGAAAAAAAAATTTCAACGCGATAAAAAACGCCGACTCCTTCAACGAGGAAGACAGTCTATTAAAATTTCCTATAAAACCAAAAAAAAGAACTGGGGAACACAACCAAATCGCGCTTATTGAAGTTGCTTGAAACTTTGAAAAGATGAACGAAAGTCAAACTACCGAGTTGGAAAGATGAATATCTCAAAACCGCTTCAACCAACACGAAATATGTATATGCCGATATATATATAAAAAAAAACGGAATGACGTGTTTGCCGGTCAAAGTGCAACACAGAGGTACCAAAAAAAAATAAAAATTTTTGTTTAAATGGGACTAAAAAATTGCCAATTAAAAAACTTTCACTCACCCTTTACAAATTTGGTTGAAAACTTTTAGGTTGCTTCCTCGATGGCTGGTCATGGTAAGGTCCAGTGATGATCCAAATGATGAACTTTGTTCCTTCACAGCGTGGGCAACGTGCCGGGTTGGCAGCGTGTGGCGTTTTTCGGCAACAAAATGGCCGAACAGCGTGGGCAGCGTGCCGGGTTCTTGTGCCTTTTGTAGGTGCCGAGTTTTTGCTGTCGTGGGCAGCGTGCGGTGATTTTCGGCAACAAAATGGCCGAACAGCGTGGGCAGCGTGCCGGGTTCTTGTGCCCTTGCTAGCGTGCCGAGTTTTTGATGTCGTGGGCAGCGTGTTGGGATTTTCGCCAGCAAAATGGCCGAACAGCGTGGGCAGCGTGCCGATTTTTTGGCGTGGGCAACGTGTGGTGGCGTCGATGGCGTTTGGCAGCGTGTGGTGCTGGCCGCGTGTGTTGTCAGCAATCCGCTCGTATGGACCAAATGTTGAATACCACAATCAAAATGACGCCACACCACCAAGAAACTGACTGAATCGCCACAAATGGTGATTTACCACAATCACAATGACGCCACACCAAGAAATCTTCCTTCTTCGAAAACAAACGCCTTTTACAATTTTGTTCTGATGCACGTAGTGATTTTTATTGTTGAGTTTCTTTTGTTTCACAATTTTAATTTTAGGTTTAATTCTATAATACTTTTAGGCCAAGATGGTGAAAATATAATTTTGAAGAAAAAAAAATGGCAGATGGCCCAAGACTGAATTTTAATTATTGTATTGATGATGTTGCTCGTTTGGTGGTTGGACAGATAATGCCGTCCCGTCGCTATGCGACGAACCACTTTTCAGGCAAAAATGTAGTAGATTTATCCATTGAGTAAATTATTTTAGAGGGCGAACTATGGTCGCCTAGATTTTTGAGTTAGGCAGTGTTCACACTGGAGTCGTATGAACAGTTATGAAACTGGCTTGCTTATGGAATTATTATCTTGCCGTTTTCACATCTTATTCTGGAGACCACAAACTTGAAGAAAATGTAAAAAAGCATAGGTGTATACCTCCCCTTAGAAAAGTTTACAGTTAATGACGCCCGCTATATCTAATTAATATATACTAGGGCTGTGTTCAGAATTTCGAGTTTGTTCACCACCTCGAGAGAGGTATAAATAATCAATTTTACAAAAGCATTAAAAAAAAAAAACAGAGGCAGAATGAGGTTATACAGACACATCATAAAATACAAATGCACATAAGATAAATTCAACTCAACTCTGAGTCAAATTAGCTCAATAGAGCCTTTTTTCAACCTCGGGTAGTTCAGATATACTATAGAGTTGTCCTGGCAGTAATAATAATAGGTATTATACCGACCAATAGGGTCTTTTTATTTATGAGCTGAGCTTATGGTGGATCTGACCGCCCCTTATCTAGATTATTTACTTAGGTGGTTATTACAGTTTAGGGTGAGCCTGGGTCCTTATCAAAATTTTTCGTCAACAATTTCTATTTCGAGCGAGCTCTCCTCAGTTTTGTACCTACTCTTATTTGGTTGAGGGCTTCTTCCAGTTAATTGCTCCACCAAGATCTAAGGCAGACGAAATCCTGTACTACCTCAAAGTTATATTTGTATATCAAACCCATTTCCTCCGCTTCTGCTTAAATGCTCGCAAAAGAGCGTCAATATCGTCAATATCGGCGTAAGCGAGTAATTGTGCCGACATTTGAAAGACTGACCTTTGAGTTTTGTACATTCTTTCCGAGTTTGATGTTATAGAATTCTCATGAAAGCTTTTCACCTTGTCGAAAGACTTTTTCTAAATACCCTGATGAATTCTTTTGATTGACGGAGCAGTGTGAATCTATAGTAATCCTGCATGTAATAAACCACGAAATCTCCAAAGCACTAATCCCGAAAGCAGTAATCTCGAAACCAAAAATCTCGATAGCAAAAATCTCGAATAGAAAAAATCTTGAAAGAAAATCTCGAATTAGTAAATTAATTCGAGATTATTTACAACTCTTTACCAAAACCTGTATTTAAAAAAAGGAAACCAAATTTTAAAAATATTAAATGAAAAGGACGACAAGAGTTATGTGGAGTATCAAAGGAGTTTGCCTGTAACTCAAGTTTGTAAGTTTAATGCGTAGTTATGTTTTCAAAATACCCGTAATTTTTTTGAATTCTGTTGTTGATTTTCCAGAAAATACAAATTGTTTCATAAACTAAACAAGTACATAATGCGTTTTATTTGTGTTTGAAGTCTTTAAAAAAATAAAAAAAATAATTTCGAATTTACTTTTTTTCGAGATTATTTTTCGAGATATATCCAATACAAATTTTTGTTCACTCGAGATTTTTTCGCAATCGGGATTTTTGCATTCGAGATTAAAAATTTGTTTTTTCGAGGTGTACGAGAAAAGTGTTTAACATTTATGTTAATATTATATTCCTGCCTTTTTACTAAGTTCTGAGAACAATGGACCTGAAATTAGATCTGAGTGTTCCAGATTAGCATAAGCCTTCTCTTTTTTTTTTTTTTAAAACCTATGAGCAGTAGTAGATGACAAATTACAAAAATTATTTTCGTTACTATTACTGTTCATTAACTACAAAGTAAAATATTTTTGACTGTCCAAATGGGTATTTTGCCCACCCGGATGATTACAAGTACCCAATCAACCCGCCTTAACCGCCGTGCCGGCCATGTACGTGTACATAACAGAGCAAAGTCACTTTGAGCTTCGACATTGGTTCATGAACTAGATAACCATGTACGTAGCGTAACTCCAAGCAAAAGTTGGGACTAGCTGAACTTTTTCTCACTATGTCAGTTAACATACCTAAATAGAAAAAGCTTATTGTTTGTTCAATAAGCGTTTTCAAAGCGTATGAACGTAATGTGACCAAAAGCAAAGCTAATTGCGAGATCGTGTTTATATCCGTAGTTTGATGATGAACAACAATTTATTACTAAATGAAGACGATGTTGTAATCTTAATTACTGAAAAGAATTATTTGGTAGTGATTAACTATGTAACATATTAGATCAGGAATAAATGGTGTTGACAATGACCAACACTCAATAACTGTTGATGATGTAAATCATTACGTTCACAGTACAAATTGAAAATAAAAGTGATTAGGTGTACGGTATGTGGTGTTACACTTTTCACTCTCGATTAAAGGTACTCTATAAGGCAAGTTTTGCAATCGTGCAGAAAAAAGATAACAATCAAACATGACATTACAATGATAGAAAATACGAAAAATGCTGGTCCGGCAATTCTGTCTGTCTGTCTGTATATGGATCTACAGCCTGAACCGCTAGACTGATTTTCTTGATATTACTTTTACTCATACTGATGACTTTTTTATGACTTAAAAATTAATTACCCCACCCCAACCAAAATGAATTAATCCACCCTTTTTCGGTGGATCTTTGTGCAGATTTTGGGAAATAAAATAAAAATGATTATCGTTTCATTCTTATGAATCGACTTTACAAAAAAGCAAACTTATAATACGGTGTTTACACTTGCAGCACTACGCTGCACAGTGTGTCTCGTAACGAAGTATGTCGTTTACACTGGCCCTTTCGATTTCTCTCATCTGTTGTACGTGCGAGTCTCCAGAGCTTGAAAGGGGAAAGAGGGGGATATCGAAGTTAAAATAACCAATCATAAGATGGTTTTTACTGCCGGAAAATTTACTGTAACACTTTAATACTGAATTTGTCTAATGATGATTAGTGATGAGGATGGCTTCACTGATGATCTACTGTAAGGCTAAACTTAACCCCAACATGATTTTCCACTTCGAATATGCACCCTACGTTTGGCAAATATTCAAGCTGACAATTTCCTAAAATATTAATTAAATTAAAATTGAACATTCTTCAATATCTTAAGTATAACCTTTGTTGAATGATGGAACTTATTTTCCTCTTTAAAAAAAAGGATTTTATACATACATATACAGTAAATTTCTCTACTCTTGCAGATGACTGGAGTAAGTTTCCATGTTGGCTCAGGGTGCAGTGAGTTGCAAGCATATGACAGAGCTATTTCCACTGGCAGTTGCCTATTTAAATTTGGAAAGCTAATCGATCACAAAATGCAAATATTTGATATCGGCGGTGGATTTCCAGGAGACGATGTAGATGATATGTTTACCAATGTAAGTCCCCCTACACATTGTTTTAGAGGAATATATTTTGATATTTACTTATTTTAAGATTGCAAAATCAATTAATGAGGCATTGGACAAGTATTTCAGCGAACTTGAAGTGAAGGTCATCGCAGAGCCAGGACGATTTTTTGTTCATTCAGCTTACACAACGATATGTAAGGTCAACTCAAGGCGTGAAGTGAGAGGAGAAGATGGCCAATTGGAAAAAGTTATGTACTATATGAATGATGGAGTATTTGGAACATTTGCTTGTACTTTGTATGAGGACCTCAAAATTGAAGCTTTCCATTTTAAGGTGATGTTTACTTATGATTAAGGATGTAAAAGAGCCTATACATTAATCAAAATGGCGGGACGCTTCAAAAACACTTTTGAAGGAATGCTCTTCTTTCATGCGTTACGAAGACTGTCTGCGATAAATCCATGTATACGTCGTAAAAATCGTTCTTACAATAAAGAAACTTTTCTGAGTGCTGAAAAAAAGCCCGACGAAATTTAGTAGACGATAGGAAAAAAGCTCTCCTTCAATTAATGAAAGTGAATGAACAAATGAACATAAAACAATCTTTTAGCTTTTTTAGTTGACGAATGACGGTTGGACGGTTACCGTTTTAAAAGTTACGAGTTCTCGGTCTGAGCCATGTTTTCGCTTTAAAGCTGTACGCGGGTTTAGTCAGACTTTCATACCATGCAAACAAAATATTTTTTATTCAATAAGGCCGCCGCGTAGTATCCAAAAAATGACATTGACATGGAAAAAATTTATAACACAGGCGGTCTAATATCCCAGGAGCAGCGGTTTGAGAACTACATAGGCGTTATTAGGATTTTAAAGTTTATTGCTAAAATTATCTGAAATTCGTAGCAACTAATACAACTCAAAATTTTCTTTTACTTTTGTTTTTTCATGGCTTTGCCATATTAAAAAGAGATACCAGAAATGTGTACAATACTGTTGCCATTTTTTCACAAGCCTTGCAAATTGTAATCAAGGTAGTTTTCTAATATTTACGCTTTCATTTATAGAATGAGAACAGTGAGCTTTTCGATAGCTTCATTTGGGGGCCAACATGCGACGGTTGTGACAAGGTACGTTTTCGAATTTGAAGATACCAGGCAATGCAAAAATATTAATCTTACTTTTTTCCAGATTTCTACGGCCATGCTTCTTCCGAATCTTCAAGAAGGAGACGTTCTGGCATTCCCTAATATGGGAGCGTATACCGTTCCCATAATGACAGCATTCAATGGATTTGAGATACCAAAAACGTGCTTCTTTTTAAGTAGTGATCATTCATATTTGTAAGGCAATGACCATGAAGTTTTATAGTTTTTAAGCTGTTCAATTTTGAGCAAAAATTGTTAGCAACGAACTGTATGGAAATTAAATTGTGGTTAAAATTTTTTATCTTCTTACTTATTATAAAGTAGATAAAAGTAAATTATTGAAGAGCAAAACGATATTACATTCAAAACATTTCCAGACAAAAAATATCAAAATACACCAGTAAGAGATTCCTAAAGTTAGAAACACATTAGCTGCGTTTTATTATTGATCTGATCCGGATCAGATCATGGGTTTATTAGCGTTACAACAACAAAGCGAAATCCTGCTTTTTAGTTGGATCTATTTTTGTGATCTAAAAATTAGTTCTTCTATTTCACACAAGAGGAGACTTTCCATTGAAACGTTGGTATCATTTCCAATATTTCCAATAACAACAGTATTGCCACATGAACATTTTTATCTGTGTGATATGAAATATATTTTAGATAGATACCGAGAAACTTCACATTTATTCATTTTTGTATAATAGATGACATAATGAAAAAGTTTTACAAAACAAAACATATATTCGTGAAATTAATAAGAATTAGTGCAAAAAAATATATATTTGACAAAGTGGATGAATATCATTTTTCCCTAAAAAAAAGAACAAAAAATTAACCATTGAAAAAAAAGTTTAGGGCAACTCTGCAACTCTTTTGAAATGTCAGTTGAGAGAGCGAGTCTCTCACAGCTTCCAACTGGAAATATGATGATCTAAAGCTGTTTTATTATCAAGATCTGATCCGGATTGGATCATTGTGATAATAAAACGCGGCTATTGTTGGCTAAAAATAAGGTAGATGACAGATGGCAGATGACATATGAAAGATTACATATGAAAAATGACATATGACAGACGAAAGATGACAGATGCTAGATGAGAGATGACAGATGACAGGTGACAGTTGAAAGATTCCAGACAATAGATGATAGATCGCAAATGACAGATGACAGGTGACAGATGACAGTCTAATGTCGTTTTCCATTGGTCGTTCGGAAGCCTTCTGAACGCTTCTCAAATCATTCCATTGGCATCAAATGACAGTTCCTCTCCTCGAAAGAAGAGAAATTTGATTCTTGATTTGAAGAAGGAAGCGAAACCAGAAGCACTCACACACTGAAACACTGTTGACGTCAAAATTGACAAATGTGATTTGCCACCTCTAAAAATTGAAAAAAGGTACCTGAAAACAATTTATTAATTAACTAATTTTGTGAGATGAGTTCTAAAAACAGCCGTGTTTTATTATCACAATGATCCAATCCGGATCGGATTTTGATAATAAAACAGCTTTAGATCATCATATTTTTTATTATTTCCAGTTGGAAGCTGTGAGAGACTCGCTCTCTCAACTGACATTTCAAAGGAGTAGCAGAGTTGCCCTACGAACTTTTTTTTCAATGGTTAATTTTTTGTTATTTTTTTTTAGGGAAAATGATATTCATGCACTTTGTCAAATATACATTTTTTTGCACTAATTCTTATTAATTTCACGAATATATGTTTTGTTTTGTAAAACTTTTTCATTATGTCATGTATGATACAAAAATGAGTAAATGTGAAGTTTCTCGCTATCTATCTAAAATATATTTCATTTCACACAGATAAAAATGTTCATGTGGCAATACTGTTGTTATTGGAAATATTGGAAATGATACCAACGTTTTCAATGGAAAGTCTCCTCTTGTGTGAAATAGAAGAACTAATTTTTAGATCACAAAAATAGATCCAACTAAAAAGCAGGATTTCGCTCTGTTGCTGTAACGCTAATAAACCCATGATCTGATCCGGATCAGATCAATAATAAAACGCGGCTATTTTAAGACATATTCCTGTCGTTTTAAGTGAATTATGAAAAAAATGAAAAAAGTGAATGAAAAAAATAGCGCTGGACGTTTCACACCGATACACAATACAAGCAACAAAACTTCAAAGCAAATAAAAGTGTTACTTTGGCATCCCGAATCGGAGAGTTTTTCCGGATTACCAATGGAAAACGACATAAGGAGGAATGGAAACAGTTAATAAGAAACATGTTTACAATTATTTGAAACCATCTACGGAGTACCGTGGCTTTTTGTTGTGTAGGGATATGAAACATCTATCTCTCTTTTAGAAATTATTTCAACATCGATGACTATAACAACTAGTTTGTGAGTGTGGGTTTCTGTTTCCTTTATTTTAGTACGGAGATAGATTACATAAAGAGAAATATACCTACGTTCTTAGTCAAATGCAAAAGGTACAATTTCAAGACAAGACATATCTATCGAGGGACTTTTCAAGAGGAAGTTGGAGTACATGTTGAAGCGTAAGTACCTACACGTAAAAGGTCAGGATAGGTTGTGAGGATCTATAAAAATCACTTTACACACAAACTCCGCTTTGTTTCCGACTCTCTTCCTAATCTTCTCTAATGATCTCTTGTCTAAAACTTGTAATCTTCTTAACTGATTTGCTGAAGACTCAACCTTTTGCTTCTTATAGTCGCTTAATTGTTCATGTCCTTGATCTTCGGACGTGGAACTGGCACGGTTGCGTATGATTAGCTCATTGAATTCTGACCTCGCCCACCTCGATACAGCATTGTTGCATGGGGTAGTAAATACCGAGTGGAATCCAATACTTTACAAACTAAATCTTATCAATTGTATATATATATCGTTCAATAAAATAATTATATTATTATTACAAACTCCATGCTGTCATCTGTCGTTAAAGCTTAACATTCCTTCATTGCCATTGGGGGCGTTCATAGCAATTCAGATTTTAAGATTAACTGAAAAACTTACTCAGTTTTGCGTTGAACGGTTATCTAACAACATATTATGTCAGGTGCGACGGTTTTGATTTGCATATGTCAAAAAAATTCATTAACTTGGTGACTTTACTGCGATAAACATTTTATTAGCGATGAAAACTATCAGTAATGGAGTTAGAGTTAATAAACTGAATCTAGATTTTCAGCCTTCTTTTTCTGACTGAAAAACTGGATTTGCAAAAACTAACAGCTGACGAATTGTCAGCTGAAAAACTTAACGTCTGGCCAATCTGGTCGAAAAAAGTTAGTTAATCTGAAAATCGAAATTTTGATGAACGCCCTCATTATCCATGAATGGAACCATCATTACTGCATTCAAGAAACAGAAAAACTGTCAGTAGGTACTTGGTATATGTGTAGAGGATATACTCGAACCTAAAAAAGCTTCTAAGCGATAATGTTTCTCAGATTTGAGCAGAGCAGGGCATACCACATCCTTTCTGTGTTGGCTACTATTTATCAGGTCTACATTCGTTCAAAACAAGAGCATCAATCTCATATCTATTCTGGGCCCTTTTCAGACGATTATCGCTCAATCGTCTATCGTAGATTGCGTCGTCAAAAGGTTGTTTCATATGATCTTGCTCTCAGTAGTTGGTGGAAAGCTATATTACTATCGTCTACAAATTTTCGCAACTTTTTTAGGGTCTTAAACACGTTTTTCTTAGTGCCTTAAATTCAAACGATAGTCGTCTAGAACGTTACAGAATTCTGCCCCTGGGTGTTTTATAAACATGTATTACTTTTAAGGCTTTCGTGGTTGTTTATAGATATTTTAAGAATTAATTAAGATTAACCGCGCTAATACCCCATATCCTAAAATATAACATATCCCCAAAAATATTTGGGTCTGCTTGATAGGGTATACAAAACTGAGCATTAAGATTGATAGGTGATAGTTCAATCTCTGAATCAATTGATTCACTTGAACCCCGTCCTGACGTTTTTTACCTAACTCTATTTCACTGCTTTTTTTTAACAAACAGTGCTCTAATGAAGAAGCCAGTTGCATTCCTCCCCTGAAACAATTTTCCCGCTACACCTGCCTCGCTAAGAATGTTCATCTGTTTTATCTTCAACCGAACTTTGGACGTACATTCAAGTAAAGTTATTCATATTTTAGTCGCACTATGCGAATGAGAAATGCTTATACCAGACTCTGTTTTTTTCCCCAGTATTACGATTCACCAAAGTTCAAAACCCGGATCGGTGTCTTTTAATCAATGCTTTCCTATTTTCCTAAATGCTCACACTGTTTTTTGAGGCATTATAAGGGTGTTCATAATATTGATGAGCGCGTTAGTTAAAAAAAAAAGAAGATGGGACTCATCATACTGGCAATATTCTTAAAACAGCAAAATTTCATAAACAAATTCATATAAAATACAGAACAAGTAATGAATACATAATATTTGTATAGAAAAACAATTAGGCTTGTGTTGATCTGGAGCACTCAGAACTTATTGCCGGTTCATTGTACTATCAGGGTATCAGCTTTCCCTTTTTTGGGGTGCATTTTGGAAATAAGGTGGTTATAATTTCACATAAATATAACCTCAAGGGTGGCGTCCAAATGAAATTGGGAGGCTGATGGAACAGCAAATGGCCTGAGCGTTATTCCAACTCAAGCGTCTACACTTTCTACTCTATCACTCTATCACTGCACGACGGCGACGCGGCGGCCGCCCTTTCTCTATTAAGTGAACATACGTTCACCGTATTTTGTATTCTAAGTTGTTAAAAAAAAAACTAATACTTGGTTCTACGTTGAGAGGTTGAGACTTAAAAACTCGGCTACCAGCTTGCACAAATTGTACATTGTGCTTTAAAGTCCTTGCCAGTCTTCTGCAGGGATGACACTTCACTAGCAGTCCATATACTAGATATATCAATGTAATTTAAATACACCTATAATAGCAAGTAGAAATTTGAAACGTAATCAAGCATAGGGAGCAAGGCGCAACAAAGCTTTTATGGCTCGGGGCCTAGGGCACTTGCAGTCACAGGTCCTATAATCTTATGCCGATTCTGAACGACTAAGTTAGAAAGCGATTTTCATGGCAGTAAACTACTCTCTGGTGTTCCCAGTTCCTCGCAAGATAAAAATCTATTTTAAATTTGTGGGACTCGAACTTCGAGCACTTACGTAACCACAACCGCGAGTTACACATCATTAAACGAATTTTTATTTTTATAAATGTCAAGGTTAAATGAAAGGAACTGCATTAAAACTCCTTTCTCATTCTTGGTAAATACAATGGACACCCACACTAAATCCATAATACGTAGAAGTTTTATTAAAATCGTTACATCTCTTTTTGAAGACTATAAACTTTATGGTTTTATGTTGGTAACCATTATGAAAGATCTATTTTGAACTAAAAATAAACTGCGCACTCCATAGTCATATTAAAAGTGTCATAAGTTTTTGGTTTAAAAATAAACTTTTCTATTCATAAAAGTTTGTCACCCAGCATCGTAACAAAGAACTTCATGTCAATGGTATTGTCAAAGAGGTTCCATAAAACACGAGCTATTGACAAGAGTAAGTACATAGCAAATTTGTCAGCGTATCAATAAAACCTTTCATCTACCGTTGAAAACAGATGAAGAAGTGAGGCTTAACAATAATCCCCTGATATTTGGCTCCATAAACTTTAATAATGCCTTATTCGCACGCAGTTAACCAAAAAGACGTCATTCACTCTTAGATAGCAAGTGCGTTTGTTCTGCGTATTTACATCTCATAGATACTGATCTGGTGTGATGTTTTGGAAAATTCCAAGCCAAGGGCATAGGTACAATGGTACATTTTGTTTTTCGATGAAATAAGATTGCTGTGTACTACACAGCATATTCGTTTCTAATAACACTGGTCAACAAAATTGCTTCTTTTAGTCCAAACAAAATTCATCAGGAAACTAATATCTCTAGGCTTTAAGGAATATTAGCCATTAAAGTATCCGTGCCGTAATCTGAAGCATGTCTGCCCGTTACAGGGGAGTACGAGGTTTGAGTTTGAAAAACACCCTATTGTTTTTCCATGGGTATCGCCTTTTGAAAGAAATTTGCTAGTCCTTCATGAAAACGTCTATGCCACATTTTTTATGACCCTTTGTTCTTTACGAAGAAAGGTTGAGGCGGTAAGAGAAATGAGTTAGGCCCCGGGTTGTGCCGATCTGTTTATTAATTTTATAGTGATATAATACAAGTGCCCTAAAAGCAGCTATGATTAGACTTTAAGTCCTTAAAATCGCTGAATTGGTCGTTCTTTTCCTAGTATTACTGTCTTTTAACGTTCTTTGCTTTTAAGTTAATCAAAACAAATAATAAATCGCTTCAATTTAGTTTAGTGGAAATAATTGACAGCGCCAGTCTGACCCTCAAAAAGATATAATTCTTTTGGGGTTAGTCGTTTATTGATTTATTAAGCTTACTACAAGCGATTAACAACAGATTTAAACTTAAAAATAATTAAACTTAAAAAAGAAAATATAAACAAAGAAATAAATAAATATATTTACAAATATACAATGCTTAATTCTAAGTTGAAGTGCAAGGTTTAGAAGTTGAAAGGGGAAGCGGAGTATAGATTTTTTCTTAGAGAAGAGGAACTAAGGGAAAAGTCAAAGGTATTTCCAACAGCATTCGCATAACGTTGCATTCTGCATATGGGGTTGAAATAAGCGTAATTTGTGCGGAGAGTAGGGAGGTGGAAGAATGGGACAGAACGAAGGTTACGTGGATTAGTGTTCATGTAAATCAGCTCAAGTAATTCCGGGGAGTCTATGGTACCGGCCAAGATCTGATGGACGAAAATTATGTCGGCGATATGACGACGTTTCGAAAGGGTGACCATGTCAATTATGGCTTTCATAAGGAGGTAAAATGAACGGATCAGACCAAGGCAATCTACGCAAAGCGAATCTTAGAAATCTTCGTTGCACAGCTTCAATTCTACGGGATTGAGTTATTTGGTAGGGAGACCAAACCTGACTAGCATATTCAAGGATTGGTCTAACATAAGTATTGAATAATGATTTAGTGACGTAGGGGTCGGAAAATTCTCTAGACCAGCGTTTGATAAACCCAAGAGAGGAGTTTGCTTTCGCTATAATATAGTTAATGTGAGAGTGGAAATTCAGCTCTTTATCACAAATAACCCCAAGATCACGAATAGACGAAACTCTGGGGATAGGCACGTTACTGAAGTAGTACGTTCGAAGACTAGAGGGTAAGCGTTTACGCGAGAAAGTCATAGATTGACATTTATTAACGTTAAGCTCAAGAAAGTTCTTATTGCACCAAGTAAGAAAAGCATTTAGGTCTTTTTGAAGAAGAGAGGAATCTTGAGAAGAGGATATGACTTTTATAATTTTAATGTCATCTGCATAAATAGACAGATCAGAGAAAGAAATAATACTAGCGACGTCATTTATTGCAAGCACAAACAGGAGTGGACCTAGATGGCTGCCTTGGAGAACGCCAGAAGAGGCAAATATCGGGTTAGAAACTGCTTTTCTAAAAACTACTCTATACACACGGTTCTCTAGGTATGATTTGACCCATTCGATAATTGAAGGTGGAAAGCCAAAGGCTTTGAGTTTGAGATAGATAATTTGATGGTTTATTTTGTCAAATGCTTTACTAAAGTCTGTAGTAATAACATCGATCTCGTTGCCCTTTTCCATGGCCAACAGAGTCTTTGATACGAATTGGGTAAGGTTAGTCGTAGTAGACCTTCCTTTTAGGAATCCGTGTTGAAGTGAAGAGTTTAGGGATGGCGGAGAGCTTAGCTATCGGTCGATAGTTCGAGATTTGGTTTTTACAGCCCTTTTTGAAAATTGGGAAGATAAAAGATTCTTTCCAGAGAGAAGGGAAAACAGCCTGGGAAAGAGAAAGTTGAAAAATATTAGCAAGGGGTTGATAGAGCACTGATGCGCACTTTTTAAGGAAAATAGCCGGGACTCCGTCTGGACCAGGTGAGAAATCATCATCCAGTAACCTTAATTTATCACAAACAGTCTGGGGACAAACATTAAGAAAGACAAGAGATGTTTGCGGGCTTAGAAACCTGTGATAGTCAAGGTCAGGGTCATTCAGATCATTGGCATATGATTGTCTGAAAAAGGTAGCAAAGAGATTAACAATTACTTTGGGGTCATCGGAAGATTTGTCAAGGAAATTAAGTGTTGAAGGAAGACCGTCAGATTTTCTCTTGACGTTAATAAATTGATAAAAACTCTTCATTGCATTTTTTCAAGATAGGATAAGTATAAAGATTGGCATAAAGTTGAGAAGTTATAAGAGGCCTGTTGGTAGTAATAGTAATTGGAAGGGGTCTGGGATTTAAAATATGTTTTCCATAGCCTGTTTCTGATGTTACGGATATTTTTTAACTCTGTTGTGTACCAGGGAGTAGATGATACACAGGTTTTTTGAAATGTATAGGGAACACATTGTATGAAACATGCAAAAATTGAAGAATAGAAAAAGGAGAGAGCAATATCAATGGGTGTAGAGAGGTAAATAAAGAGATTAAAGTCGATTCCGCTTAAAAGATGACTAAGCATAATGAAATCGGCTTTACGGAAGTTAAAACTAGAAGTGTTCTCAGACTCCATAGTTGGAGTGCTAAGATCAAGACAATGATTGAAAGATAGGGGAGGATGAAAATGATCAAGGGTGGATAAAAGATGTGAGCTCAAGGGTGGATAAAAGATGTGAGCTTTTTAGGACGGCGGAATTGAAAGGATCAGAGGAGAAAGCAAGGTCTAGTTGTCTCCCAAGATTGTTTAAAACGCAGCTCATTTGAAAGAGGCCTAATTCAAGAAATCTGTCGGTGAATATGAATTCTTTATCAGAAGACGGATTAGAGGGAACGAAACAAGATTCGTCCTCAGAAGGAGTCCATTTCAAATCGGGCAAGTTAAAGTCCCCGAGTACTATAAAGTCATCATTGGAGTCTACACTCTCAATTAAAGGACCTATTGAGTCAACAAATTGTTGATAGACAAGACAGGGTTGTGAAGGGCGAATATAACAACAAAGAAGGTAAAGACAGCGTTTGGGGAAAGACAATTTAATACATACAAATTCAAATAGAGGAGATTTAGATGTTTCGACCAGACATGCATTGAACCGAATGTGTACGGCAAAAAGAACACCACGCCCAGTAGGAGCAATGTCATTTATTTGACCATCCGCACGAAAAACAGCAAAATCAGATGTGAATAATTCACTATCTAGAAAATCAGAGCACAGATTTGTTTCAGTGAGGGCAAAAATGTCATATGGGAGACATTGGGAGTTCATGTACACGTCAGAAGTTTTAGTTCGAAGGCCTCTAACATTCTGATAATATAAGGAAAGTATAGAGACAGGTGGATTGGAGTTAAAGACTAGGCTTGTTATTGGAACGGGGGAAAGGTAAGCGTTTTAAATCAAGGTGGGAAGCGTATGTGGCAAGATCATTTGAAACAGGGGATGGGGAAATATTTAAAGTTTCGTGGAAGTGAAAGTAGATTTTTTTGAGAGCGATAGGATCGGTTGGAAGGCCTTCTTTTTGTATCGATACTAATACGTTCATTTTGGTTTTTCCATTGATGCAAACCGTTTCCGACTTATTATAAAGGTAAGAGAGGTAAAGAAGGACATTCTCATACAATTTGCTGTCGCGTAGTCTAGCCATCAAATAACGACCATCAAACACATCACCGGTAGACAACGAGGCCGCAAATTTTGAGGTTAATTTTGCTGTGGGAGAGAACGTTGGGTCAAGGACTGGTGGGGGTAAAGGGTTGGGGACAGGGTCCGGACGGTTGTGGATTCTTAAAGTGGTAGAGGGAGTAAAAGAGTGAGTCGCTGGGTTAATAGTATGGGAGTGAACAAAATTGGAGTAGGGAATTTTAGATTTGGTTTTAAGAGGGACAATTTTACGTTGGGAGAAAGTTTTCTTTATTATTTTCGAGGTGGGTGAGCTAGTGGGATGGATAGAGCTGGAACGAGGAAGGTTAAGCTTAGATCTAATTACAATTTTTTCTTTAGTATTAGATACACTCTTAAAGTTTTTATTGGGGAGCTCTTTAGTTATCTTATTTAAGTATTTAGAAATAGTGATGCTATCTTCAATACATATGGGTTTGTGTGGTGAGTGAAATAACCATTGATATTTATGTTGTATATGGAACTTGACGAGCTAATTTTGTGGCATTTTCCAATGTTAATCTTATATTTACGTTTAATGAGATTCTGAACCCAGGAACTGTCAACATTGGGGGGTAAATTGTTTATAAAATAAGGGTCACATTCGTTGAGTTCTTTCAAATTATTAAGCCTATCATTCCAGTCTGTTACGGTCCAAGTGCTGTTAAGCCGTATGATGGTGGGCTCAGGGGGAGCAGAACATTCAGTCTGGGTGGAAGAAGTTGCTCTGGTAACATAGTCGATGGCTGGAGCGAGTGAAGAAGAGAAAGGTTCCTTTTGAATTGATTCGTTAACTTCAGCAAGAATAGAGGTGTTATAGTGCACATTAACTGGTTGCATGTTCAAAGGAATATCATTAAGTTTATCCAAATTAATTTTCAATTCTTCGATTGCATCCACAAAAGTAGACCGAGTTATTGTTAATTCACTGCTAATGTCATTCATTTTTGATATTAAGTCATGGTGGATTGCATTTAGATGACAGGAAGCTGTTGAGGCTGATGAAGAAGTTGATTGGTGACATGTCTCGAGATGGGAACGAATGTTTTTGATATGATCAGTTATTAAATCGAGCGGGTATGATTTTGGGGTTGAATTAAGAGTAGATAGTATTTCGCTACTAACATTTTTAAAACGGGAGTCAAGGAAGTCTACATGCGAGTTAAGAATGTCCGCTATAGATGAAATTTGTTTTTCAAGAGCGGATTGCTTTGAAAACAAACGACTGACAAGAGACTCGATAGAGCTTTCCAGGACTTCAATTGACTTCGAAAAATCGTCGAAGTGGTGAAATTGCGCGAGGACATTTTTATGAAAGCGATTGTTATCAGTTATAATAGAATTTGTTTGATCACTTAAACATTTATTGGCAAGGAGAACATGGGAGAGCGATATTTTGTTACACTCGTCACAGAGATAAGTAAAATAGCAAAGATATTCTTTTAAATATGGACATGATTTTTTAGTTAACCCGATACAGAGGGGATGATAGGATTTACCGCAAAGACCACTGCACGTAACACGTTGGGTGAATTTACTATCAAGAAGACAGTTGTTTGAATCACAAGGACTCGTTGGTGCTTTCGGGTGAACAGCGGCTATTTGGTTTGGTTCAAGGCTTGCGTCAGACAGCACCACACTATGGAAGTTCTGGTTGCAGTTCCTCTTCTTGGTTTGGACTTCGTAGTTCTTAAGACAACTATTGTCTGAATTCTAGGTACTAGTTTAAAAACCTAAAAAAGTTACCAAAATTTTTAAGGTAACAATAAAATTGCTGAAAGCGAAGTTACATAAAAAAATCTTTTAACGACACAATCGACGATAGTTTGATTAGACCCATGATCTTAGCCGATCTCTACTGCAGCAGAAGTTTCTTGAGATTGGTCGTCCAACAGAGCATTTAATTCAATTTACGATGGAACGTTTTTCGCACCACGCGTTGACTCTAAATGACTTAAAGGTTTGTTCGTTGAAGCCCTGGGTTTGTCCTGTGGTCGCCACAGAGTATTTTTTTATTTTTTTTTGAAACCTCAACCCAATCTGAATGTCAAACAGAAAGTTTTTCTTAGCCCTAGGTTTGCTTTCAACTCGCCCCTAAGTAGCACTATGTGCTTGTTAAAGCGAGTTCAGGTTACGAATACGGCTGTCAAATGGCATTTGTCGTTTAGCGCTGTTTGAAAGCTAAAGACCAAGGCTTTTTTGGACAACTCATAGGGAAGCTCAAGAAAACCTGGGCCTGCCCCGATGTTATACTCATCATCTAGGACATCGGGTAGTTCAATTCGTACCGAGGAAGCTAAAATACTGCTCAAGAGCGCAGTATCGAGGAAGACCCAAATGAGTCCATGCACCATCGTACACAGCAATTGGATCTGTGTTCATCCATTGAAGCAGCACGACCGGGTACCGTGTAGTACAACGCCGTGTACAATCGGTGAATGAGCTCAAAAAGAGATTGCTGGTAATCTTAATTTTCACAAGAAAATTTTGTTAAAAATGAATGACTGAAACTGATGCTTTTGAAATGTAAATTAGAGATATCGGTTAATGGCGTGTATTAAAATACACACGTATTCTTAACAAGTGTACACGTGTACAAAGAAGCCAATTACACATGTAGACCTGTAAAGGAACTTATCCTTATAATCTAGAAAACATGGTTTTCGTGTGCCTTTAGGGCGAAGAGTTTTCTTTTTGAAATGGGAAAATGTTAAATGTTTGACTTTTAAGGAGAAACCTGACTGCTGGAAGAAAGAGTGGTAGACGAATACCTGGATTGGGGTAAAACATTTGCTTGAAAAAAGAACATGGAGCAACTGCCACTACTATGCAATGAATAGATATCTCTAAGCGGTTTCCGTGATGGTTAGCATGTCAGACTGTTACGATGGAGGTTTGTGATTCGAGTCCCAACAGAAACCAAAAAGCTTTTCCACGGGTTTTGTAGAATTGTCAAGTTCTCGGATAGTAGAATTCATTGCCATGAAAATCGATTTATCGATTAGCCATTCGGAATCGGCAGAAAATTGTAGGTTCCCTCCATTCACTCACAAGGCATGGTTTTGAGAAATGTCATTTGGATGGTATCGTTTTATCAATCATGAACATAACGTTTTTTAAAGTTGTCTCAATGCGTGCGCAAAAATAAATACACAAAACACAATTTGAAACTGGTATCTACAATTATAATTACCTTCACCTTCACCTTGTGTACAGAGGGCAATATAGCAAAGCGTACAAGGCTTTTCAAACAAGAGATATTTTGCCTTTGTCAACGCTGGTAAATATTAGGTACACTCGAAAAGTTAGCTCTTAAAATTTACCTTGGGACGTTTAAAGAATTGAAAGCGGTAAGCAGCGTATAGAACCAGACATTCGTACCTAGTGCTTTCATCTATGTAAATCCTTAAAATGACACATAACGGTTGCAATATCCAATGCCAGTGGTAAAAAGTAGTACATTAGCTGAAAATGATTTCAGAATCATTCAATTATAGCGGGTGCAACATTTAAACTCATGTTTTGGTTTCTTGTATTTTACTTAAAAATATTTTTATAAAAATGGGTCCTTGAGGGACAATCGCAAAAAAGAATTTTAAAGTAATATTTAAAAACCAGGAACAAAGTTTATTAAGCCATCGAGGGTGCAAAGAATTCGTTGAACGAATCACACCCGCGTTAATAGAATGATCCTTTTCTAATTTTAATTGAATCAAAAATCGTCATAAAAATGTCCTTACTGCACGTGTAATACTAATCATTTGTTTCCATACCCGGATAACTCAATTACAACACGTGCCTGGCTCTTAAATTGTCTAGATGTAGGCCCTTGAGAATACGGAAGTATTTTTAAATAAAAACTTATGCACTTGCGTTTCTTTCCTCCATAAACGTAAAATAAAAGTGATTTAGTTTGGTAATTTAATAATCAATTTCAAAGTTGCTTCTACAATAAATAAATTCCTTCCTTTTGGTTCATATTTTTGTATGATTTGAGCTGCCAGAGATTTCTTAAAAGAAATTGACGCAAATTGAGTTGTAAATATTTGCTTAGAATTGCTTATAAGTACTCAAAACATTCCACAAAATTCTCTCACCGCTCTACGACGCTTCTACATAAACGGTAAACGTAAACAGGTTGTTATGCTCATCTATACGGCTGCTATTTTAAGAAACTTTTATAAAACGGAAAATTTATTTTTAAACTAAAGTGTCGAATTTTGATTAAAAATAAAGATTCCGAATCATAAAAGTCTCTAAGGCGTCAACAGTCAACACGTTTCATAACAACAAAGAACCCCTTGCTATGGCTGGAGCAAATATTGTAAATGAAGTTCAATAAAATATAAACCTCATAACACCCTATGTTGACAAGAGTAAGCACATAACATATTTGTCAGTGTTATGCCTCGACTGATAGCAAGCAAGATCTTTGTCATCTAATTCACAATAAAACCAGATAAGACTTTCTTGGATTCGTTGAAAACAGCTGAACCAAATTTACCGTATCTCCAGTCATTTGTGTCCATACAATTTTATCAATTCTCGTTCGCACACCTCCTTGATTAATCAACAAACGTCACGCTAACTCGTATTGCTTGCAGCAAATTTGTTTGTTTTGAGTAAGTCGCATAGATACTGATCCGGCACAATTCGCGTGGGTTTTCGTGTCGGAAAGTTCCAAGACGAAGGCACTTAGACTTTGTTGATCCGGAACCATTCACGTGAGACATTAAAGCAGCATTGCCAGATTTAGTTTTGCGATTGGAAGGCGATAGTTTTTTGAATTATATAGGGTGAAGGTGAAAATTACCTTTACAAGCACGTCGACCTGAAAGATCTTTTGTGCTGTTCCCTTAGGTTTAAAAACACGTAGTGTATAGGCTTGTTCATTCGAAGCTGAGGTCATGTAAAAACCTTAGAATCTTCGAGGAAGAGGTGTTTCTGATATCAAGGGGACAGGGGAACCCTTTATTGAATATTTTAAGCCTGGATCTAGCTAAGGCAGGGCATTCGCATAAGATGTGTTCAGCTGTTTCTATGTCTTCAAGACAGAGACGACAGGTGTCATCTTGGCTGATGCCCATGTTTTTAAGATGATACTTGAGAGAGCAGTGTCCAGTGAAGAAGTCCGTAAGTAACTTTGCGTCACGTTTGCTCATGTCAAGAATTTCTTTCATACGTTTGTGGGATAAGTCAATGAATAGTTTTGACTGACGATGGCCATTTGAGTTGTTCCAGGTGCTGATCATGTTCTGTCGTTCCCAGGTAGTTAATTCGTTTTTAAGGCCACAGTAGGGAGACCACAGTAGGGTTCAGGGCCTTCGAATTGGGACTGAGAGCCAAGCCTAGCAAGGCGGTCAGCCTCTTCGTTACCCGGTACACCTTCATGACCAGGCACCCATGAAAGAGTTATTTTATTGTGAGTAGCTAATTGAAATATACATGTGAGGCAGTTCCAAACTAGTTTGGATTCGATTTTTGTCGAGGACAGAGCCTTTAGTGCTGCCTGACTGTCAGAGCTGATTAGTATGCTTGATCTTCGGAGGTTTCTTCTAATGCATTCCCTAATACAGAATTCTATAGCCATTACCTCTGCCTGAAAGATAGTAGTTGTGTTACCAAGGGATGTAGATGATTTAAAGTTGGGACCATAAATCCCTGCACCTACACCGTTGTTTGTTTTTGAACTGTCAGTATACCAGATGTATTGGAAGTTATTTGTAAGAGTTACAGGGTTCTTCCATGCTGAGCGGTTTGGAAAGATTACTTCAAAGGGGTGGTGTAACAGTATGCGTTTAGGCATAAAGTCCGAGGAGTGGGCTGCAGGCGATTCCAGTATTGGGAGCACCTGCAGAATACTACTATACTAAGAGCGTAGATAAGTGTGTACAAATGAGCTTGCTCTAAGTTCAGTGCCACTTAAGTCTCTGAGATGCAAAAAAAAAAAAAAAAATACTCATATGTCCTTGTAAGTTTTCCTTTCTCGAGTGGTTAGTGAGATGAAGCTTTAGTCCGCTTAGTGCAGCAGTCTTCTTTACTCTTTGATGTAGCGGAGGAAAATTTAATAAACTTTCTAACGCTAAAGTTGGGCAGGTGCGCATTGCCCCTGTGATACCTACACAGGTTGAGGTTAGTCTTTGTAACTTTTGCAAAGATTTGCGGGCATAAACTTGCTCTGTTTTTTGCCACCAGATCAGCGAAGCATAGGTTATGATGGGTGTGATAATAGTGAGGTAAGTCCAGTAAATCATTTTCGGTCTAAGTCCCCACTTTTTACCAAAGAGTCTAGAACAGGCCCAGAAAGCATTTGTTGCTTTTGCTATGGTTTTGTCTAGATGTGGTTTCCAATTGAGTTTATTATCCAGGGTTACTCCTTGATATTTGACCTCTTTGGAAAAATTAATTTGAACATTATTTAGGGATAGTGTTTGGAGATCGATTTTACGTCTCCTGGTGAATGGAATGAAGACTGTTTTGGTGGGGTTGACCTTAAGCCCTTCTTTATTGCACCAGTCATTAACTTTGTTCAGGGCACTTTGCATACGGTTTGTGACCTGTGCTTCTTGATTGCCTTGAATAGAGATGACTAGGTCATCGGCGTAGCCTTGTGTATCAAGGTCCAGCTTATTGAGGTCGTCCAAGAGCTGATCTATTACAATTGACCAGAGTAGGGGAGATAAAACACCCCCTTGGGGACAGCCTTTAACAGCATTAACTGTTATTGATGTTTGACCTAGTGTGGTGTAGATGATTCTGCCACTTAACATAGATTCAATCCATTTAATGGTTGGTGTGTCAATTCCTTTGACAGTTGCAGCGGTTTGAATTGACAAGTACGTAGTATTGTCAAAGGCGCCAGAAATATCAAGAAAAGAGCAGAGTATGATGTCTTTCTTAGCAAACGCATTCTCAATTTTGCTGACCAGCTGATGGAGAGCTGTAACTGTGGACTTACCAGTTTGGTAAGCAAATTGGTTAGCATTGAGAGGATTTGCTATTAAGGCCGTACTGCGAATGTGTAAGTCAATTACTTTTTCCATGACCTTTAGGAAGAAGGATGTGAGACTGATTGGTCTGAAGGATTTTGGGTCTGAGTTTGATCTATTGCCAGCTTTTGGTATGAATACTACTCTCACCTTTCTCCAAGTTTGAGGAATGTAGCTTAATTCAAAACTAGATCTATAGATAAGTGTGAGTGAGCAGATTATGGTATCAATTCCATACTGCAAGAGAGCAGGAAAGATACCATCCTCCCCGGGCGCCTTGAAAGGCTGTTGGGAGGATATTGCCCATTTGATAGAGTCTTCGTTAAAAATTTTTCTTGCTAGACTTCTTGTTGTGCTATTAGGTGTAGTGTAACTCACATTTGTGGTTAGAGATTGATCAGTGGTATGTATACAGTCAGGAAAATGAGTGGCCAAAAGGAAGGCGATAGTAGATCTTCTTTTTTTTAAAACACTTAAAATTAAGATGCACATATTGTAAAAAATAAATTTTAACTAACAGAAATCAATTTACCTACTATTACATTTCATAACATAAGTCCAGTTGCGTTCGTTGAGCTGAGCAGTCTTAGATTACTGCGACAGGTTACTACTTCTTTTGATTTTGTGACAATAAGATAGCTTTAATGGCTTGGCTGTTTTTGAAGATGTCAATATTTTTGTTGATCAAGTTTTGCGGCTTCACAAACCGCAAGTACTTCGCTCGTGGATCATTGTTGATTTATTCATAGGAGGTTAATGTGAGAAGGTGACTGACCCTTAATTTTTGTTTTTGAACGATTTGTGATTTGCTTTTATAATCCTGTTTTCCTCCCAGCATTCTCTTATCGGAATGACTGTTTGGGCCAGTGGATGGAAATGGTTGAGCCGATGAATGCAAGCCTTTGGATTTTCGCCATGGTCTTAAGGTTTGACGTCTTCGCTAATGATGGCCACCATACCAAACAGGCGTAAGTAAGGATTGGTCCTGTTGTGGATGTGTAAATCCAGTCAATAGTTTTTGCACCAGGTCCCCATTTTTCACAAAAAGTCAGCAGATATATAGTGTTTGCTGCCAACCTCATTTGTTGTAGATGATTTTTTTAAGACAAAAGCGGGCGGCGAGATTTAAGAGGGTCTGACATAAGAGGAGTCAAGCCAAGCTCTACTAAATTCTTCAAGTAGGCTGTGTATTTCAAATGTTTCTGGGCCGACAAATGGTTTAAAGACACCGTCTTTCGCAAGGGTGTTTGCAATTTCGTTGCCACCACAGCCCTTGGCTGCTTAAATTCAATTCCGGACAGCAGATTTCTTTCATGTCTGTTTGGAAATTGTCGCCTGTACTTTTTGGTCAGCTTGTCTGCATAAGAAGTATTTTTTGTGTTCGAAGAATTTATCATCCTCACTCCTCAGACATTCACCTCTATTACAATAGGCTTCTTATTGAAACGCCTGGCAAATGAAAGAGTTGCTGGTGCGACGACGAGTGTTTTAATACCAGTGTTTTCTTTGTTCATAATTATTCTTCCCATCATTAAAATTTTTTTTTACTTGAACCGGTGCTTCACCTAAGGCTATGAAGTTTATAAGTTGTTTTAGTAAAACGCCTACTGCAATAAGGTTTATATTGATCGCAAAGATATTGGCTTGGAATATAGAATAATTAAATTATTATTGAAAATAAGAGAGTTTCTGAAAATGTCGGAACCTGTCCTAATTTCCCTTTATGAGCAGTCAGTATACCATAAACCAGACCATATCTTGTCTATACGGATGGGGTTTTGTGTTTCTAATAGAGAGGACGACTGTGAGAAGTTGAGATTATAGCTGCCAACGCAAAAAGGAACATCCAAGTAAATAAAAGAAGATTCTAGTTTTTCCAAATTCTTATTAATCGAGAGGTTACTGTTCGGATTTGGACTTGAAATGAGGTAAGGCATCTGAAAAAAGTAGAGAAAAAAAAACCTTCATTTGACGAATGCCTAAAAGAGGCTTTTCAGAACAATAACTTAGCAGGTTCAAATTTAATCTTTGATGGGAAAATTAAGTTCAGATAAGCAAGAGAAAATATGTATAGCGCTACAGTCACCTTGCAAACATTCAGTACAACTATGATAATGGTGAGTATTTTGACTTAATAACGGTCTCTATATATTCTATACTCCAAGACGCGAAATATTCAATCTTTGATAAATTGTTTCGATATTTAATACTCGACGGGTTTTCGAAAGCAAATTGCAGGGAAATCGCAAACGGAAAGACCTTGTCTAATGTAACGCAATCAAGTGGAAGAAGACCACAATCGACTTAAAGTGCAAAACTGGAGAGAGTTCGCCCGAAGTCGAAGTCTTTATAAAAGGATGTTGGTTGATGCCCAGGTTAACCCCGAACTGTAATGCCCACCTAAGTAAGTAAGTACTTAATGTTCATGGAATCATATCCCAAGCAATAAAAAAAAAACGATATACTTCTGAAAAACTGTTTTAAAAATAGAGGATCTCCCAAACCAAAACGATTTTACAGAGTTGAGCGATAAAAAAGAGCAGCGTTTTCGTTTACTTGTAGTTGTCGCGGTGGCAGAGATGCTGCCAACAGCGTTTCCGTCACTGTGCCGCAACTACAAAAACGCTTAGGTTTTAAAGAACCTTTACACTGTATTTAGATACTAGAGGGTGCAATGAAGATGGTATATACAGGGTGTTCCGTACTTCGTGTAACATCCTTTGGGGTGTGATTCTTGGTCATATTCTAAGAAAAAAAATGTATGACAGTAAAGCTCAATTCTCAACTTTGACATCAAGGCTAACTTTGGTGTACCCTGACCTATGTTAAATTCAATATCTCTGTCAATACTAATGATAGAGACCTAATCATAGTCTTAATTTTTTGTAGAAATAACAGTCTTTAAGACTTTATTTAAGTTTAGCTTCCACAGGTTAAGGGTTGCCAGATTTTCTTCAATTTTAAGTGCTGTTCAAATTTTCTTCCCGAAACAAAGTTTTGACTTTGAGGTCATTTTTTTGCAGAAAATGCCTGATAAACATAAAGTTTCTTTGTTTTTAACAGATGAACTAAACAATAATAAAAAAAAAACTCAGCAATAAGTGCACTCAAAAACCCATACATTTTATGATATTTGAAAAAATACAAAATAGGTAGAATTAAAAAAAAAAAAAAATTTTTTTTAATTTGAAGTTTTCTTTGAATAAAACAATAATATGGGCACTTTTAGTAGTTTTTTTATGTTTTTTATACAAATACAATTATAACAAGTGCTCAATGTATTGGTGCTTCTTGAGTGGATTCTCACTACGAATCGAGATGTGGCTGTCATTTGTCATGAAAAGCAATCGGTTCTTTTTGTCCAATGGAAAGAGACATTTCCAGAAATGGCGTAATAGAAGCAGGTCCCAATTTTTGGAATTTGGAATTTTCCCAAATAATGGTTATAAATGAAGTTAGAAATCTGAAAAGCGATTTCCACCGTCAAACAAAAGCCACGGATTTACAAGTAATACAACTTCTTCTCTAGCGCGTTTGATGGAATTTGGAAGCTGACAAGATATTCTTCTATAGAACGGATAATGTAAAAACGGAGTGGGTGTGATTCTTGCAGAAGAACAACTTGACAGCGTGTTGATCATTTCGGAGTCAATGGACCGTTTGATGTCTCTTAAATTGGTTATTGAAGAAAGGATGCCAAATATTTAAAAAGAATTCAATATTTCTGCGTTTTGAACTTCAGTTACGAATTGCCATGCCACAGCCAGGTAAGCTTACCGCTACGCTACGCTACGCCACGCTGTTAGCATGACGCTGGCGCTGGTTCAAAATAATTCGTGGATGTTCTCAGTTTAAGTTGGAGGTAGTCGAAGACTTTGTCTTGGCTCCTCTGTAAGCATTGTTTTTTTGACAATTTTTTTCTTCTCTCAACGAAAATCCTTAAAATAATATTTTCTAAAAATTTGAGTCCTTAACATTAACATGAGAACTCCGCTAAGGCGTTCAAAGTTTTCCCGTACAAAATACAACCTCGACTTCTTTTTCTTAAAAGCTCTCAGTAATCTATAGAAATGTCATACTTCTTCAATTGAAACTATTAATATTTCACGTGGTACCAGAGGTTCGAGGCTCGAAATCCACCAGAGGCAAAAATGTTTTTCCACGGGTATCGCCTTTCGAGAGGAATTGGCAAGTCCTCCGTTAGTAAATTCATTGCCATGAAAAGCGCTTTCTCAATTAGCCGTTCGGAACCGGCAGAGAATTGTAGGTCCCCTCCATTCCCTCACAAGGCATGGTTGTGAGAAATGCGCCAGGCCCAGGGGCTCCTCGCTCTGCTGCGAAACCCTATTTATTTATTTATTTATATATTTAATATCTCAAGAAATAGCGATGTAGGAAAATTGAATTTCCCACAAAATTGTCCTGGATATAATAGATGAAAAAAGTTACTTTTACAACCCCAAAGTTCGCGTGTAGTTTGTATACGAAGTCTTTGAATGCCTTGGAGGAGATCTGAAGGTTGATGTTAAGAGTTCACATTTTTAGAAAATTTCATTGAAGAGATTTCCTACAAAAATGTCGGTAGGACTGTAGAAAAAAAAATGTTAAAAAAGCACCTAATAAGCACAGCTAGTATGGATGGACCTCCAAGTGTAGAGAGGTCATATTCTCATTTCTACGACAACCTTTAAATATACGTACACTGGTCAACATCGCTAACAATTTCCATACTATTTAAATTAAGACCAAGACTGTATTTCACTTTAGAATCAATAAAAATATGGCCTCACATCAAATTCAACGTGCCCGGGCTATTAGTGTTGGGCGACATGAAAACAAAACAATAATTACTCAGAAATATCGCATTGAATGGGCTGAACCGCACATACATCAAACCATTTTGATATAAATTTTTTGTTTTTTATGACAAAAATGAGTCGATTTTTTTGTAATTGTCATTCTTGCACTTTTGAAATTTTCGGCAAACAAAAGTCTTCAAAAGATTCAAGATTAATTACTGGACATTGGTCGCGACACAAGCATTTGAATAAGATATCGTAAAATGTCCACAAAGTGAGTTATTCCCAAATTTGTGGGAATTCCAATCAATATTTGTGCACACAATCACAATCACTTATGATTTAAGAAAAAAAAAAAAAAACATTGTCTGAATTTGAAACAGCAGCTCATTTTATTTATGAAAGATTAGGGCAATGAGTTTGCTATTCACACACCTCCGAAACTCGTCGTATTTTATTGATATTCTACAAGTTTGTTTTCTTCCGTGTGAATTATTTTATTATTGGCTTGATATCAATCCGGCATCGTTCGCGTGGGCTTTGTATAAAGCGCAAAAGCAATGGAACTTTGCCGATCCGGAACCGTTCACGTGGGAGTCGTTGAGGCAGGGCTGACAAGAGGGCCTGCAATAAAGGTGTTTGTGGATTTTGTTTATATTTACAGAAATGGCCTGACAACTTGTTAACGTTGTAATAGCAGTTATTTTTCATTGTTCAAGGTCATGATTGGAGCTATAGTGGACCGAAATTTGTCTTTTTGTCTTGAAGGAATGTTTTCAAAATTTGGTTCATTTTATGACTGATATCTTGAGATTGATTAGATACCTTCTCAATATGACTACCACGCGAAAACATTTTAAAAAACGATTATGTGATCCGGAACGATTCACGTGAGATTAAACAATCGTGCGGCGAGAACGAATCGGCATTGGAGGCACGTCCACACTTTTTATAACAGAGTTGATCTGAAACCATGGGAGTGCATTATAAAGCTGATGAAATATGCAAGATTTTTTGCGTTGTATTAAAAACCAAATTTACCGACATCTTGGGATTAAGATAAAAATAAATTTATTTGCTCTGTTGAATATTCCTAGCGACAGATAATTTTGTCTTAAGCTTCAAATGCATAAGAAAAGACATTGTTACTTTATGGCAGCTAATATAACATTAGAATGCTGTAGAGTGTCGCTGAGCTAAGAATATAGAGTGTAAAAAAAATTATATGAATATTTAAAAGGCTTATAGAAATCAATGTTCAAAAAACTCATTGCGAACAATTACGAGCAGGATTGTTTTTGCACAACGTTAATAAATTTATGTATTTATTTACTAAACTATAACTACCGATGCACATGTTCGCACTTATTTGAATATAAATCATTTAAAAATTATAATTGATGTCTAGTTTTACTATGTTCTGGTGGCATTTACCTTTTGAGGAGTATTTTCAGGTATTGTCTTTTTTTATATTCGAGAGAAAAAGTTTCATTATTCAAGACGTTTAAGAGGTGCGTTTTATTTGAGCCAGTAGCTAGTACAGCATTCGTTTTAAAAATAAAACGCTTTTTACAGTATTTTCAATTATGTTTCCCGCCACAAGGTACCAGTAGTGCTGAACGTAAAAACTTCGGGTATGTTCGGGGAGTAGGTAATATCAATTATTTGATGAGATTTTCCATTTGCAAATGAAACAAAATTATTTTTGGTCAAAATCTGCGGAAAGGAAAGTTGATTCAATTTAGTAATGGACAGTGAAATTATTGAATTCAATTGCCGTGTAAATAAGTACCTACACCGTCAAAATTAATTTAGTGGAAACACACGTTTGCTTAATTTAAAATTTGGGTTTTTATGGGAGAATATTTACATATATCTTTCTCTTTTGATCATATTCTTCTCCATTTGCGACGTCAAAAAAAAAGTAGTTTAATTTCAAAAGATGGGATCGGACCTCGAGACTAATTGATTATGGTGAAATAATGAACAACAACCGTATTTATGAATACTGCAGTTTAAATAAACCTTTTCTGGCAAATCAGGTTACATTGGTCATAATTAACAAAACACGCACAAGTATTGTCATTTTGTACCTACTTCAAAATCAAAATTCTCAAATTGAAAACGTGTGTTTTATATGCATGCTAGATTGAGAAGGAAAACATTCAATTTGTTTTTTGCTTGCATTGGCGATATTTTTGCAGTTGAATAATAATTAGCGTGGAAAGACTTTCACGTCAGCAAAAAAGAATTACCCTAAAATCGGGTGATATAATACAAGCAAGTGAAAAACGGGACGGAAATTCAATATGAATATAATTTTTTTTTCTTTTAATCGAGAGAAAATTTTTTTTTGTAAATATCACAATATTTGTGAACACGTCGTTTCATAGACGAAGTTCACACGGCTCGAAAATCAATGATGGCACCATCTTCAATGCCATCCCCGTTTTTTAGTTATAATAATTAATTCTTAAAAGACCACTTCTCCAAGCTCTATTACGGCGATGATGAACCCAATTCCATTATTATTAGAGAGATAGAACCATTCGATTTAGGCGACCGACGTAGACCAACAATTCCGCCAACCCGGCCTGAACGAAGTGAAGACAGCAGTATCCAAGCTAAAGTCCAACAAAGCTGCTGGAGCTGATGGCCTCACTGCCGAATTGTTTAAAGCGGCAGGCGATGACCTGGTCAGGAGTATGCACCAGCTCATTTGCAAAATATGGTCGGAAGAAAGCATTCCCGATGAATGGAACCTCAGCATTGTTTCCCCGATCCTCAAGAAAGGAGACCCTCTGAACTGCTCCAACTACAGAGATATCAGTCTTCTTAGCATCACGTACAAGATCCTCTCTGCCGTATTGTGTGAGCGTCTGAAGCCATTCGTCAACAACCTGATAGGTCCTTATCAGTACGGCCTTAGACCAGGAAAGTCCACCATAGACCAAATTTTCACAATACGGCAGATCTTGGAAAAAACCCAGGAACTTCAAATCGATACCTACCACCTATTCATTGACTTTGAAGCTGCGTATGACAGCATCTATTGAGAGGAGTTATATAGAGCCATGTCAAGTTTCGGCATCCCTACCAAACTTGTCCGATTGTGTAGGGTGACGATGGGGAACGCACGCTACTCCATCAGGGTCGGAAAAGATCTCACCGATACATTCGATGTCAAAAAAGATTTTATGCAAGGAGAAATGTCCCTGTATAAGACACTTATCATCCCGGTTCTTATATATGGCGCAGAGGTATGGACCTTGTCAAAGGTAGATGAGAACGCCTTAGGATGCTTCGAGTGAAAAATTCTTCGGGTGATTTTTGGTCCCGTCTGCATAGATGGAGAGTGGAGAAGAAGATTTAGCGACGAACTGTACGGGCTCTACAGCGACACTGACCTTGTCAAACGAGTCAAGGTTGAGCGGCTTAGATGGCTGGGTCATGTAGAGCGAATGGACACCAACGCTCCGGCCCGGAAAGTCTTTGAATCCAATACCGATGGACGGCGCAGTAGAGGAAGACCGCGACTCAGATGGCGCACGCAAGTAGGAGAGGACCTCAGCCAACTTGGCGTGCAAAACTGGAGGCAGCTAGCTAGGGACCGAGCTGGCTGGAGAAGCATGTTGGTTGAGGCCCTAGTCCGACCCGGACTGTAGCACCACCTTAAGTAAGTAAGTAAGTTAATTCTTATAGTTTCGACTTTGATGAAGTGGAACATTTATTTTCAACCTCTTCCTGAACCCAAGCGTACTAAGACCAGTTGGTAGGAGTCGAGAGGTGGATAAAAATGATTATCCTTGTTAAGATGACAAAGAGCGAGCATAAGAAATTATGCGGAAAGCGTAATATGGTCACCACACCTGGCAGCCATATTTAAAGACCGAACGAGCCAGACGAATAAGCCAGCTTTATTATGACATATATGGGTCGTTGAATTATTTGGAGCAACCAAAGCTCAGACGAAGAGAAGACCTTCCAGTCTTCCAGATATGTAAATCGATGTGCAGTCTGAACTCTTATCAATACAACCACCAAACTCTCAATACAACCACCAAACTCTCTCAGTTATGAAGTATTTGTTTACAATAGCATACTCGGGTGATTTATTACTCATTACTTGGCATTTTGAAGTTCTGTGTGAGATTATTGTTAATGCGACATTGCAGTTCATGATCGATAGCAGATTGCCGTTCATAATGATCAGCACCAATTTTCTTTGAAGACGAAATTTTTGAATAATCTGTGTACAGAGATAAATCGCAAATAACAGCGATCTTAAGCGGCTTCCTTGAGGTACCCCGTATTTAGTTAATAGAAACTTGAACTTGACAATGGTTTGGGAGTATAAGAAATAGACTAATATTCAATTCCTTTGAGTACCTACATACCGCCACCAACTCGGTTCTCAGTTTTTGAGCCGTCAGTGTAAAATGAATTGAACCGTTTTGTAAGAAATCCGTATCGTCTAAAATGATTCCTTGTGGGATGATGACATGGAAGTTCCTATTAGAGTGACTTGGTATTGATCCGTAGTGTCCGATTGAAGATCGATTTCTAGCCGAAGCCGAAGCCGAATATTCGGCTTAACATCAACCTTCGGCCGAAGCCGAAGCCGAAGCTTCAATAACTAAAATAATTTTCCAGATTGACTAAAAATGAAAACAAATATTGGTTTTTTGGATTTTTTTTCTGAAACAGTCTCGTTTGTCAAAGCCCTGGGGTCGCCACGAAGCATTATTTGAAAAACCTAAACTCACCCTGAATGTCAAACTGAGTGTTCCTGAACCCAGGGGTTGATCTGGGCTTACCTCAACTCCCCCTATGTTTTTCCTGGGGCGAGTTGAGGGCTGTCAAATGGCACGTATTTTTATTCAAATGACAGGGATGTGTGTCGATTTTGAAGTTTAGTGTTTTTTGATTACTGGAAGACCCAGGTTTTTTTGACAGCTCATAGGGTTGTCAAGGAAACCTGTGTCAACTTAGGGTAAAGTTGAACGAACGAACCAAATACCAAATGTATGTATGCGGTAACCAAATTAACGGGGAAAATTAATTTGTTTTTTCAAAAACAAAAACAAATTAAACTTGTAACAATATTAATATTTTCATGAAGTTAAGGAAAAGAACAACAATAAAGTCAAGACGGTTCTACGCTCTACGAAAAACGAAATTGATTTTTTTTCAGCGCCTATTACGACGCACGTCAACCAACCGAAGCTTCGGTCGGACACTATTGATCCGAATAGCTTCAAAATGGTAGAGTGACCAATTGAGTTATTGATCCATTGTTAGGTGGCCTTGAGATGAATTAGCGTATTCGCCGCGCCGCCGCCGGCCGGCCGTTTATTTGCTGTAAATGTAGAGGGATACCAGGTGTAGGAGTATGTCAAATGTAAGCGGGGGTGTTTTTTTTTTGCTTAGTTTGCCAGGATACATGGGCGTAGCCAGGTAGGGGAAGGTAGGGGCAAATGCCCCAACCTAAGCCAAATGTACACGAAAGGAAAGGAAAGGAAACGAGGACATTTGGAGAAAATGCTGAAACAACGAGGACTTTTCAAAAAGTATTCTCGTAAAAAACGAGGACAATTTGGGAAAAAGCGGAAAAAAGGAGTATCAATGAAAATTTTTATAAAAAATGAGGACAATTCGCAAAATTGCCGAAAAACGAGGACTTTTCAATGGGATTTCTCTAACATCTAGAAATATTACACGAGCATATTTGGGCATTTATATTTATAATTCTTCGAATCAAAAAATTCTCCAGAAATTCTGAATCATCTCAATGCGTCATTGCGGCAGCAACAATGCGGCATTTGCGGCATTGCGGCAGCAACAACTAGTCGCGATTTATCGTTCTAACGGTTCAGCTCAATACAACAAATGGAAATAAGAGTGGAAGTGTGAATACTAATTGATTTTATCGTTGTCTTGTGATATCAATTTTTTCTTCGCTTTGTGAACATCAATTTTTGGTTTTTTAGTAATGGATAAAGAAAAAAAGAAAACCTCATGGAGTAAATTGCGACGTAATGACGGAAGCGGACAAATTTTTTCCTGCTGTATCACATGCATTTTAAATTTTGAAATATTGAAAGGTCGTTCAGCACTTTGCGGCGTGTTAAAACCTGGCTAAGATCAACCATGGGCGCAAATCGACTAAATGGCAAAGTTTTAGAAAATTAATTTGACTCATAACGATGTTTTTATTTTTTTCAGGACTATGCATGCTCAGTGTGCATCGGAAAATGGTAAAGGAAAGAAAATCCGAAATAGAAGATGAAGTCCTCAGGAAATTTGCTGAAAATCCCAGAAAATTGGTTTTATAAAACGCGAAATCAATGGTAAAAATTTGTAAAATCAATTTGATTGATTTCATATACTAACGATGTTTCTCTATTTTGAGAAACCAAAAAATGATACTTTTAAAGTACATATCTCTCAATATTCTTGTCAATAAAAATGTTCTACTTTTTTTAAAAAAACTGTCCTCGTTTTTTCACTGATTTTTGAGAAATTGTCCTCGAAAAAAGACCTAAAAAATTCCTGGCTACGCCCATGCCAGGATAAGTTGTTTTTTCAAAGGCGGTTCATCATACTGTTACTCCATATGTAAGTATCGGTTTAACTCTTGCTCTTTTTTTTTTTTGCATCTTATCTACGCTCTTCATCATTAATGCAAGTGTTAGTGGTTAGTAAATAGCCAAAGAGAACGTATACGAGGAAAAATAAAATAAAAGACGTTACAATTTTTAACAAAAAAACAAACAAAAAACTGAAGTACATTAATAATTAGAACAAAATAAACTAGGGAAACGTTATTAAACAAAAACTATAAATAAGAACAGAAATTAAATTACAATAACAAAATATCAAATATAAGTCATGCAGGTGGCACACCAATTCTTAGTTTTAATTTTAAAGTATTTTTACTTAGGTTGAAATCAGAAAAAAAAGGATTGGAGCTAGATAACCTACTCATTCGAGCTAATGGCTCATGCATGCCATAGTTAGTTCTATGGTGGGAGCAATGTAAAAACTCTAAATTACATAGTTAGTGAGATCCTCGACGATAGTTGAAACTATTGTGGGAGACCAAGTCGGGGGCATCAGTTGCACCGGTTATAAGTTGATGAAAAAATACTTAAATCATTGTTGATTCGTCTCTGTGAGAGGGTTTGAAGATTTAATAGGCGAATACGATTTTCATAAGGAGGGAGATCTTTGAGAGCAAAACGTATGAATCTGTGCTGTATTGCTTCGATTCGAGATTTATGAATATTTTATTTTAGTTAGTGAGAATCACCCAACAAATTCTTTTATCAAAAATCTTGTGTTTCTTGCCTTGCTGGAAACTCCCAAAAACTCAAACACACAACGGAACAGCTTCATCAGAGATAAATAGCGAAAGTGAATGTGAGTGAGTTTACTTATTTTAATAATTTTAATGGGAGCTGATCAGAAATTATATAAAACAAATTAATCAATAAATTGAGGTGGTCTAGGACTGGACACAAGAAACATTATCCCCAATTAAAAAATCAAAAATTTAAAATCAATGCGACACACATGGCACTGCTTTCATTATGTTTATATTTAAAACACACGAGTCATTTAGCTTAGTAAGCAACTCACACTTTGGTTTTTGTTTGTTTTACAAAAGCGTCGAAAACTGTAAAATGAAGATCCAAGACCTAAAAATAACCTTAATCATCAATATTTTTAATTCCAGCAAATAAAACTCGTGCATCAAATAAACCGTCTATCATCTTTTCTCTCAAGAACCTCCCTTGAACAAGAAGAAAGATTCCCCCTAAGTGATAAAGTTCACTTAACCGAAATCCAAGGTCAACAAAACCAAAAGCAGGCCCAATGTCTAATGTGGTTGTATGAGTGTTATGTGTTTTGTGTTTGAGCAAAATAGATATGGAAGCAACGATTTGATTTTACAATTGATGTTGATTATGATAATCACTGTTATACTACACAAATCTGATAACACGACGCCGACGAGCAGTCAGGTTTTGGGTTCCATTCATATATAGCCCTGGCCAAGGAACAGCTCGCAGTATAAGAACTCTCGTGAAAGTATCAGTTTCAAGCAAATTATTTGAAATCTGTCAAGAACAAATTTCTACAAAGTTATACTTTTGTATTCTTTTGCAAAAAATTAAATTTATAAAAAAATATTCAACAAGTCAAAATGTGTGCAGCAAAATTGCAACCTATCCATTATTACAAAGAAACCCTAGACTTAGAGGGTCAAATAGAGAAGTGCAATTTGAGGAACCAGGACGCACCAATAAACGTGTGCGATTTGACGGCAGTTGTCAACAAGTACAATGACTGGAAACGGCTCATGCCAAATGTTGTGCCGTACTATGGTAAATATATTTTAAAGACATTTTTTTTTGAGGATGTTTGGTGATTTTTTTTTTTAATTTGTTTCAACAGCTATCAAATGCAACGATGAACTTCCCATTTTGAAAACATTAGGGGACTTAGGAGCTGGTTTTGATTGTGCCTCTAAGAATGAAATCAAACAAGTCCTTAGCCTAGGATTCAGCTCTGACTTAATTATTTACGCAAATCCAATGAAATCGATTTCTCACATTCAGTATGCCAAATCCAAGAATGTCACCGATAGCACTGTGGACAATGAGTTTGAAGTTTACAAAATTTTCCAACACTATCCTGAGTCGAAGTGAGTTGAAAGATTTTTTTTTATAATTTCAAATTTCTAATTCTTTTGTCTGGTGTAGTATGGTTGTCCGGTTCAGGTCTGATGCTAGCAAAGCCTTAAGTCCACTTGGAAATAAATTTGGATGCAATGCTGAGGAGGATGGAGTTGCATTGATGCTTTTGGCTAAGAGCCTTGACATGAACGTAAGTTAGTTTTAAATATTTATTCAAAGAAAAAGTCTGCAGCATGTTTGTCCCACACATTAAGAACCTCGTATTTACCGTTGAAAGACAAACCCAGATTATAATTTCAGACAGATTTTATTTGTGTAGCGTTCATTAAAGTGTAGTCAAAACGCAATGATAGTAAATTCATACTCCAAATCTGTGGACAAACAACAAAAAATTCAACTTCAAATAGACTCACTCTAGTGCAAATATTCAATTTGACTTTTTAGTGCGATTATTGTTTGCTCAGGTAGCTGTCAAATGAAATTTTGCTGTTTGTTCCGCAACTTTATAATGCCACTTTATAAGGCTTCTTTCAAAAAAATTCCAATCAACATGACAAGGCGCACTTTTTGGATTAAGTTTTTATTATAGTCTGATGAAGGAACACTAATGACTTTTTTTTTTAGAAAATAGGTTGAATAATTTTAAAGCATTTGGTATTCAGCTTATAGTTTTTGTAGAGTGTTTCAGTTAAAAATTGTTTAGGTTTTCAAAACAAGCTTTTGAGATCGAAGTAGTCCAAGTTTGGGGGTAGAACTGAAGTTGACACCCAAAGCATCGCTTTCAGAAGTTGCAATGCTGTAGAAAGCTGGAATAGAAAACGAGAAAGTGTCAATTTTTCGATGACTGGGTGAACGCAGTGATCTGGAGCCGAATACAGAGCTGCAACTCCAAAAGTTAAACATACACACATAGGGTGGCGCAACAAAGCAGGGAGCCCCGGGGCGTAGCGCATTTTTCACAAGCATTCCTCGTGAGAGAATAGCAGGGACCTACAACTTTCTTCCGATTCCGATCGGCTAATCGAGAAAACACTTTTCATGGCAATGAATTTACTATAGCAAGACTTGCCAACTCTTTCCGAAAGGTGATATCCGTAGGAAAATCTTCGCGAGTAAAAAGTAAGCCAAATTGTGAGATATTGGCTGTCAATCGTTGAACTCACTACTCACATTGAATATATTTCTACTAAGGGGGCAGCGGTTGCGACCAGCTTCCAATTTTTGTTCTAATCTTGCCTCTTTACCACTCAGTACGTGGCCGAGCCCGGTTTAATGACCCGTCAGAACCATAGCTCTAGACGTCGTTTTAAATTTGCGTCTACACTTAGCCGAACGGTACCAATAGGCACACGCCGATTAGCAATACCGTTGACGTCCCAATTAACCTTTCATTCTTAGCGGAATCCAAACCCAATTCTAGTAGAAATGGGTCACACTGTCAGTCCGCATATTGTAAACGCACCTTAAGAAGTGAAATTGATTCTCGAAAATACGATTGCACGGTCATAGTAATCCAGTCCATTCAGTAAAATTTCATAAGATGTAAGTCTGAACTATTTTGTGTAGCCTATTCTTGGGCAACATTTTCGTAGACACAAACCTACCCGTGTTTTTTTTGTCAAGTTAGCAACTATAACAGTATTCGAGTTGAAATAAAAAACGCTCTAGCCCAGCATCATAGAGTTGATAATACAGAGGATCAACTCGTACCCTTTTGCCTGAAATACCCTCAAATTATTTCTGTGATGAAATCGTCTTTGAAAGTTTTATTATTTAGTCTTTTTTATGTAGTTTTCAGTTTGTTGGAAACTAGACCCAAAAATATTGAAAACCCGATCACTTTTTTCAATTGACGTCAAGCCAACTGACAGAAAAACGGTGACGAGGGTTTCTCCACTAGACCCAAACATATTGAAAACCCGATCACTTTTTCAATTGACTTCAAGCCAACTGACAGATAAATGGTGACGTGTGTTCCGGTCTAAATTACCTTGTTGATAAAATGACACTACCTTACCGCATTTGATGTTGCCAGCGTGGCAAGACTTTACTTTGTTCTCTTGATGCTTCTGAAGCGAGAAGTGTGATATCAATGCGAAAGTGATCAATAACGACACGAATTGCTTGCTCATTACGCAGATTATGTTGAACGTAAAATTGACGAAACTTTGAAGAGCGGATATATTCTTCTTTAAATAAAATTTGGACAATTTGGAAGCGTTGATCTAGCCTTTAAAGATTTTTGATGAACGGTTAGCTTTTATAAACAAAGTTTGACATTCTCAACTGTCAAATCATAGACAACAACCACCAAAACTTCCCACTCAGCAGAAAAAGAAAAATATTCCCTTCACTAGATAGGCCTAAATTCTAGGATTTTATTTTCAACAAATTGATTCATCATATGCTCTGGATTGACAAGTCCACTGTCATGGAAGTATTTTCAAAGCTTCAGAATAAGCATAAGCATCTTTCCTCGCAGGAATAGTTTAGGGTAATGTACTTGGTTCAAGCTCTCCAACTAGTTTTACCCAAATATTTGATTTACTTTAAAAATTTCACATACAAATATAAAGGCAAAGTAAAATTTAAGTTAGGGTTTCGGTATTTACCGAAAATGATGGTTTTCGACTTCTACGGAACCAAATGTTTGTGCAATTAGTTAGTCCAAAACGTGAAATAAATTGTTTTTTTATTCACCACAAATGCATTTCAGAAGTAGCGTTTTCGTGTTCAGTTTTAAAAGGCATTGCTTGGTTGTGACAAAAACGCACCTAGTGCCATCTTCATCCCAACATGACATAATCGGCCGGATGGGCTGGACCGGCAAACGACAACACCTCACTCGGATCTCAAGGGGTCCATTGTGCTGCCAAACACACACATAACCCACTAATACTAACTGTAAATACCCTCCCAAACAAAAGCGATTTTGCTGTCAAAATTAAGTGGCACCGTGACGTATGAGTATACCTACACACGTTAAAAAATGCGCAGCGTTTCCATACATTTGTATTTGTCGCAACGGCAGAATAGCAGCGAGCAGCTTTTCTGACGCTGCGCGATTTGTATTGAAAGAGCCTAAAGTATCTATTGAATTACGAAAAAAGAAAAAGAAGTACTTGGCTTAAGTACGTTTGCTTTTGTCCCCAACCACAGCTTCCTACGAACGAAATCTATTTCATTATTTTGAATCAATTTACTCAAGCTTTTTTATGGGCACGCGTATTCAAAGATAAGCATTTGAACTTTGCCAGACAGGCACCTACAGTTTGAATTTTCGGATCATATTCAATCAACACACGTGCTGATAAAACGTATAAATATCATCCAATCCAAGGCTGTCTCTTCCTGCTCAATGGATTTTCCCAAATATTAATCATTCTTCGTCAATTTTCCGTTTTTTGTTTTCAAGTTCAAGTCTCAAGCTTCATAATATCAAGATCTTATCGTTAAAAGATACCAGGTTTCCACCTGATACCGATCTATACCTACCCCATTCAAGTTTATGTTGGGGTTGGTTATGTCATGCCATATCACGCCACTTAAGTTTGGATTTTTTGTTTGGAATATTGGGGAGAATGAAGTCAAAAGCTTTTTCGCTAACAGAAATAATTATGATCACGGAAGAGAAGAGGGAGAGATATGGAGATAAGAAAACATTGTTTCTCTTCGTTGTTCTTGAAAAGTTCTAGACAGTGGATAATGACTAAGTTTCAAGCGAACTAGATCTTGTGTTAGATAACATTGAGCAAATAAACAAATTGTGTAGTGGAATCTGCTCTAGATGATGCAATTCATAAACAAGAGACAATAGACAATTACCTCTGAGAACTCTAATTATATCTAAGATCGTTTTTTGAAGAGACAGGTTTATTTGATATAGCTGGGGATTGTTCAAGGGTATTTGATAAAGGCCCAGTAGGTACACAGATTCAGTTTTTCTACCTAAACTTCTTCAACTTCTACCCTAAAGCATGACATTATCTAGTAAAAATAAAGACTAATTGAAATTGAAATCAGTGATCACTTTTATTGAAAGTAGTAATTGTATCAGCAAGTGAGTTTAATATTAAGTAAACCAATCCGGCTTCAGCAAAAAATCGATTTCACTTAAATATTTTCTATTTCAGGTTAAAGGCGTAAGCTTCCACGTCGGATCTGGGTGCAGTGATCTGCCAGCATATGAAAGAGCCATTCACACAGGCAGTGGTTTGTACAAAGCTGGCAACTTTGTTGGTCACAAGATGGAATTGTTTGACATTGGAGGTGGATTCCCTGGCGATGATGATGAAATGTTTGGCAATGTAAGACACAGCACACTTCAATCATTTTGTTTCTCACTCTAATAGCTTTTTTCCTTCATAGATTGCTGAATTGGTTAACAAATCGCTCAGCAAATACATGAGCGATGTAAAAGTAAAGTTCATAGCTGAACCTGGTCGATACTTTGTGTCAACAGCATATACCACAATCTGCAAGATATTCTCCAGACGTGAACTCAGAGGACGAGATGGTCAGCTAGAGAAAGTTATGTACTATGTCAATGATGGGGTTTATGGAACATTTAACGTTATTCTGTACGAAGATATAAAAATAGAAACAATTCATTTTGTGGTAAGAAATTTAATCACCTCTACTGAAGAGCGATAGTGAGTTTACACTTTCTGTTTATTTTTTTTTTAGAAAGAAAATTGTGAAACATTTAGCAGTTTAGTTTGGGGACCAACTTGTGATGCCTGTGATAAAGTATGTTTCTGATTAGACTGTGGCCGTGTTTTTGTATTACAATCAATCTCTTTTGCTTTCAGATCTGTGACAATGTAAATCTTCCGCATTTGAAGACAGGAGATTTTCTTGCTTTTCCTAACATGGGCGCTTATTCTATTCCAACCTCAAGTCCCTTTAATGGATTTACTCTTCCAAAGACGCACTTCTACAAAAGATTTGACCTTCAATAGACTAAGATTGAACTTAATATGTGATTTAAATTTAAGAACCCCACTAGAAACTCTACTTTAATATAAATACTAATAGTTTTAATAATAAATATAAATATGAAATACCCATACTCTTAAAAGTAAACGAGTTTTTAATGTTTTATCCGAATGGGATTGTGTTGTGCGAAAAGATTTAAAAGTAAGATGTGGATCTAAGATCTATGATTTGAATCTACTACCTTTTAAAACAATAGGAAAAAATAGTCTCTATCACAAAGGCGCTAGATCGATCATCGGTTCTGAAATCATTCCGGATGACCTGATAACAGACCGTTCCTGGTACAATTCCAGATTTAGCCAGCCCTAAAGTAAAGACAATTTCTCCGGGTATTTTAGAATTAGTTTATTGTGGGGCCAAGACGTAAGGAAGTGCTGATTTCGATTTGCTGATTTGCATTTTTTATAGTAAATTAGCCAGAGAATTTGAAAAACCTAAGTCTTCACCCCTAAAAAGACGGCCAAAGTCAAATTATTTGAAATCGTATGTCAATTTGATTTGAGTTTATTGGGTAACACCCCGTGAAATCTGTGTGATTGTTTTTTCTTTGCTAAATTAGAAAATGAAACAGCGGTTGAATTCACAAAAAAAAACTGAGTAAATTACGGTAACACAATATAAGACTCAGACCGCAGTTTTAGAAAGTTGTAGGCTATTTAAAAAGCTATGCCTTGCCCCGGTCTGACGTAGATATTTTTTTTGAAGTAGAGACATCAAAGCTTACAATAAAACCAAATCTAGCTGCAAATACCTGCAAATCTGCACAGTGGCTCGATTTAATGATAAATCTTTGAAAACAATTTTTATTTCCTTCTTTAGAAGAAATTTTACAGTTTTATTAGTTTTTGCTATTTTTATTAAATTCTCATGTAGGTACATATATAAAATACTTGTGACCCTTCCGGTGCGGCATAACTCCAACGGTGATCTAATGTATTGCATCGATTATGCAATATTTAAATGAAATGACATCTATGTTACTCAGGAAATGTTTGTGCATTCTAGTTTTGAAGGAATTTTGAAAAAATGCTCAGCAGTTTTAGTGTTCCACTTTACGTTACTGTTCTTTGGGAATATGGGAAAAGAAATATAGTCATCTTACTTAGGGATAACACCGCAGTACAGTTATGGTGAAAAATATGTGAAAACGATTCAGTAGTTTTTCGATCTCTCGTTCCCGTTCACATGGGAATATAGGGACGAAATATAGTCCATGCTACTCGGAGTAATGCAGCAATCTAACGTTGAAAGAATTTTTGAAATCGTTTATGTTTCAGTTCACAGCCCTTTTCGATTGGAATATATCATTTCTTAGACTTCTAGGGCATCTTTGCTCCAAAAATTATTTAATTCAACTGGTTTAAATGGGGCCTATTCAATACAAACTCCGTTCCCGAAGGAATATCGGAATGAAAAATGGCCTATGTTACTTTCTAGGCTCTAGACCATCTTTGTTCACAATTTCATTTTAAATCGGCTCAGTAGTCCTAAGAGCCTATTGATCACAAACAAACAAAAAATCAGTCTTCTAGTGTAAATTTTCAATAAGTAATATAATTTTTGCAGAAGTTAAATGTCACATCATTCAAAATAATGTATAAACCATAAATAAATATGGAGCTTTTTACATTTTGGTCACCCAGGAAAGTGAGATTTCAGGAATGTTTTGATGGGATCGTATGAAGCGTCTCAAATGGATGTGACCATGGAGAGTGTAAATATATAAAACCATAAATAATGACAGCCGCTTCTCGATTGGACGAAGAACCGTCCAGGAGCGTCCAGAAGCATTCTCCAACCGTTCCATTGGTGCAAAAAGATAGCTTCTCATGATTCTGAGGAGAGACAGCCGCTTCTCGATTTGAAGTGAGAATCGACTCAGGTCAGGAAGCACTAACACATGTTACTCAAATGTCAAAAAGAAAATTTTCTTCAAAGGATATTCCTTGAGAGCCATTGGTGTTTCACTCACACAAAGGCAATTACAATCACTGAAAGTTTGTATGATTCAAACTTTCAGTGATCACTTAAATTAAAAAGCACTACTAGTTTGATTAAACCTTGTTAGCTTCGAATCAATTTTTTTTATAAAAACGCGGTTTATTTTGATTTGACGTGGAAGTCTTAAAAACTAGAGTAAGAGAAAATGATGACACTGCGAAAGTGATCCTGAAGTCAAAAGTCCCTGGACTTATAACTTGCTATGGTGAGTTACAAGTCCTTGAATAAAATTTTGAGACTTTTGGCCCTTCGAAGATTCAAGTTTTTTTTGGTCGCAAAAAATTTTTTGATTAAAAGATTCCGATGAATAACAGCAGATAATGGAATGTTAGAGTAACATTAATCTCGAAATTATGACAGGCAGAAAAATCAATTTATGATTATAGGTTTCTGAACTAAGAAAATAAATTTAAAATGTTAGTTCCAATGTGATGACATTTTGGCCATCGTTAAAAGGATTATTTTTATTGATTGTCATAATTTTTTATTTGATTACTACCAAAAAAAGTTTGGTAGTAATCAAATATTTTTGTGATGGCCAACTTTATTAAAAAAATCGAAATCTTTAACGATTACTTATAATTCAACCTGCATAGATATCTTCAAATTTTATGTTTTTTTTTTGTGGTCTCAGCGGCTCGGTTTTTATGGACTTTTTTCCGCTCTCCACAAAAAATGGCCCCACTGCGCGGCATAGCCATTCGACCTGAGTAAGGAACTTCAAAAGGAGTCAGGAAATATGCTCCATAGGAAATCTTCGAAATTCCAGTGGGAACTGTTCCAGCGACGACTTTTTTAAACGAGAAATTGTCTTTAGAGTACATCCCATGATGTAAGCGGTGTTTTTTTTAAGACGTGTGGTTTTCAATCTGGCAATAATTTTTCGGGGTTGTTCTTTTCGACACCATTTGATTTATGCTCAGTTGGTTTGCCATTTCATCTTTGGTAGAATCGAAGCCACACGACCACTGGGCATTGCGTACGTTCGGTAAATTGTTTCGAAATGATATCGCTGTTAACGCTGATTTTTACATAACTTCAAGTTTTAAACAAGTCTTACCTCCAAGAGCTGATGTTTTAACACCGCTGAACTATTTTTTATCGGGCTATGTGAAGTTGCTTGTCAACGCCGATTAGGCTGAGACGATTACTTCGGTAGTTATCCACTGCAGATGGAGGATGTGTTGGGCATATTGAATATAGACTGAGGGTAGATCCTGCTACACACGCATATATTTTAAATGCGCTGTGGTCCAAAACGTCTATCTATCTTTTTGCATTAAATTTAAAACGATCACATTCAACTGTAAAAGCAAAAAAGGTCGATATGTTCGATTGCATTATTTCACTCACACCAATAGACTTCTTTGTAAAGTTTGTGTGCAAGAATTTAAATTAAGTTATTAAGGAATCTAAATAATGTAATATATGTAATTTTGCAATTTTCGTCTCAAAATAAAGGCAGAGAGTTTCCTCCTTGGTATCGACCGCTAAATAGCTGGAACTTGTCGAAGACTAGTACCACTAACCCTCTTTATCTCCTTTTCTTTCATCTTCTAGTTTTCGTTTCATCTTTCTAGTTTTCTTCTTGTTCTTTTTCTTCTTCTTTTTTCGTCTCTTTAATCTCCTTTCTCCTCTTTTCCTTCTTCTTTTTTTAATTTTCTTTTCTCTATCTTCTTCTTCTTGTTTTTCTGTTTGCTCACTTTTTTTTCTTAAACGGTACAAGGAGAATAGCGATCTCAAATGGATTACAGCTTTCTCAAGTTTTCATTGGTGATCCTGATCATTCCGTGGCGTCTGGAGTACGTCAAGTGCAGTTCAGCATTCAGCAAGTGTGGGCAACAATTGATTATTGATTATGTTCCTTTCGAAAAAGTTAGAGAATAAAAGCGCAATAAATATAAGAGGTATGAAAACCGACAGTAAATTTCTATGATCAAGCAGCTCAAACATTGCCTATTTTGTCGTAGAGACTTCTGTGATACTGCGGTATAAAGAAAATTATTTTCACCTAAACTCTGATGAAACGATTCGAAAATAGTGCTACACAAAAATTAGAAAAAAACACATATTTTGAAAATCTGGTACAAGCGTAGTATTCCATCTCTATCTCCGATTTGCACCCTCTAATTCAATAGCACTCCGTGGTTTTTTCTGTATCATTCGCAAATTAACCGCATTTCTGGATTTCTGAAAAATGTCTCAAAAAAAATAGAAGAAATACGCTTCTTTTGACCCCGTCCACCTATTTCAATAATCGAACTGCTAGAAAAGAACCATCCCAATAAATGAATATGAATACACCAATACAAATGGTCAACGAGACAACAACAAAATTAGGATACATAAAATAAATAAATCATAATTTATCCATTCATCACGACCATAGCTTCGTTTACTGGACTTTAGAAGAAGAAAAAATTATTTGGGGAAAAATTTAGAACTCCGGACACATTATTCTTTGTAGTTGCCCTTCTTCAAAAGAAATAAATACATAAAAAAATGTGAAAGGGATAAGACCTTTGTCCCGGATATAAGTAGATGCTAATCAACACCAACCATCCTGACCAAGTGTATCAAAATAGGTTTCTCCTTCGTTGGATTCTTTCCTCAAAACATCACTCTCACTGCAGTACATTCGTAGACCGGAAATCGTTTTCTGTGGGTGAATTATTATTTTCTTCTACGTTGCGCATTTTATTTTATTTTTGTAAAAAAACATTTTTTATATAGAAAGGATATTGCATGCTGTGAATCATGTAAATGGTCAAAAAGACAAGCTCATATATACCACCAAGGGTGAGGACAAAAATGAAGAGAATCGCTATAATTTTATAAGCCCCCGCAGCACATTCCATGTTGTTTATGCACAAGGACCAAAAATCTAAGATGCATTGAGGATTTTTAATCTAATTTTTCTTTCTATTTTCCCTTGTTATTCTTGCACACGCTTTTGTCTCATTGCCACAATGTGTTGCATAAAAGAGCCAAGAAACCGTATTTGGCTCGCCTCCTGATGATGGTGTGGCATTATACTTCTTCTTTAGCGTCACGTTGAAAAGTGGGGCGTGATCGGCAACGACGACGACTAAATTTCTCCTATTGTATCCTTTTTACTGTCAACAATTGCACCAGCTATAGCGATGCGATGAATGGATCCTGCTTCTATTATTCGCTCGGCGACACATAGTGGCAAGCGTTGGACGTGACGCGATTTTATAAGCCCATTCAGGGATTTTTTTTATCTGAGTTTATTTATTTTCTTTTCGAAAGTACAATTGCAGATTTGAATTTAGTAACAGTGGCGCTGGAAGGATGGGATGAATGGTTATCCTTATGGTTGTTTGTTTGACTCTCGTCGTGGCTGAATGAATGGATTGGTCACTCCAATGACGAACTGCAGTTGGCGGACGCCATTGAACGGACACGAGGCTGCGAAACGTGATTCGCTTTATTTATTATATGAGTTTTTCATTGAGGTGTGCTATTGTGCGTGAAGTTGTGGCTATAATGACATCCTTGTGGATGCACTCTTAAATGGAATCCACAATCGGTTTGTGTGGTGCATTTCGGGTAGTAAATTTGCCAATGAATGCGTTGAATGATGTGCTTCTGAATGCAATTTTCTTTCGTAACAAAAGACTGGTGGTAGGTTGGGGTGGTTTCTTTTTTTGTTTTGTTTTGAAGTTAATGCAAGTGCAGCGATTTGTTGAACCCAATGAGGGGCAATTTAAATGAAGTTATTGTCATGTTCAGTTGAATTGAACACAATTGCTGAAATAATTGAGCACAAATTGTTGAAAACAAGCCTCTCATTGAGAAGAACAGTTCTTGTTTGATAAATACGATATCTATTGTATAGGAACTGTTTGTTATAAATCATAATAATCTAATTCAACTCATTAACCTCTGCCAGAAAAAAGTGGTCGCTATGTGGATACAATTTCTTGAATCTTAAACAACATGGCCTTCGGAAAATAGTTTATTAAGCAGCTCATGCTATACATATGTGTTTTGTTATTAAACATGTCCAAGCCGCATGCCTCAGCTATAATAGATAATAGATTAATAGGGCTGTAACTGTAGTGGGATTCGGACAACTTCTGTTTTCAAGATAGTTACCCAATAGCGTCAAAAAGACCAGAATGACTTGAAAAATATACCTGTCAGAGGTTGAAAACTAACACATAAAAGATCATGCTGTCCATGAATTGGTAAAGTTTGGTACCTATGCAATTCGAAAAAAACCTTGGTCGATCGTTGATCTATGGTTTGGTCAGTCGTACTTATTAATGACGATTTATTTATCGTCATGTGTCATGTTTCAGGTGTCTTTAAAAAAGAAATGAAATGAATCTGTGTCACGTAGTAGTTTACTTCACAGTGTTTCCGGGTACTTCATTCGCTTTGGTTTCCAATCAGCCTAACAGTTCAGAGCCCTCTAGTTTCCGACTCCCATCGTTCTGCTTTTTCCGTATGTACCTATTGTCTTAGTGCTGCGAGGAGTTGATTTGGTACGACACCTGTGACCACAAAAGCTACTGGCGCAGACACTGTGCTGTACGCGGTCGCTATTCGCAGCTGCCCAAGTCTCGCTTTCGTACAGTAGAATTGAGTCTGTCCACCTACATTGTCATCTGTTCGGCAGCTGTTCGTATCTGGTCCCCAAAAACTTAGTCTCGTGTCAAGCTATACTCCCAAATATTTTACAATTTTATATATATTTAATGGAGAAATACACACATAGCTGCGTACAGACAAGAGTTAGATATAGCCTTATCAAATCAAGAAATCAGAGACTTTGTTCAACTAGAACAAGTTATAAGGACAGCGTCGCAAGAGAACAGCCAAAAATATGGGACCAAGCGGAGAGACTTTGTGCAACCATGGTTTGATGCGGAATGCATGCAAGCTAGAAAACGAACGTTTGCCTGGCTAAGAATATTTCGTAAAAGTAATGGAGAAGATTTCAGAGCCCAATACATCGAGGCAAATAAATTTTACAAAACACTATGTTTGGAAAAGAAGAAAACCTTCTGTGAAGAAGAAGCAAGACACCTAATAAATTGCACAAATTCAGCGGACTTCTGGAAAATAGTGCGTTACATTAACGGAACGAAACCCACCATAAGCAGGAACTTAAGTTCATCTATATTGTGCACGCACTTCAAAACACTGTTAAATCCACTTAACAGCACTACTTCGGTTCATTTCGCTCCTCCCCACTTCGAAGACGACATACTAGATACACAAATAACAGTGGCAGAAACGAATGCAATAGTCAAAGATCTTCAAAATGGAAAAGCACCCGGTTTGGACCGCATTCCTGGAGAATTCTATAAGTTCGGTTCCGCAGAGCTTATAAAAATAATAACAAAATTAAGTAACGACATGTTAGAAAAGGGAGATGTGCCTCGAGACTTTAAGAAGGCTTTGATATTTCCGATATACAAGAAGGGCTCTAAAACTGATCCAAAAAACTATCCTACCGGCTGCGCCAAATTGTGGTATAAACAATAAATAAACCGACACGGTTGACTGTCAAGAAACAACTCAACTTTTTCATTAGGAAGATTCAATGTGATCGTTGTCCAGACAAGGTCAACGCAAAATCACTGAACGTGGGAAAGTGCATGGCTTGCATATTACACGTAGTGAAATATGCAAGCACTGCGTATAAATGCATTCGGTGACTTTGGCTACCTGTGTCTGGGCCAGGTTGCACGCAGTCGGATTAGATTACGACAGCCAAACGTGCATGCAACTGGAATATTACACCACATTTCCTCCCCCTTTTGAAAAGCTTTCAATTTATTTAAACAAGATCATAGTTAAAAATTATTACAATAAAAAAATTTAAGATATGATATTATAATTTTAGTTAACATCTAGTAAAATTGTTGTTTAATTTTTAGTTTTACATTAATATAAGTCTTACTCTAAGATTTTTTTGTTTTGTATTTTTATTATTAGATATTTATTTACTTTTTTGTTTACATCTTCTAGTAAAATTATTATTTTATTTTTAGTTTTACCATAATATAGGTCTTACTCTAAGTTTTTTTATTTTATTTTTATTGTATTTATTTAAATTTTTTTTTTTTTTTTGCATAAGCTAGATACAGATTGTGTTTTTTTTTTTTTTATTTATTTAAACATGTAAATGTGCATATCGTGTATTTATACATATCATGTCTGAACATTTTGACAAGCTGTTTAATTTTTAGATATGTTATTTAGGTTACATAAGTTCAATTAATTAATAAATTTTTTTTTTTTTTTTTATCTATTTTACATTATATTATAACTTTTGCTTTTGGAAACGGGGGAATTCATTGGATAGGTAAGATCTGTTTTTTCATTTGTAGACACTAACAATGGTAGACTTCGTGCCCCCTTCATTTTTATGGGATGGGAGTTGTCGGTAGTGAAGGAATTAGATTTCTTTGCACATCTAATGCAAATTATTTTAAGCAGGATAGTTTTAAACGATAGAAATAAAAAGAACATGAGGAGTAGGATAATCACTCCGTAAATAGCTGATTTAGTTAGCCAAGTGTCGTTTTTGTATTTATGATCCCGCAGATGAACTTCAAGAGGAAGACTGTTTGTGGCCAACTCAAACCCTACAATGTTTAGATCTTTTGAGTGAGGATTGTCATGGATTCCCGTCTCATTCTTTAATACCGATACATGGAATTGCGCGTGGGTGCAAGACCAAATCATCATTAGGACACAGTAAAAATACCAACTGGACATGGTTGCTGTACATGAAATTAGCCAAAAATAATAAAACCAACGTTGACATAAAATAAAACCAAAAGTACAAAAATATATGGATTGAATGGAATTCCATAAAATGTTAAATATCTTGAAATTGAAGCTTAAAACCAGATCAATGGAAACATTTTTAGGAAGGTCAGTAATTAGAAATTAAAATGTAACTAAAATAAAATCTAGAAGAAACATTAAAAATTAGCGGAAGCTTCTTGCTATGAGTTTGAAAACTAATTAATCTGCAACTCGTTAACCTTTAAGAATACTACAAAGAAGTATTTAAGGAAGAGCGACTAATTTCTTGACTCGTTTGGCATTCCGTAAATTTTTGTCCTTTCCAGGTAGATAGGGCAATGAATTTTTTTGTAAATAAAAAATTTTAATTAAAGCCTTAAAATATGCTGGTAGACACTTCTATTCATAAAAATGTTTGAGTCGATTGTTATGAACCCTTTCAAGCTTATTTTTACGTGAAATAGAAGTGTTCACGTTGTTATGAACTTCCTTAACTTCAAAAGGCCCTGTAAACAAGGGACAAAGTTTGTTTTTTCTGCTCATGTCTTGCAGAAGAACCAAATCACCTATTTTGAAAGACTGTGGATTTATCTTTTTATCAAAATACTCCTTTGTCTTTTCCTTACTCTTATCAATGTTAGTTTTAGCAACCTGATAAGCCTTCTGGAGTTTATGTCTTAGTTCAAAAAAATAGTTTTCGTGATCATATATAGGAGTTGGTGTCCTCGTTATGCCAGTTGGCATAGGGGATTTAAAACCGAAGAGAACGTCCATGGGAGTTAGCTT